>BSBN01001563.1:0-490897 GCA_027924645.1 Cunninghamia lanceolata
AATCAGTGGGATTTCAATTTGCGCCTATCGGCGAGATCATCGCTATCAGCAGACAGTTTGTATTTCCTACCATTACGTCGATACGAGTATTTCCCTTCGGTTGAACCTCTGAACCTTCCGCGCCGTTGAACCAACACTATCGCTGTTCACTAAACTGTTGAACTAGTTCAATCAAGTGGTTCAACTGTCGCTACTTTCTCCGTCTTCGAACAGTTGAACCAAACGATTCAGATGAATCATTGAACCCTTTGAACTGTTGAATCAAACACTTCACCAAATCAAAAACTCCTTTGTTAGCTTCTTCACCAGAGCATTACTTAGCTTCTTTACAAGCCTTTGCCGAACCAAATGAACCCGACATGCAAGCAAACCATTGAACCTTTCATCAAAGGTTCAAACAAAGACTTTTTCACCTGATTTCAACCAACGGCGAAACCTGACAAACTACTCATTAATGCCGATCTACACAACTAAACTCTGTGCGACTTCGCCAAATTGTTCCTCCACAAACATATAGATTTTCCTAACTTTCACAACCTAGCACATAAGGATGCTAGGATTCATCTCAGCATGCTGCAAATCGATCCTGTGACCAAACAAAATGAACAAAAACAAAATAGAAAATCTAATCTAATATATACAGCCATTCCACTGATTCGAAGAATCTCACCAGTGGAATGGGGTTAACGAACCATTTCAACTGCAAATCAAAAAATTGATTATACAAGGAAATCGAACACAAACAAGACCTTCTTTTATTGCTTTTTGAATTGAACTACAAATATCTGATTTCATAGTCTTCAAACTTAACTGCACAATAATGTTTTGATCCCTATCTCTCTCAACCACGATCTCAATCTATCTTAATCTGTCTTAATCTATATCTCCAATCGATCTTAGCTGAGCTATTTAACTACTTTCCAATAGTAGTACAGACTTGATTTCCCAACGGCTGGGAGACAATTCCAGGTGGGCTGGGAGACATAACTAACTAACAAACTAACAACCTGTTTATTATAGATTGACAAGTGTCCAAAAGACAAAAACAACCTAAACATAGCATGAGTTGGTCAAATAGACCTTATTACATATTAAATGCATAACAATCTAATGATCTCCCTTAGCTTGTGAAATTATCTTGCTGAAGGGGTGCCCCTGCACCATACTCCTTGGGAGAAGAAATCTCAAGTCCCCTTGAGATGAGGGTTGGAAAATCTGTACCTACTTTATGATATGTTTTTCAGTCATCCAAACTACTTCTAAATCAGGTTTCCCTTGCCAAGCCACCAAGTATTCCATATATTCTTTGTTCCTAGTCTTCTGTACCATTCTGGAGTCTAAAACCTTCTGCAATTTTGGTGGATCATGTTTAGGAATATCATCATCTACTGTATCTTGTAGTGTTTCCTATTTCAAATCTGCATTAGGTTTGTATGGAGTTAAATCACATACATTAAAAATAGGTGACAAACCAAGATCAAAAGGAAGTTAGATCTCATAAGCATTCTGTCCACATTTTTTTGAGATCTGACATGGTCCAATCTTCCTCTGCATTAGTTTAGTATGTTTTCCTTTGGGAAGTCTTTCCTTTTTCAGATAAACTCATACCAAATGTCCAACATCAAACTGTACATCTCTCTTTTTCTTATCAGGCATATTCTTTATATTTCATTGTGGTTTGCTAGAGCTAGGTCTGGACTTGATCTTGCACCTCTTTTATTTTTGCTACAAAAAGCTTCTCCATCTGCACTAATTGAGTCTCCTGTAGGTATATTTCTTAATTCTAAAATACCTCTTGGATGCATACCATACACCACTTGAAAAGGTGATTTCCCTGTACTCCTATTGATGGTATCATTATAAGAAAATTCTGCCTATGATAGGATGCTATCCCACTTCTCTCCATGCTATTTTGTCAAACATCTAAGCAGATTTCCTAATGAACAGTTAACCACTTCAGTCTGTCCATCTGTCTGAGGATGATATGCTGATGAGAAAGATAAATTTGTACCAAGCTTCTTCCAAAGAGTCCTCCAGAAATGACCAATGAACTTCACATCTCTATCAGACACTATACTCAATGGTAATCCATGTATCCGCACTATTTCCTTGAAAAACAAATCTGCAACATAGGAAGCATCACAAATAGTTTTGCATGGAAAGAAATAAGCCATTTTACTGAATCTGTCTACTACAACAAAAACACTATCATACCCCTTCCTGGTTCTAGGTAAACCCCAACACAAAATCCATGCTTATACTTTTCCCATGGTCTGGAAGGAATGGCAAATGGCTGATATAAACCTGCATTAGTGGATCTTCCTTTTGCCTTCTAACAGATCACACATGTCTTCACAAATTTTCTGACATCAGACTGTAGCTTTGGGCCAATAGTAATGTCTTCTGACAAGATCAAGAGTTTTATCCAAACCAAAATGTCCTGCCATAGCTCCACAATGCTTTTCCTTTATGATGTGCAACCTCATAGAACACCTTGGAATACACAATTGTACATGTTTGAACAACAATCCATCTTGGATCAGAAATTCAAAAAATTCTACATGATATCTGTCTCTGAAAGAAGTACATACTTGATATATCTCTCCAAAATCTTCATCAACATCATACATAGTCTTCAAAGAATTAATGCCAACACTTTCCAATTGAATTTGATTTATGGTTAGAGCTCTCCTGCTCAAAGCATCTCCTACCTTGTTCTTTACCCCTTTCTTGTGCTTAAGTGTGAAAGTAAAAGCTTGCAAAGTTTCGACCCATTTCATATGTCTGTGATTCAGCTTCTCTTGACTATTAATGAAACTAAGAGCCTGATTATCTGTAAATACTATGAATTCTTTGGGCATTAAGTAATGTCTCCACTTCTTGAGTGACTAGACTAGAGCATACATCTCCAAATCATATGATGAATACCTCTTCTTTGCATCATTTAACTTCTCACTGAAAAATGCAATAGGCCTACCTTCTTGACTGAGTACTACTCCCATTGCCATGTGACTTGCATCACACTCTACCTAAAAAATCTTGTTGAAATCTGGAAGTGTAAGGACTGGCTGTTGTGCCACCTTCTTCTTCAGTGTTTCAAATGAATCATCTGCTTCTTTGGTCCAAGTAAACCTGCACTTCTGTCCTCCTTTTATGGTGTCAAGCATGGGTGCACAGACATGACTAAAACCTCTTATAAACTTCCTATAGAAAGTTGCTAACCCATGGAAACTTCTGACATCATTCATGGTTCTAGGAGTTCACCAAGACAATATGGCACTTACCTTCTCTTGATCCATTTTCAGTTTTCCCTGTGAAATGACAAAACCCAAATAGGTAATCTCCTCCTGCATAAACAAACACTTTTCCAAATTGATCATGAGATGCTCTTCACGTAACTGTTTGAGAACCAAGTCTATATGTCTGAGATGCTCTTCCTTTGTATTGCTGAAAATCAGAATGTCATCTAGATATACTATGACAAATTTTCCCATAAATTCTCTCAAGACCTCATTCATCAGTCTCATAAAAAGTACTAGGTGCATTAGACAAACCAAAAGGCATGACCTTCCACTCATACAATCCCTCATTTGTTTTAAATGTTGTTTTCCATTCATCTCCTGGCCTAATTCTGATCTGATGATAACCACTCTTCAAATCTATTTTTGTAAAATACTTAGCACCTCCCAAACAGTCAAGCAAATCCTCTATCCTAGGTATTGGAAACCTATACCTAATTTGTTATCTTGTTAATAGCCCTGGAATTAGTACAAAGCCTCTAAGTGCCTTCCTTCTTTGGTGCTAGTACAACTGGTACTGCAAATTTGCTTAAACTTTTACCAATCAGACCCTGTGTCTAACAATTCCTTAATCTGTCTGGCAACTTCTACATTCTGCTATGGTGTAAGCTTGTATGCTGCCTTATTTGGAAATCTAGATCCTGGAATCAAATCTATGCAATCGCTGATATCCCTTACATGTGGTAGGGATTTTGGCATTCCCTCAGAGATGATGCCTTTGTATTTATCCAACAACTCTTGGACAGTAGGGTCTATGAACCTCTGTCTCTTCTCTTCCTTGATGTCTTGTTATTGTTCTTTATTTACTTTCATACATGGAATTAGGGCATATGCAACTGTCCCCTCTTCTACTATTTCTTTCAAGAACTGTTTACCTTCTACCAGCATTATTTTGACTTCTTTCCCCCTTGACTCTACCTCCTTCTCCATTAATGGAAGTAACTCTATCAACTTACCATCCTTGGTGATTGAATATGTATTTCTAACTCCATCATGTTGTGCTCCTAAGTCATATTGCCATGGTCTGCCAAATAAGAGATGACAAGCATCCATCTGAGCTATGTCAAACAATAATTTGTCCTTATATGTTCCAATTTGAAATTCTACTCAAGCCTGCTCTTCTACAACTGTTTGCTGACCTTGAGTGAGCCATGAGATCTTATATGGGTGAGGATGTGGTAGTCTTTTAAGCTTCATCTTTTCTACCATTTCAACAGACACAAAATTTTTAGTAGATCCAGAATCAATCAGAACTTTACATACCTTTCCTCCTGCCTTGCAAGTAGTCTTAAAAAGGGATTTTCTTTGTGGGGGCTCTCGGTCAGGCATCTTCATGGTGGTCATTGCTCTTCTAATCATCAAAGATTCTCTTGTCTTAGGATATCCATAACTATCAGGAGCTCTCCCACTTTGACCAGTGGTTGAACTAGTCACACTTTGACAGTCAGATTCTTGTATTAGATTTGTTCTTCTTTCTCTTGTTGAACTTGATGCTTTCTCCAAACATCTGCTGGCTATATGGCCTTCTTGATTGCAATTGTAACATCTGATAGATCCTCTGCCTTGGGATCTTCCTCTAAATGGCGGTCTTCTACCTCTAAAATTTCCTTGCTGATTATAACTTCCTCTCTGGTTTGGACTGTTGTCTCCTTTGTTGTTTTCCTGATTTGAGTCTCCTTCCTATCCAAATCCATTTCCTCTACCTCTGAATGGACTTCTTCCCCCTCTTTGCTGTCTTCCTCTTCCTCTATTTTTCTGTTCTTGTCTTCTCTTTAATTTCTCTTCCACTTTAAGTGCCAATTGATAGCACTTCTAAATTGTATCTGGACTATGCAGATTAGGTCTTCTTGAATGGTGAATCTCAACCCATTGAGATACCTAGCTACCTTCTCTTCCTCATTCTCCTTCACCTTTGTCTTGAGACAGAGCTTCATGAACTCTTCAATGTATGCACTGACATCTAACTTCTTCTGCTTCAGATTTTGTCTCCTCTTATGTAACTGGATATTATAATCCAATGGAACATAGGCTTCCTTTACTAAAGCCACCATTTTCTTCCAAGTAGCAACTCTATTTTTACCTTCTTTCACCCTGTCATCTTGGATGAAATTCCACTAGGTCAATACAGCCTCTTTCATTTTGGATTGTACCATATTCACTCTTTGATGCTCTGGTATTTTTTCTATTTCAAAGAAATTATTCAAGGAGTCTATCCACTCCATCACTAAATCGGGATCCATCTTTCCTGTAAACACTGGTAAATCTAGTTTCACATCCATGGTCCTCCTCTCCGTGGATTTGAGGGCATTCAATAAGGGTCTCTGGTCTATAGGAACATCTACCTCTTCCCGCCTAGGGATTTCCTCTTCATCCCTATCATCTTCTTTACTAGAACCTACTCTGTCCCTCAATTTCTCCAACTCATTTTTCAAAGCCTGATTCTGAGCTTTCACTACCTTGCTCTCTGCAATCTGCTTCTTTACCAAGACAGCCAACTCAGCGTTGGTCATCCTGGTTGGGAGCTCTAATGTTCCCTCCCCGTCTGACATTTTATCTTCTTATCTTCCCAGAAGATACTCCCTTTGCTCTGATACCACTATGATGCAGAGCGGGCAGCGGATCATGGAATACCGACTTAATAGTCGCTTGCAACATACATTTCCTATGTATGTTGTCCCATCAGCAAAACCCACTTCATTGGCGAGTTCAAATCCTATTACACCGAGTTCCTTCCTCTAATCAGTGGGATTTTGATTTTACACCTATCGGCGAGATCATCGCTATCGACAGACAGTTTGTATTTCCTACCGTTACGCCGATACAAATATTTCCCTTCAGTTGAGCCTCTGAACCTTCCGCGCCGTTGAACCAACACTATTGCTATTCACTGAACTGTTGAACTAGTTCAATCAAGTGGTTCAACTGTCGCTACTTTCTCCATCTCCGAACGGTTGAACCAAACAATTCAAAGGTTCAATCAAACACTTTGCCGAATCAAAAACTCCTTCGTCGGCTTCTTCCATCGGAGCATTACTTAGCTTCTTTACAAGCCTTCGCTGAACCAAACGAACCTAACATGCAAGCGAACCATTGAAACTTTCGTCAAAGGTTCAAACAAAGACTTTTTCGCCTGATTTCAACCAACGGCGGAACTCGACGGACTGCTTGTTAACATCGATCTGCACAACTGAACTCCATGCGACTTTGCCAAATCATTCCTCCACAAACATACGGATTTTCTTAACTTTCACAACCTAGCACATAAGGATGCTAGGATTCATCTCAGCATGCTACAAATCGATCCTGTGACCAAACAAAATGAACAGAAACAAAACAAAAAATCTAATCTAATATATACAGCCATTCCACTGATTCGAAGAATCTCACCGGTGGAATGGGTTAATGAACCATTACGACTGCAAATCAGAAAATTGATTATACAAGGAAATCGAACACAAACAAGACCTTCTTTTATTGCTTTCTGAATTGAACTACAAATATCTGATTTCACAGTCTTCGAACTTAACTGCACAATAATGTTTTGATCCCTATCTCTCTCAACCACAATCTCAATCTATCTTAATCTGTCTTAATCTATATCTCCAATTGATCTGAGCTGAGCTATTTAACTACTTTCCAACAGTAGTACAGACTTGATTTCCTAGCGACTGGGAGATAATTCCAGGTGACTGGGAGACATAACTAACTAACAAACTAACAACCTGTTTATTACAGATTGACAAGTGTCCAAAAGACAGAAACAACCTCAACATAGCATGAGTTGGTCAAACAGACCTTATTACACAATAAATGCATAACAACCTAATGATCTCCCTTAGCTTGTGAAATTATCTTGCTGAAGGGGTGCCCCTGCACCAGGGAGGGGGAGGGAGAGAGAGAGGGAGAGGGAGACAGAGAGGGAGACGGGGAGAGAGAGGAAGAGAGAGAGGTGGAGGGAGGGAGACAAAGGAGAGAGGGAGAGAGAGGGAGAAAGGGGGATTGGGAAAGAAAGGGATGGAGAGAGAGAGAGAGAGAGAGAGAGAGAGAGAGAGAGAGAGAGAGAGAGAGAGAGAGAACTATCATTCTTTCTGGGTCTCCAAATTACTTAATCAGATAAAGGCATACTTATCTCAAGCAAAGTATGTCAGAGAAATGTTGAAGAAGTTTGGTATGGAAGATTGCAAACTAATGAGTACTCATATGGTAATAGGTTGTCATTTGAGTAAAGATGATGAGTCTCCTCAAGTTGATCAGACATTGTATAGGTCCATGATTGGTGGCCTACTGTACTTGATAGCATCAAGGCCTGACATTATGCATGCTATTTGTTTGGTTGCAAGGTTTCAATCTGATTTAAAAGAAACACATGTGAAGGTAGTAAAAATAATTTTCAGATACTTGAAGAGCACTCTTGACTTTGATGAGTGCTTATACTAATGCAGATTGGGCTAACAATATTGATGATAGGCAAAGTATTAGAGTGGTGGAGCTTTCTTTTTTGGAGACTGATTGTTCTCATGGTTTAGTAAAAAGTAGGATTCAATTTTCTTATCAACAACAAAAGTAGAGTATATAGCTGTTGTAGCCTTCTACACTCAAGTGTTGTGGATGAAGCAAAATTTGAAGGATATCAAGGTAATATATGATGAGCCCATACCTATCCTATGTGACAACACAACTGCCATTAATATTTGAAAGAATCCAGTGATGCTTTTTAGAGCCAAGCACATATCCATCAGGTATCACTTTTTAAGAGAAGGTTGCAAATCAAGAAGTTAGATTGGAATATGTTCCTAAAAAGGATCAAATAGTAGATATTTTTACAAAGGCATTTTCCAAGGATACTTTTTTATATTTTAGACAGAAGTTAGGGGTTGTTGCCTCTCCTTCTAACTAGATGCATAGATGGTGCATCTATATAGGGGGAGTAGTTCAAGATATATTTTATCCCTAGATTGATGGTGGCTACCTCTCAGGGGTGAAAGGAAGCTAGGTGTGCAGAAAATGCTTCCTACACTAATCTAATGAGGAGAGGGCTATGCAAATTCAACTTTATCCTAACTATTACAACAATGTTAAACCATTAACATGAGATATTACAACAAAACACAAGAACCAGAAAGAAGACAGAAGAGAGAGAGAGAGACAAGATATATGTGGGGAAAATCCTTACAGGTGAAAAACCCCACACTCCAAAACACAACTCAAATGTATTACAGTAAACAATAACAGATTACAATACAGTTTCAAAGCCAATGCTCTTTCAGGAGTCTTCAAATGTCAAATCTAGAGATATTCCGTCAGCATAACAGTACTTGTACCAAAGTTATCTATCTCCCATCCAAGCACCTATTTTTATAGAGTTTACAAGGCAAATATGGAACCTTCTAGAAATGGGCGTCCATCTTGGACTCATGCCCCAAAACCCATGCCTAAGGAGACTTGTGCAAAATCCCATCCCAAAGTGGGTGCCTGGTCCCAAGATAGGTTATGACAGATGCTCTTACGCACCTTACAGTTGTCACAGAATCTATCACACACTGACTAAAAATATCATATTCCTCTTACATGTCATAACCTCCCTTGACCGCCCAAAGATGCCCCTTGACCCCGTCTTGGGGGTGCTACCCCCAAACCCCCGTTAATTATTCAAGGGGGAAATCGCGGCTGCCAAAGTCACCAAAATTTATCCTCCTGCATATACACAAGGTGCTGACTATGCCAACTCAACATGGGATAAATAAATACAACATTAGGAATTTGCAAAGGTTGAGACACCTTAATATTTGAAAGAATCTAGTGATGCTTTCTAGAGCCAAGCACATATCCATCAAGTATCACTTTTTAAGAGAAGGTTGCAAATCAAGAAGTTAGATTGGAATATGTTCCTAAAAAGGATCAAATAGTAGGTATTTTTACAAAGGCATTTTCCAAGGATACTTTTTTATATTTTAAACAAAAGTTAGGGGTTGTTGCCTCTCCTTCTAACTAGATGCATAGATGGTGCATCTATATAGGGGGAGTAGTTCAAGATATATTTTATCCTTAGATTGATGGTGGCTACCTCTCAGGGGGAGCAGGTAAAAAAGAGGCTTTGAAGGATAGCAAGGATTGACTAGTTAGGGGGAGCTTGAATGTTCATCAGTATAGAGGAAGATTGCTAACCCTTTTCCCTTGATGTCAAAGGGGGAGAAGAGTTTGTTAGTGTGTTGCCATCAATGACAAAGGGGGAGATTGTTGCATGTGTTGTCATTGATGTCAAAAGAGTTGTTAAAGAGTGGTGATTAGTGATGTGAAAAGTGCATATTAGAGAATAAGATCAAAGAAACTCTGATAGTCATAGATGTTGTGATATGGAAGTCATAGTGTTGCATATGCTGTCAGAGGTGCAGAAGGAGTTATGAGGTGAAGGATGTTGTGATGAAAGTCATGATCTTGTTGTACATAGTTGTACCTTATCTTCTGAAGCTAATGGACAAGTGAAAGATCACTTGAACTTGTCTAGGTTTCTTGTTTTTGATAATTGAATGGTGTCTATGGTGTTGTGGATGTAGCATATATTGTTTCATGATAAAAAGCATTGCTGAAGTATGAAGGAAAGTGTATGAAGTATCAAATTGTCAAAGACACAAGAAGTTGCATTGAAGAAACTCAAGAGAATGCTCTGTATTCTTCCACATTTGAAGATTTGGCCTTGTAGTTTGGAGGTTAGACAAGGATAGATGTGAAGTATTCTTGATCTTGATTTCAGAGTATAAAAGTTAACATCCCAGAGCTTACAAAGTGAAGATAGTAGTACAGTGTTGGTGCAATCACAAAGAGACAGTATATTTCTCTGTATTTCTCCACATGTGAAGATGTGATCTTGTGGATCGAAGGATAGTTTGTTACTGAGCAGATGTACGATATATTAAAGTTTCAAATGATATAATGTACCACAGATGTTCTTTGGAGTCAGTAGAGGAAGGACAGATCATGTTGCTAATTAGGGTTACCAGAACAAGAAAGTAAATGTCATCACATTTCATTGCATTACATTACTTGGCTTTGTTGTTTGAAGGATAGGTTCAATTTGTCTGCATAATTGTTTTTTTTAAAGACTCAAGTGTTGAGGAATATTGCAAGTCTATTTTTCAATGTTCTACTTCAAGACTATGTAATCAGAGTATGCAAGGTGTTGGTGCCTGAATTGACTGTCAATTTCTGAGCAATTTTCATGCAGGTACCATCCCAAAATATCTAAAAAGTTTTAAGTTTTGGCACCCCTTCAGTGTTTTGCAGCATCCGCATCATCTTTCTTGAGGAAGGGGTCATCATGTTTTGTCCATCGGTGAAAGTTTTGTTGGAAGTGCTCCGATTGTGTCTTTGAACTTTCGGTTTGAACCTCGCCGGCAAACCTCAGTGTTGAACCTCCCCATTGAACCATCGGGTTGAACTGGTTCAACGGTTCAATAGTTCAAGGGCTTTGGTTTCGTTTTTTCACTAACTGAATCCTTTGCTCATCTTTTTGATCCAATTGGTGTGGTTGAACCTCCCGCTTGAACCCTTTTCTTCAAGGTTCAACGGTTCAGTTCAATGGTTCAAAGCTTTAGTCTTCTTGTTCATCGGCGTAACATGTGCGATCAGTGGAGGACTTCTAGGTTGTGCCAACAAGGGGAGGTTTGGTCGATGGGGAGTCGTCAGTGTGTGTCTGGCCGATGGAGGAACAGAGTGTAGCTCGTTGGTGCATCAGCAAGACTATTGTGACCGGCTGGGGAGATTTTGGTTGCTCCGACGGTGTAAGTCACACCGACGAAGGTGGTAATCGGTATGATAGTGTGTGTCGGCAGGAGGATTCTCAGCTGGGCCAATGGTGGTCATTTTGCCGAAGGGGATGTGTTTTGTTCGGCCATCAGGGTGATTTGCACTATCAGATGGATGGTGGAGAGCTAACCCGACAGTTCACCTCTGGTCGATGGAGGGTTAGCGGTTTGTAAAGCTGGCCATCGGGGTGACTTATACTATCGGCCAGGGAATTTCTTGTTGTTCCGAGGGATGATGGTCTCGCCGAAGACCTTGGATGTTGTAGGCATCGGCGTAACATTTGAGATCGGCGGGGAAGCTTTTGGGTTGGCCGATAGACTATCTCTGGCCGATACAGGGGGATGTGATGGTGCGGTCGGCGAGACTTTTGATGTCGGGGTAAGTTTTTTGGGGTGAGCCGATGGTCGTAGGTCTTGGTGACGAGCTTTGGGTGAAGTCTTATGCATCGAACGCGGGCAAAAGGTGCTCGACATTTGATATGCATGCGGCTATGTTTTTAAACTGCTAAAGTAGTCTCCGTGGCATGCATGTGGGATTAATCTCCCTGCATATTTTGAACTTGTAGCGAAACACGTTTTGGCGAGAGCTCCATTTTGATTGCTACGACTGTTTTCTCAGTAGGCTGTGGGTGGTTGAGCCATTAATGGTGATAGTGCAGAGGTATGGGCGATGGGACAGGCAATCAGGCTACCCAGTTTTTGGCATGAGGACTTCTAGATGGTAGCACAGGGCTCGAGGCCACCCTTGTCTACTTTCTATCTGATGCAGCAATAACTTATTAGCGCCATTCTTTCTAAGGACTGTATCTGGTAGTTTTTTTTCAAACCATGTAATTAATTGTTGTGGGTACACTTTCTGGCCCATATAAGCAGACTGTGTTACCATTGTTTAGGTTGTTGAAAACTAGACATTTTGGCTCTGTAATAAGATACAACTGGTTTTGGTTGCTCTCTACAGGAGGTCTTGTGAGTTTATGTATCACCTGTTGTATGTCTCATGCATGAATCTACTGATTTCATGATTGGTTTTATATGAGTAATGCTATATTTGCATGTGTTATGTTAATTCTGTCTCGAGTATTGCATGTGTTCTTCTTCTTAATCTAGATATCTAAGGGGTGTCTGGTATTCTAGAATACAGAATTCTTGTATTGAATACTTGATCTTTCAACTTCTGCTCAAGGGGTAGATTAAAGTGTTTTCAGATTAAGTATTGGGAAGGGTATACTGCAATAGGGATGCCATAAGTAGAGATAACTTAACACTCTGTATTGGGAGATATCTGTAAGGCAGATATCACACAAATCCCCTTGAAATCTAGTTTTATTGTGTTCATGCTGATCATTCACAGGTGTATGTCTACTGACTCCAAGCCCTGGATAGGCACCAATCTAGCTCTGTGTTGAGGTTATACACCAGGTCCAGGTTTGCATCCAAACATCAAATCAACTCATTTCATATCTTCCACCTGTTAGTTGTAGGAGTAGGATTAGGAACCCCCTGCATGCTCTCATACCCAACCAAACACTATGTCCAAGAATGTTTCCAACCTTGTGATTTGTTACACAAATCTTGGTCCTTACATGAGAGTATTATGCCTGTTGCTATCAAGTTATATCTTTCTGTCATTGAGCTAGTCAAGGTCATACTTTTATCAAATAAGGACACCCCCCTTGGTGCGGCAGAACCAGAAGTGAAGGGGAGGAGCTCACTCAACCTCCTGTATTTAGTTGGCTAAATCTGCCTATGCATTAGAACTGGCAAACCCTAATGCTGATTCAGAAGAAAAACCAACAAAATGGCGACTCCGCTGGGGATGGATTGATTAAAAAGGAATGTATTTGTGGCCCATCCGAGTTACTAACAAAATGATGCTCTGCTGGTGGAATGAACCTGGAAAAGTAGCTTTCAGCTGTTGAAAATTTTGTCCTCTCTAGAGAGGTGGCGACTCTGCAAAAGATTCAAGTGCACATGAAAAGTTGATGTGTGTGTTGTGACAAAAAAATGTGCTGTTCAGACTTTAGCATCTGTATGAGAAAAGGTACTTTGCTCCTTCCTACTTGTAATTGTTGTTTTATTGCATAGGTTAGATGCCAGGGGAGGCTATAGGTCTTAGGAATGCAAAGGATGTCTAAAAATAGAAATTTCATGAATCCAAATATGTATACACCCATACTCAGTCAAAAGGGGGATGATTTGTTGGATAAAAGAATAGAAGAGATGAAAAATAGGTTGATATTCTTAGAGGCTAGGCAGGCCCAGTTGAATCATGATAACCCTATTGTGTCTGCCAGTCAGAAAGCTAAACCTCCTGTCAGCCCTTTTGATCCTTTGTATGACCAACTGGATTTGTCATGGGTTGATTATAAAGTAGAAAATATGCCTGCTAGGATATACTGTCAGATGCCTAGATTTAGTGGTCACAGTGTGTGTGATGGGAATGCACATATCCAAAATTTTCATAGTTTCATGGGAAAACATTCATTTAGAGATGAGGAAATGTGGATGAGGTTTTTTGTTAGGTCCTTTGATGCAAAAGCAAAAGACTAGTATTTGAGCTTTCCAAAGAGATTTTTTGCATGTTGGGATGAGCTTATTGACTGTTTCAAAAAGGAATTTGCAAAAGAACCTGCTGATCTTGTTGCAGAATTGATGAAAATCAGAAAACAAGATAAAGAGCTATGTATTGATTTCAGTCATAGGTTTGCAGTAGCCCTTTCACAGATCCCAGAAGTCTTCAGACCTGATATTTCAGCCTGTGTTGGCATATTCTTTGAGGCTTTTGAGGAGGGCTCTAGTGCATTACTGAGGGATTTCAAGGTGACAAATATGCAGATGGCATACAAGTTTGTAGAAAATATAGAAAAAATCAGAAATGAGCATATGCTGAAATCCCTATCTCCAGGCCTTGGTGTGAGAAATGGTTGTGAAGCTACAAATGACCAAATAATTAAGGCATCATGTGCAAATAAAAATGAAAATGAAAGCATAGAGGTTGAGACTGCTGTATTTGAACATAATGCTAACAATACTGCTCAACTGGATTGTTCACCAGTTGAGGATGCCAATGAAAGGATCAGTGGTGACTCCCATTGCAACATTGAGGCAACTGACCATGAAAGCAACAATGAGGTTGTGGACAGCAATGAGCAACTTTTGGAATGGACTTGTGGGGATAATTGTGAGTATTGTACTCAAGACAGAGAAGATATAAGCAAACAGAGAAACAGTTCCATGTGTGACCCATTGCCTTCCTTTCAAACACATGGAGATCATGAAGAGCAGTCAGAGATTGGAACAAGTGCTAGTGCAGAGCATGATTGTTTTTCATTTGATGGCTGTTTTGCTTATGACACACATGCTGATACTTCTCCACAAAGGGAATCCATTGGTGATGAAGATACATGCTCTGTTGCTCATGAACAAATGGCATATTATGATCAAGCTGATGTACTTGGATCACCCATCTTTGACACATATGGTGATGAGGATCTAGACACTGTTTGTGACTTGGATTCTGTTTCTCATCTTGATGAAAGAGGAAACAACATACATCAGGTGAGTGACTGTAAAAATGTGCCTGATTTGAAAGAGGTGCTAGAGCCTGATCTTTTCCAGTTTGGTGCTATTGTTGGCTGTGTGCATGATGTGCACAATTGTGAATTTGAAATATTTTCTTTTGAGAGGCTAACATATGAAATGAGCTCTGATTTTCCTAGTTGTGTGGTGGACTCTGAGTGTTTCCTATTCTCAGTCCAACTAGGAGATCATTTTGCAATGCATATTGTTGATGCAGATGATGACAAGTGTTACATACCATTTGAGTATGCATTGCCCGATACATTCTACATCCATTTGTTGCCTGATGCTGAGGGTTATTTTCATAAGGTTGACAGTGACAAACTGAATTAGAGGGTTGAATGTGCAGATGACCAGGTTTGTTTGTAGTCAGATCATGGCAGTACTCTCAGGCTTGACCCAGTGCATGTAGATGAAAATAAGGTGTTTGACAAGGGGAAGTATTGGTTTTCCCTTTCTCGGTGGCCTTAGGCCATCAAGAGTGTTTGGTGATGCAGATCATTATATTTTCATGACTCTGTGCCCAATGGATAAGGCACTGGTCTACATCCCAGAGATCTGGGGTTCTCACTGTAGTCTTGCACCTGCACATCCCCAATCAGAGCCACTGTTGGTGCCTGAATTGATTGTCAATTTCTGAGCAATTTTCATGCAGGCACCATCCCAAAATATCCAAAAAGTTTTAAGTTTTGGCACCCCTTCAGTGTTTTGCAACATCCGCATCATCTTTCCTGAGGAAGGGGTCATCATGTTTTGTCCATCGGTGAAAGTTTTGTTGGAAGTGCTCCTATTGTGTCTTTGAACTTTCGGTTTGAACCTCGCTGGCGAACCTCAGTGTTGAACCTCCCCATTGAACCATCGGGTTGAACCGGTTCAACGGTTCAATGGTTCAGGGGCTTTGGTTCCATTTTTTCACTAAGTGAATCCTTTTCTCGTCTTTTTGATCCAATCGGTGTGGTTGAACCTCCCGCTTGAACCCTTTTCTTCAAGGTTCAATGGTTTGGTTCAATGGTTCAAAGCTTTAGTCTTCTTGTTCATCAGCGTAACATGTGTGATCGGTGGAGGACTTCTAGGTTGTGCCAACGAGGGGAGGTTTGGCCAATGGGGAGTCATCGGTGTGTGTCTGGCCGATGGAGGAACAGAGTGTAGCTCGTTGGTGCATCGGCGAGACTATTGTGATCGGCTGGGGAGATTTTGGTTGCTCCGACGGTGTAAGTCACACCGACAGAGGTGGTAATCGGTATGACAGTGTGTCGGCAGGAGGATTCTTGACTAGGCCGATGGTGGTCGTTTTGCCGAAGGGGATGTGTTTTGTTCGGCCATCAGGATGATTTGCACTATCAGATGGATGGTGGAGAGCTAACCCAACGGTTCACCTCTGGCTGATGGAGGGTTAGCGGTTTGTAAAGCTGGCCATCGGGGTGACTTATACTATCGGCCAAGGAATTTCTTGTTGTTCTGAGGGATGATGGTCTCGCCGAAGACCTTGGATGTTGTAGGCATCGGTGTAACATTTGAGATTGGTGGGGAAGCTTTTGGGTTGACCGATAGACTATCTCTGGCCGATACAGGGGATGTGATGGTGCGGTCGGCGAGACTTTTGATGTCGGGGTGAGTTTTTTGGGGTGAGCTGATGGTGTAGGTCTTGGCGACGAGCTTTGGGTGAAGGCTTATGCGTCGAGTGCAAGCAAAAGGCGCTCGACATTTGATATGCATGCGGCTATGTTTTTAAACTGCTAAAGTAGTCTCCGTGGCATGCATGTGGGATTAATCTCCCTGCATATTTTGAACCTGCAGCGAAACACGTTTTGGCGGGAGCTCCATTTTGATTGCTGCGACTGTTTTCTCGGTAGGCCGCGAGTGGTTGAGCCATTAATGGCGATAGTGCAAAGGTATGGGCGATGGGACAGGCGATCAGGCTGCCCGATTTTTGGCATGAGGACTTCTAGATGGCAGCATAGGGCTCGAGGCCATCCTTGTCTACTTTTTGTCTGATGCAGCAATAACTTCTGAGTGCCATTCTTTCTGAGGACTGTATCTGGCAGTTTTTTGTCAAACCATGTAATTAATTGCTATGGGTACACTTTTTGGCCGATATAAGCAGACTGTGTTACCATTGTTTAGGTTGTTGAAAACTGGACATTTTGGCTCTGTAATAAGATACAACTTTTTTTGGTTGCTCTCTACAGGAGGTCTTGTGAGTTTATGTATCACTTGTTGTATGTCTCATGCATGAATCCACTGATTTCATGATTGGTTTTATATGAGTAATGCTATATTTGCATGTGTTATGTTAATTCTGTCTCGAGTATTGCATGTGTTCTTCTTCTTAATCTAGATATCTAAGGGGTGTCTGGTATTCTAGAATATAGAATTCCTGTATTGAATGCTTGATCTTTCAAATTCTGCTCAAGGGGTAGATTAAAGTGTTTTCAGATTAAGTATTGGGAAGGGTATACTGCAATAGGGATGCCATAAGTAGAGATAACTTAACACTCTGTATTGGGAGATATCTGTAAGGCAGATTCACACAAATCCCCTTGAAATCCAGTTTTATTGTGTTCATGCTGATCATTCACAGGTGTATGTCTACTAACTCCAAGCCCTGGATAGGCACCAATCTAGCTCTGTGTTGAGGTTATACACCAGGTCCAGGTTTGCATCCAAACATCAAATCAACTCATTTCATATCTTCCACCTGTTAGTTGTAGGAGTAGGATTAGGAACCCCCTGCATGCTCTCATACCCAACCAGACATTATGTCCAAGAATGTTTCCAACCTTGTGATTTGTTACACAAATCTTGGTCCTTACATGAGAGTATTCTGCCTGTTGCTATCAAGTTATATCTTTCTGTCATTGAGCTAGTCAAGGTCATACTTTTATCAAATAGGGACACCCCCCTTGGTGCGGCAGAACGAGAAGTGAAGGGGAGGAGCTCATGTAACCTCCTGTATTTAGTTGGCTAAATCTACCTATGCATTAGAACTGGCAAACCCTAATGCTGATTCAGAAGAAAAACCAACACAAGGGATACTACGTTCAATGTCTGTTTGTTTGTGCCACCATGAAATAGCATGAAGTGATAAAAGGAATGTACAAGAATGTTTTGCAAGTCATATAATGCTTATTGTGTGGTCTGCATGATGTTATTGTGTTTCTTCGGTACCACTTTAGGTTTGGAGCTAATGTTTGTGTTAAGTGTGAGAAAGGTGAATGATAACAACTAGTATGCACTCTAGATCAAACTGCCTTTCACAATAACATTCAAGGACAAGACCAAGCCAAATCACTACCAATTGGAGGTGGACTTACCTACAGATCTTGTACACAGGAGTGTTATGGAAATATCAGAGTTAATCAAGCCTTTTTATCAAACCCTAGGTTAGTAATGTACCAAACCCTAATTCTAGGATGATATAATTATAAAAGAAGATGAATAACAAATCTCTAGAAACTAATTACACAGGGTAGATCAAGAAGATGATAGAATGTGTGTCTCAGAAGCAAAGGTGTTGGAGGACTATTTTGGAAGCACCCAAGTCTTGGAAGTTTGAATCTTTAGAACCTGTAAATTGGAGAAATGCTACAAACATTGCCCTAATGCCATAGCTGAAGTCTGTTGGGATAGAAAGACCGGGGCACAAATGCCCAAGTCCTGAATAAAGGAATACTCCTGAACTACTATTAGATCTTGAAACCTTGATTCTTTCTTAGTCTTCCTGTATCTTCATATTTCCTAGATCTCGTACTTGTAACCTACACACAAGAAAAAGAGAAGGGGTTTGGGAGTGATGGTGTTTAGGGACTTGCTTCAATCAAATCTTGGGATAGAATTCAAGCTTCCCAATACCATTGATAGATAAAGAGAGCATTCCCTTATAGGGTAGAGTCTAAACACAAATCAAATGATGATGAACAACAATGATATCACCTATGTGATGAAACCCTTAGGAGGATGAATGATCTTCAACTCATAAGGAGAGATAGGTGATAACTTAAAACATGCACTTGACCTTTATGAGGGAATTTTAAGCACTTATGAATAGTAGAAGGAACTTCTTTGATGGATTTCAACCAAGGATGTCCTAACTTCACATGAAAGAGATCCAAAGTGGGAATGATAACAAATGATGCTTTGAGGGCTTTTTCAACCACCTTAATTAAAAGTGTTATGTTTCCAATTGATGGAAGAAAGTAAGCATTATGTGCTTTTATCATTATATCTCTAGGATCATAAGTATCTTGTGCTAGATTACACATGTATAAGAATTCTTTGGTTATTATATTTGTCATACAATTAGGATCAATAAGATCTGCTCTTGTAGGATTTCTACTTATTCTTGTTGTGATGTAAAGAGGGCCATCAATATCTCTAATAGTGACCTCATGGGGTGTGAAGGATATGACATGTTCAAGATCCTTCCTTTTCTTGTTAGATTGGGGAGGAACCACACCACCCTTGTTTTGATTAGATGCCATGTATGTGAGACCTTTGCACACCAAGACACTAATTTGAGGAAATCGGGGTTTTGAACTTTTTACAAAGATCAAAAGCACACAAATTTTGTTAGTACCACAATGATTATGATGTTAAAAGTGTTGCACAAAAAGGTAATGTGGATAATTTAAATATTTTTCTCAAAGAGGTATTGAGAAGATGTCAAATCTTTTAATATTGAAATAAACAATGTGTAATTGCAAAAAGTGTAATGTTCAAATTAAAGATGCAAAGTGATGTAAGGTATTACACAAAATTAGATTTAATGAATGTTTGATGTTATTCAAATGATCATGCAAGAGAATTTTTGAAACCCTAATATAAGATTTTACCAAAAATGCAAACTAAATATGCACTTTTTCCAAGATCATGCAAGATTTTCAAATGAATATTGATAAATATGTAAGGAATCAATGCAAGATATGATTTGAACTATCAATAAGATGCAAATGCTCGAAGCTACAAGTTCACCAAAATGTAAAGTGTGATAAAGGTGAATGATAATAACTAGTATGCACACTAGATCAAACCCTCTTTCATAATAACATTCAAAGACAAGACCGAGCCAAATCACTACCAACTGGAGGTGGACTTAGCTATAGATCTTGTACTGAGGAGTGCTATGGAAATATTAGAGTTAATCAAGCCTTTTTATCAAACCCGAGGTCAGGCATATACCAAATCCTAGTTCTAGGATGATCTAATTATAACAGAAGATGTACAACAAATCTCTAGAAACTAATTATATAGGGAAGATTAATAAGATGATAGAGCCTATGTCCCAAAAGCAGAGGTGTCAGAGGACTATTTCAGGAGCGCGCAAGTCTTGAAAGGTTGAATCTTTAGAAGCTTTAACTAGAGAAATGCTATAGAGACTACTTTGATGCCATATTTGTGTTGTTATATGGAGCCTAATCAGACTTGGAGATTAAATTAACCCCACTTTTATCGGCACAGTTTCCCCCCAAATTCCTATGGGGTTTGGGGGCAGCGCCCCTTGTGGGGATTTGGGGGCAGCACCCCTTGCAAGGTCTAGGGGCAGTGCCCCTGGCACACTCCCTATCACGATACAAGGTAGGGTGGAGGGGTGGTACCCTCGTGGGGCCTCAGGGGCAATGCCCCCGAAACCTCACACAATTTTTTCTTATTTTATTAAGGCATCGGGAGTTATTTTTCATTGGCTGACATAAAAAACCCTATTTTGTAACTGACAAAAGTCATGATAAAAATGGCTAAGGGTTAGGGTTTCCATTGATGTATTGTAGCATTTGCAGTGGTATTAAGTTGTAGGGATTTCTAGTTGTAATTAGTTTGATTTACTGGATAATAATATTAGACTCTCTGTTTGGTGGATGTAGCCCGAGTTTGGGTGAACCATGTTAAAACTTGTCTCTCTCTGTTATTATTTCTATGTATTTCCATTCCTCTATTTAATCTTTATTTACATTTAATTGATATCTTCTATCAACTAACCCTAACAAGTGGTATCAGAGCGGGTTGTGTTCAATTATCATCTGTAGGAAGGTCTCATAGTTAAGTGGGAGCAATGGCAGATGAGGGTAAATTGAAGGTCGATAAATTTAATGGGCAGAACTTTAGTTATGAAAGATGTAGATGGAGGATTATCTTTATTAGAAGGATTTATGGACCGTTGGAAGGAGTATCCAAGAAACCGACAGGAATGACAGATAAGGATTGGGAACTTCTAGATAGAAAGGTACTGGGAACCATTTGGTTGTGTCTGGCACCATCTGTGGAATTCAATATAACAAAAGCGAAGACAACAAGTGAACTAATGAAAGCTTTGGCTAAATTGTATGAAAAACCCTTAGCCTCAAATAAGGTATTTCTCATGAAGTGTTTGTTTAATCTGAAAATGATTGAAGGTGAATCTGTGATAGATCATTTAAATGAGTTTAATATGATTGTCAGTCAGTTAACTTCTGTAAAAGTAAAATTTGATGAAGAGGTGAGGGCTCTCTTGGTTTTATGTTCTTTGCCAGAAAGCTGGAATAGCTTGGTAATGGTTGTAAGTAACTCTATCTCTGGTTCAAACACTTTGGAATTTGATGATGTTGTTGGTGTTATCCTTAGTGAGGAAATGCAACAAAAAAGCTTAGGAGGGTCCACATTAGGTAGTGTTTTGAATACAGAAAGCAGGGGCAGATCAAAGGAGAGAGGAAAAGGTTCTGGAGGTCATGGGAAGTCATGAGGAAAATCAAAGGACAAGAGATCCCAAGCCAGAGGATAGAAGGATTGCTGGTACTGTGGGAAACCAGGTCATTTGAAGAAAGATTGTTGGTCTCGGAAGAATAAAGGAGACAAACAAGAAGGCAATAAGGAGGCAAATGTGGTAAGTAATAAATATGAAGATGATGCTTTGATCCTTTCCCTAGATAATGCTGATGATTCGTGGGTTTTAGATTCAGGGGCCCCATTTCATGCTACGCCCCATAGAAGTTATTTTCTTGATTATGTCCAAGGGGATTTTGGGCTGGTTTATTTGGGAGATAACAAACCCTATCAGATTGTTGGAAAGGAAAGAATTAAGATTAAGTTGCAGAATGGGAATCATTGGCTACTAGAAGAGGTAAGGCACGTTCCAAGACTCAGTAGGAATTTAATTTTAGTAGGGTAGCTAGCTGAAGAAGGTTGCATTGTTACATTTACTGATAAAAATTGGAAGGTTTCAAAAGGTGCCTTAATAGTAGCAAAAGGTGTGAAAGTAGGCACCTTATATCTTTGTACATGTCATATTGTTCCTTCTACTTTAGCTGTTACAGAGAAAAAATAAATAGGTTCAGGAATACTTGTTGCAGGTTCAGAGGAAGAGATTGAAATAGTTGCTGCAGGTTCTGAGACAATACTGTGGCATAACAGATTTGGGCATATGAGTGAAAAAAGTATGAAAGTACTTCATTCTAAGAAAGTTTTACCAAGTCTGAAATGTATTAATATGGATTTTTGTGAAAGTTGTGTGTATGGAAAACAAAAGAGATTCAATTTTCTAAAGGATGGGAAGCAAAAGGAAGATGAAAAGTTAGAGTTTGTGCATATAGATGTATGGGGACCAGCTTAGGTATCTTCTCTTGGTGGCTCTCGATAGTATGTTACATTCATAGATGATGCAACTAAGAAGGTATGGATTTATTTTCTTAGGCAGAAATCTGATTTATTTGAAGCATTTAAGAAATGGAGAAGCTTGGTTGAGAATGAGACGGGTAAAAGATTAAAATGTCTCAGATCTGATAATAGTGGTGAGTATTATAGCAAAGTATTTGAGGATTATTGTTCCTTTAATGGAATTCGTAGGCAGAAAATGGTTCTAGGGACTCCACAAGAAAATGGGGTGGCTAAGCGCATGAATAGGACAATAATGGAGCATGCAAGGACCATGAGATTGCATGTTGGGCTGTCTTTAAACATGTGGGCAGAGGCTATCAACACTGTTGTATATTTAATTAACAGAGGTCCTTCAATTCCTTTAGGATGTGGTATTCCAGAGGAAGCATGGACAGGTAAGAAGGTGAGTTATTCTTTTCTTAAAACCTTTGGATGTGAAGCATTTGCACATGTAGATTATAAAAATAGAACCAAGCTAGAAGCAAAATCAAAAAAAGTACCTTTGTTGGATATGGCATTGATGAATTTGGTTATAGAATTTTAGATTTTGAAAATCAAAAAATTGTGAGAAGTGATGGTGTTAGGTTGTCATTGATGTCAAAAGTGTTCAGGAGCATGAGACATCATCTTGCAGATATAGAGAATGGTTTTGCATCATCAGTGTACATCATCTTGTTTGTTGTTGATAGGAGCAGGAGCATGAGACATCATCATGAGACATTCATGGTTTACTTGGTTCATACAATCAGTTGGAGAGATGTGTTCTTCACAATGTCATGATTTATCAGTGAACATGACATATTCTTGGTAGGCATGGTCTTCATTATTCATCAGGTTCTTGACAAGGTTAATGATATCAATTGTTGGTATTCAAAGGTTTGCAATGTGTTGGTTCTTGACAAGGTTGATGATATCAGTTATTGGTATTCAAAGGATCACATGAATACACTTGATGTTTGGTGTTGGTTTATGATTAATCACAGGACTATGATTAATCACAGGACTTGTTTGATCAGGTTTAGCCTTTTGAAGTTGATTGGTTAGTCAAGATACAATTCATATGGTTGAGAGTTGAGGTGTATTTTTCCTCAGATTGTCATGTTGTGTGGATAGTGTTGGTGATATGATGTGTGTTGCATAGAATGTCAAAAGGTTGATAAGGGAGTTCATTGATGATTGATATAGATATTCAAAGTTTGAGTGAAAGCTTGACAAAGTTTCTATGTAGAAGTTTATTAGGACTTTATTGTCATCATCATGTATATGAGCACACGAAAGATTTGATACTATATGCCATGATGTTACAAGCTGAGTTAGAGGGATCAAGCTCTAGGTCTATTTTCCATTCTTTGCCTCTAAAGACCTATTTTATAATCCTCTCTACCTGTCAACATAGAAATCACTTTTTAATTTTATTCACTGTTGACCTGTTATACAGGTCAGTCACTTAAAAGTGACTTGTTAAAGGGTTTATGCATCATGCTATCAACCGGCCCCTTTCCTTCTTTTTACCTATAAAGCAAGTCTTTCAAAATGGGCGGGCTTTCATTATGTTTAAATTTAAACTCACCACCGCCAATTACCAAGAGGGCACGGGTTTATGCATTAAGGAAAGGTTTTAGTTTTACTTGAAAACTTTAAGAAGTATTTAGAATCCTTTTTAAAGCCCGAAATTAAAGATAGAAAGTTTCTTTTTATTAAAAAAAAACTTAAGTAATTTCCTTCTTAATCCTTTTGATCGGTCCCTTATGTAAGGAGTTTTTGATAAGGAGTTTTTTTTTAGAAAAATCTTTATGAAGAATTTTTTAAGGAGTATTTTTGATAAGGAGATTTTTATTATTTTTTGTGAAGAGATTTTGTAATAAGGAGATTTTTATGAAGAGTTTTTTAAAGACTAATTTTTTTTGGGAGATTTTTTATGGAGATTGGAGATTATTTTTTTTGAAAGGATTATTTTGAGAATAAGGCAGATTGAGGAGAAATTAATTTTTGTTGCAGATTGGATAAAGATTTTTTATTTTGCAGGAGATTATTTTTGAAGAAGAATTTGAAGAGGATAATGAAAAATTTGTTTGAAGAAATTTGCAAGGGTTTTGTATTTTGGAGAATATGAAACATCATGCAGGGATTGAAATGAGAAGGTGAAAATATTTATACAGAGGAATATGAAAAATCTTTTGCAGGTGAATCAATTTGAGAAGGCTCTTCATTTTTGACATGAAAAATTAAGCAATCCAGTGATTTTTTTTTTAAAAAGAATATGAAGGATCATGTACAGAGGAGAGGAAGATCAAAAGATTTTTTAATGCATAGAATTGACGGGAAGATATTTTGTTTTAAATACAGAGAAGAGAATATGAAAGGTTTTTTTCAGAAAGTGCATTGTGATGGGTTGTGAAAGATATTCAGATATTATTTAATGACATTACAGATGCTTTGATTAGTGAGTCTTGTGGATTAACAAGATGAGATGAGTGATGTTGTGCAGATCTATGATGAACTGACAGGGATCAAATATAGATACAGAGATTGACAAGGTGATCAGAAAGACAATATGCAATTGCAATAATAATCAGGTGCTTTGATTGTATGACTGGTAAGGCAGAGATGAAACATACAGAGAAAAGTAGTGTTGTTGAGCATATCTAGATGAAGAATTGATTTTTGAATGGAATGACCATTTGAACACATAAGAGAGAATAAAAGTTATGTATTGAAACAGAGAAACCCTCTGAATTTGTGTTTTCAGTTTGTTCTGTAATAGGGGTTGGTGCTCCTTGAAGCTAGTGCTTCTAAACAGTATGCCAGTGAGGCTTGTAGGTCAGTGAGACCTCAATAGTCAGTGAGACATAATATTTAGCCAGTGAGGCTTTGTAAGATGTTTTCAAAGTTAAGCCAGTGAGGCACTTCATAAGTGGTTTTTCTACCCAGAGAGGGTTTTCCACTCCAGTAATTCTTATGTTGCTTCTATGTGTGTTCTTGCTTCTATGTTAAGATTTATCTCTATGTGGTACTGCTCATAATTTTCACTATCAAACTTGTACATAGTTTATTGATGACTTTCTCTTTCTGAGTCTTGTAAATCAAAAGTTATAATAAGTTGCAAAAATCTACACAACACTTATTCACCCCCCCTCTCAGTGTTGTCCGAACTCCTACAAGAAGTAGGGATGTATTCAATGAGAAGGTGTTGTACAAAAATCAATTGCAATAGCATGAGAAGAAAGAAAATGATTATGTGGTGCTGGATGATACTCCAAATAGTGATGTTCCAATGGTTCCTCATACTCCACAACAGCAACCAGAAATACCACAAACTCCAGTGAATGTTAGATGGTCAACAAGGCTAAGTAGACCTCCTGAAAGGTTTTCTCCCTCTTTGTATTCTATTTTGTTAATAGATGCTGGTGAACTAGAAGGGTATGATGAAGCTATGCAGGTGGATACACAAGTTCAGTGGGAGCTTACAATGAAAGAAGAAATGGACTCCTTGCTGAAAAATCAGACTTGGGAATTATGTAAGTTGCCTGCAGGTAAAAAGTCTTTACCAAACAAATGGGTTTATCGGCTGAAAGAGGAAGATGGAGGTAAGAAAAGATTTAAAGCCAGGTTAGTTGTAAAAGGATTTGCACAGAAAAATGGCATTGATTTTGATGAAATATTTTCTCTGGTTGTTAAGATGACTTCTATTCGTACTGTTTTAAGTATTGTGGTTGTTGAAGATTTGTATTTAGAATAGTTAGATGTGAAAACTGCCTTTCTCCATGGTGATTTAGAGGAAGAGATATATGTGGAACAACCCCAAGGATTTGAGGCCAAAGGTAAGGAGAAATTGGTGTGCAAATTGAAGAAGAGTTTGTGTGGCTTAAAACAAGCACCTCGGCAATGGTATTTGAAATTTGATAGTTTTATGGTTGAGCAAGGCTACAATCGATGTAATTCTGACCATTGTGTTTATTTTAAGAGGTTGGATAATGACAGCTACATTATTTTATGTTTATATGTTGATGACATGCTTGTAGCGGGGTCTAACATGGATCACATAAGAGAGTCAAAACAACAGTTAGCATAGTCATTTGCTATGAAGGATTTGGGGGCAGCAAAACAAATCCTTGGTATAAAAATTTGCAGAGATAGGAAGAACAGAAAATTGACTCTATCTCAGGCTGATTATGTTGAAAAGGTGTTGCAGAGATTCCATATGGAGAATACAAAAGTTGTCAACACACCTTTACCTAGTCATTTGAAATTGACTAAGGAGATGTGTCCTAAGACACCAGAGGAGGAAGAAAAAATGTCCAAGGTACCATATGCTTTAGCTATAGGAAGTTTAATGTACGCCATGGTATGCACGAGACCAAATATTGCACATGTTGTAGGAGTCGTAAGTAGGTATATGAGTCATCCTAGATTAGAGAATTGGAATGCAGTGAAATGGATTCTTAGATATTTGAGAGGTACATCTAATAAACACTTATGTTTTTGGGGCTCTAATACTGATTTAGCAAGTTATGTAGACTCATATTTGGTAGGGAATATTGATACTAGGTGGAGTACTACAGGTTATGTCTTTACTGTAGGTGGGACAACAGTGAGTTGGATTTCCAGGTTGCAAAAGGTGGTTGATTTATCCACCACAGAGGCAGAATATGTAGTTGCAATAGAGGCAAGCAAGGAGATGATATGGCTGCAATCTTTCATGGAAGAATTAGGCAAACAATAGGTTAACAGTTATTTGTTTACAGACAGCTAGAGTCCCATACATCTTGCAAAGAATTTTTCCTTGCATTCAAAGACCAAACACATACAGTTGAGGTATCACTTTATTCAGTTGGTGTTGGATGATGGACAGTTAAGGCTAGAAAAGATACATACAGATAAAAATCCAGCAGATATGTTTACAAAGGTAGTGACAAGGGAGAAGTTGAGCTCCTCTTCAGCTTCAGTTGGTCTTCAAGACTAAAAACAAAATCAAAACAGCAGAGTCCAGGGTGCTTATTTCCAGTGGGAGCTACAGGGTCAGCGGTGTTATGATCAATCTCCAAGTGGAAGATGATATGGTGTGGAGTCTGATTAGTCTCCAAGTGGGAGATTTTTATTATATGGAGCCTAATCAGACTTGGAGGTTAAATTAACCCCAACTTTATCAGTGCAGTTTCCCCCCAAATTCCTATAGGGTCAAGGGGAAGTGCCCCTTGCTGAGGTTTAGGGGCAGCGCCCCTTGCGGGGTCTAGGGGCAGCGCCCCTTGCGTGCTCCCTGTCGTGATACAAGGCGGGGTCTAGCGGCAGCACCCCCATGGGGGCTTGGGGGCAACGTCCCCAAAACCTCACGCAGTTTTTTATTATTTTATTAAGGCGTCAGGAGTTATTTTTCATTGGCTGACATAAAAAAACCCTATTTTGTAACCGACAAAAGTCATGATAAAAATGGCTAAGGGTTAGGGTTTCCATTGATGTATTGTAGCATTTGTAGCGGTATTGAGTTGCAAGGATTGCTAGTTGTAATCAGTTTGATTTACTGGATAATAATATTAGACTTTCTATTTGGTGGATGTAGCCCGAGTTTGGGTGAACCACATTAAAACTTGTCTCTCTGTTATTATTTCTGTGTATTTCCATTCCTCTGTTTAATCTTTATTTGCATTTAATTGATATCTTCTGTCAGCTAACCCTAACAATTTGAAGTCTTCTAGGGTAGAAAGACTAGGGCACCAACACCCAATTCCTACACAAAGGAATATTCTTGAACTATTGTCAAATCCTGAGACCCTAATCCTTGCTCAGTCTTCCTATATCTTCATATTTTTTGGATCTCACACCTATAACCTACACATAAGAAGAAGAGAAGGGGTTTGGGGGTTATGGTGTTTAGGGACTTCCCTCAGTCAAATCCTAGGATAGCATTCAATATTCCCAACACCATTGATAGATAAAGAGAGTGCACCCTTGCAGGGAAAAGGCTAAACACAAAATCAATATGATGAAATCAAATTATGATGAACAACAATAATATCACCTATGTGATGAAACCCTTAGGAGGATGAATGATCTTCAACTCATAAGGAGAGATAGATGATAACTTCAAACCTGTGACAATACACACAATAACAATGCAAATTTGCTGTAGAATCACAATGAATACTTTGAGTGCTCTTTGTTCCAATGCTTCAAGTTGGCTATCTTTATCTAGGTTCATAAAGAATTCAAAAACACATTTAGATATGCTTTCCCACTAAAATTTGTCAAATTAAACCAAAAGAGATGACAAGGAGAAACTTTTTTAAAGGTCCTAAGCTGACATGCAATTAAATTTGGTCTAATTAATCAGGGAAGACTTGGGTGGTGGTGCCCACGTCTTGAGGCTCCTTTTAGGTCTAGGTTAAGTTTAAGCATGGGCCCCTTTTTCCCAATTTACATTGCTTGTAGGCAATTTTGCATTGGGATGAATAATTAGAATGTATAATTTATTCATGGGGACCTAGGAGATAAAGAAGGAGGTAAAAAGACATGTGGCTACTTTTTACTTCATAAAAGTTTGAAAGGTTTAATGTTTGAGAAGTTAACATGATATATTTAGGTGACTGCACTATGTGTGCGGAAGTGTGCACCAATTAGAAAGCTTTGGAGAATGTAAAATAGGTCTAGCGTGCTTCATGGTTTGAACTACTTAATGGAATTTGATTCCTATAGCATCACAGTTGATCTGGGAGCTAACTTGTTCTGGTTGTTACATGTTTCATCTTGGTCAACAAAGGAGAAAGTTTTTGATGGCTTGTGGAGGCTATAAATGAAAGATTCAGTTGTTGCAAAGTCGTGTGTATGAATGAGGTTGTGTGTGTTATTATATTTGTGCAAAAATGATAGATGATCCAGAAGTTTTTGTTGTTTGATTCATAACAGAGGTAGAGTATGTTGCGAATGTGTTAAAATGTGTTGCAAAGGTTGTGTTGTTTTACGGATGTGTCAAAGTGTGTTTCAAAGGTTGTGTTGTGTAGTGGAAATGTATTGAAGATAGCTAAGTGGTTTGAGAAAAGGTATTGAAGTCATATGTTAGTGTGAAAGGAATTGATGCCATAGAAGTGATTGAATCAGTAGAATTGGATAAGTGTGTTGTTGCAGAGGTTGTAGGCTCATTTTTTTGTTTAAGTGTTGTAGTACTTGAGGGAGTTGCAGCTTCCCTTGGGTTGTAGCCCATAAATGTTAATGTGAACCTATTGTTATTTGTGTGGATAGATTTGGATAGTAGATCCAAGCAACTTGCTCACCATGGTTTTTCCCTTCTAGGGCTTTCCACATAAATTTGGTGTTGTGGTTGTGTGATTGTGTTTTAATTTGCAAAGTTTTCTTCATAATCTATTTAAGGCAGTAGAAAGGTTTTTGTTGATAAAATTGAATTGGGTTAACTTGTGGCATATAATTATTCACCCCCCTCTTAGTATATCAAAGTGTTCTAACATTTACTTCATAGAGTTGCATTTCTCTGAATGTAAACTTTTAAATGCCCTAAGAGTATAGGTGCATTAAGGGCTTGAGGACCCTAGAATAGGGTCAAGGACTCAGTGGATGATGTTTTTCTATTAGGTGGTTCAGTATGAGAACCAAGAAGGGAATGGAGATGGACGAGTAGTAGTTAATGAGATTGGAATTGTTAAGTAGTCTACAGAATTCAATCAAGGTATTACATTAGGGTCTTACATTACTGAACCAAAACCAAAAGTTGTTACCTTTTGATGTCCTCAAGAAGGGGGAAATCCTTGTCTTATATGATAGAGTAACTTGTGTTGAAATGCGTTGGACAACTGAGAGGGGGGGTTAATCAATTGTCACAAAAACTTAAACTCTTCTTCACTTACACATTAATCACTTATCCACAATTATTATGATTTAACAATGAATGCATGAAATCAGAAACTTAAACATAGATGCAACATTATACACAAGAGACACCAAATTTTTATGTGGAAAAACCCAAGGTGGGGAAAAACCATGAAGATGATTAGCTCTCAAAATATATTGCAATCTTTGAAAAATGATGTTTAGGCTTGGTCACTCCACAAGCCCAAAACATACTGGCTCACTTCCATGAGGTACAACTAGGTCTAGCAAGCTCATTGCCTCAACCCTAAACCTAGAAAGATTACAATAAGGGTTGTTAAACCCTGAGGACTGTAAACCCTACTAGCATCTCACTAGGAGGCTCACTACCAAAATCACCATCTTCTTCATGTATGAGATTAGTACATTGAAGTACAACAGTTCCTCTACTCTGCTCTGCCTTATCTCCTCGCCCTTTCCCTTATCTTCCCATTTTCACACAAGGACACCTTTTCCATGACTCAATTACAAATATTTATACACTTCATCAACCTTGGAATGATCATCAAGGCAGCATTACAATCATCAACCATTGGAACAATCTCCAAGGTCAGAATTACAAACATTTACAAAATAGGTCCTGACCTATTGCAACATTATGCAAAGGAAATGAAGTAAAGATGTATGTGGGTCATGCCATGCCTTAGCTGGGACTCAAACATGATCTTCCATGCCACAAGATGCTTCCACAATCTTCAAGGAATCTTTGCAATTACTGGAATTAACCAAGCCGGCTAAGACTGGTTACATGTTATATTATCTGGGAACAATCTTCAACCACAATCCCAATTCCTTAATGCAGACCAATGTCAATATAGGAACATGATTAGTTGACATCCACAAGTATGTTATAATCATCAAGAGCAACCGCACGAACCTTAACCACTTTAGCCATAGGAATCTTCTCACTGGAACACATGAACTTCACTATCTTCGAATGACATAAAAGAAAGATAGCTTGTGGACCACCAAAATATGAACCACTACAATTGTAGGCACTTATCACCATCCTAGACTTCCCTCTAGAACTGTAGAGAGAAATACTTTATTGCAGAGGAATGCAGAGAAAAATACTTTCTCCCTATCACCAGAGAATAATCAGAGAAAGCAGGTTTTACTCTAGTGAATGCAACTCTCTTATTTCTTCACACCGGAGGCTCAAACTCAGGATTTAGCATCTTTAGACATCCCTTTAAATAACTTCCAATCCATAGACCAAGATATTCAAGTAGCGAGAAATACAGAGAAATCTACCGGATTGTTCTTCAGCATACAACTCATTGTCTATACTGGACTTCACTGTAACTCACTTGTTTCTTTCGGAGGGGCCAATTTTCTCAATATCCTCAACATACAAAGATTATAAGCAAGTAATAGAATAGGACATGGTTGACACTAATGACAACGAAGATATATTGACATCAATGACAACGCCGATTAGGCACATACTTGCAACAATCTCACCCTTTGTCATTGATGGCAATAGATGATGTGAAAAACTACAAAAGCCATCAAGACAAGATTATCCCCTATCTCTTTACACATCCGTACTCTTTCCTTCTAAGTTTTTCACATGACTTCTCTCCCCCTTTGACATCAAAGGAAAAAGGCACATACTTTCACTCTTCTACTCTGATTCAATTTCTCTTTTGAACTCTCTGATGACTCCCCCTGAGAAGTAGCCCTAAAAGCATCAATCTGGATCTGAAGAAGCACCACCAGACTAATGCACTCTTATGCATCTTAGTTTAGAGTGGGAAGGCTAATAACCCCTAACTTTTCTCTAAGATACTCAAAAGTATCATTAGGCAGAGGTTTGGTGAAAATGTCTGGAATCTGGTCTTTTGTAGATACATATTCCAACTTGACTTCATTCTCTATCACTTTTTCTGTTAAAACGTGATATCTTATGGATATGTGCTTTGTCCTTGAATGTATTACTGGATTCTTTGATATGTTTATGGCACTTGTATTTTCACAAAAGATTGCAATTGGATCTTCATACATAACTTTGATGTCCTTCAAAGTCTGCTTCAACCATAATACTTGAGTGCAACTACATGCTGCTGCAATGTATTTTGCTTTTGTAGTAGACAAGGATATTGAATCCTGTTTCTTGCTCAACCAAGATACCAACCTTTTTCCAAAAAAGGATGCACCTCCACTTGTACTTTTCCTGTCATCCACATCTCTGGCCCAATTTGCATCAATGTATGCACTGAGAATGAAATCATTATCTTTTGGATACCACAAACCATAATCTATTGTACCTTTCAAATATCTTAGAATTCTCTTGATTGCCATCACATGTGACTCCTTGGGCTCTGTTTAAAATCTTGCCACAAGACAAACTGCATGCATTATGTCAGGTATGGTTTGAGTCAGATAAAGTAATCCTCCAATCATAGATCTGTACCTTTTCTGATCTACCATAGGTGAATCATCATTTTTGCTCAACTTACAATTGGTTATCATGGGAGTATTTACCGGTCTAGAGTCTTCCATCCCAAACTTCTTTAGTAACTCTTTCACATACTTAGAGTGAGAAATGAAGATACCTTTATCTAATTGATTTATTTGCAGACCCAAAAAGAAATTCATCTCACCAAACATGGACATTTCAAATTCACTTTGCATTTCTCTGGAAAAAACTGTGCACATACCTTCATTGCCTCCAAAGATAATGTCATCAACAAAGATTGCTACAATTAGGATTTGTTCATCATTGATCTTGAAGTAGAGATTGTTGTCTATAGTACCTTTACTAAACCCTATCTATATCAAATACATGTCCAACCATGCATACCATGTCACCCTGATCTAATGACTGGAATCCTTTCAATTGTTCAATATAGACTTCTTCTTCCAACTCTCCATTCAAGAATATAGACTTTACATCCATCTGATATACATTAAAATCTTTGTAGGCTGCAAATGCCAGAAACATTCTTATAGCTTCAATCCTTGCCAGTGGTGCAAATGTTTCCTTAAAATCTATTCCTTCAACTTGAGAGTATCCTTTGCATACCAACCTTGCTTTGTTTCTTACTACACCATTCTCATTCATCTTGTTTCTGAAAACCTACTTGGTACCAATTACATTTTTGTCTACTGGTCTAGGAACAAGATCCCAGGTCTGATTCTTCTCTATCTGCATCAATTCTTCTTTCATAGCCTTTACCCAATTCTCATTATTGCAAGCTTCATTCACAGTCTTAGGTTCAATCTTGGAAATCAGACATAAATTTACTTGTTCGTCTATAGCTCTTCTTCTAGACATGATTCCTTTAGTTATATCTCCTATGATTTGATCTTCAAAATGATTAAGTTTTACATACCTTGGTGTCTTGGCATGCTATACCACTTCTGAAACATTTGGTTTATCAATTCATATCCACTTGATTCTGGAGACCTTTCCTTACTTTCATCTACTTTGACATTTGCACTCTCAATGATCTTATTTAACCTATTATTATAACACTAGTAGGCCTTGCTCTTGGTTGAGTAACCAAGGAAGATTCCTTCATCACACCTAGCATCAAACTTGCCTAGATCTTCTTCTCTTTTGATATAGCATTTTCTACCAAAAACTTTGAGATATTTCACAGTAGGAATTTTACCATACCACAATTCATAAGGAGTCTTAGAACTGTTACCTTTGACTTGAAATTTGTTTAGGATATATACTCCTCCTCTATCAGACCTTAAACATTTGATCTTCAAATCCATCTCATTTTCAACCATTGCCTTAAATACCTTGAACTTATCCAGAGCTTCTAATTTTTCTTTCAAAAAGGTAACCCAAGTCATTCTAGAATAATCATCAATAAGCAACATTAAATACCTATCTCCTTGCAAACTTCTTACTCTAGTAGGTCCACACAAGTTTGTATGCACTAGTTCCAGTAATCCATCAACTGATTGGTCCTTGCTTTTGAAACTTATTCTTGTTTGTTTCCCAAATTGACACTCCTTACAAATAGGATTAGCAGGTTTCACAAGCTTGGACAAATCTCTAACAACCTGTACAATACTTATCTTCATAATGATGTCAAAATTAATGTGACACAACCTTTTATGCCATAGCCAACTTTCATCAGTCTGAGCCAACAAACAATAATTATCAGTTCCTTTCAAGTGATAGATATTACCTTTGGTCTTCTTACCATTTGCAATGATTGTTTCGTATCTTTCCTTGATCTTGCATCCATTGTCCTTAAAGCTTAGGTCATAACCTTTGTCACACATCTGATCCACACTCAAAAGATTGTGCTTTAATCCTTTCACATACAAGACATCTTCAATATTATTCTTGCCATCAAAAGAAATAGATCCTTTTCCACAAATTTTACTAGTTGTATCATCTCCAAACCTAACCAATCCACCATCATATCTTTCCAAACTCACAAACTTACTTTTGTCACCAGTCATGTGGTGAGAGTAGCCTCTATCAATAACCCATTCATCTTTGTCTTCAATAACCTAAGAAGCCAAAGCACTTTCCACTAGTTTTTCTTTCTTCACATAGCTAGCAGGATTAGTAGACACAGGTTCTTCTTTAATAGAAATAAACAAGCATTCATTACCAGAAGTACTAGCATTATCCGGTTCACCATTATCTGATACTCCTTCATCATCATCAAGATCTTCAACATAATAACAATTCTTTTGGATCCTAGGCCTATTCTCATATCTTTTCATATTTCTTTCAATTCTTTCAGGACATCTAGAAGCAAAATGGCCTACTTTACCACAGGAAAAACATTTGAAAGGTAATTTACCTTTAAACTTACCGGATCCTCTTTGCAGTATATCCACAAAGTTGGCTTCAATTTCATCAAACTCATCATCTGATTCTACCTTGTACTTTTCTGATCTAGAGGTTTTCCCAGAAGTATTGGCTTTGAAGGCAGTCTCTACTTTTGGTAGGGCATTACCAAACCCTCTCATTTCAAAGGTAGTAAGGTTACCAAGCAATTGATCTCTGTCAATATCTTTTACTTGCATAAAATCTTCAATTGCAGCTACCTTGTGACTGTAGGACTTTGGTAGTGATTTGAGAATTTTCATTACAACTTCCTTATCACCGAGAGTTCCCCCCATACCTTTTATTCCAGTGACAAGTTCATCAACTCTTTGCATAAAGGCTGTTATGTTTTCATCTTCATTCATCTTCAAACTTTCATATTTCACTTTTAGACTTTGTATCTTGGCCTCTTTCACATAATCATCTCCCTTATACATATTTTTTAGCTTTTCCCATACCTCATTTGCAATTTCAAGATCTACCAATTTTGTCAGTACTGAATCATTCAATGAACTTAACAAAGCATCTTTTGCTTTAACATCCACTTCATATTCCTTGACTTCGTCTTCAATCATGAAACCATTTGGAGGCAAGATGTATTTCATTTTTGCAACTTTCCATACTTTGTAACCAAGACAAAGAAGATGACTTTTCATTTGTGCCTTCCAAAGAGCATAGTTCATCCCATCAAAATGTGGTGCTTCCTTCTTATAAGACATTTTTAGATCTTCCTCAAGCTGTTAGACTTTCTTGAGAGGAACCTTGCTTTGATACCAATTGTTGAAAAGAACTAAAAAACTGAGAGGGGAGGTGAATCAGTTATCACAAAAACTTAAACACTTCTTCACTTACACATTAATCACCTATCCATAATTATTATGATTTAACAATGAATGCATGAAATCAGAAACTTAAACATAGATGCAACATTATACACAAGAGACACCAAATTTTTATGTGGAAAACCCCAAGGTGGGGATAAACTATGGAGAGGATTAGCTCTCAAAATATATTGTAATCTTTGAAAAATGATGTTCATGCTTGGTCACTCCATGGGCCTAGAACATACTGGCTCACTGCCATGAGGTACAACTAGGTCTAGCAAGCTCACTATCTCAACCCTAAACCTAGAAAGATTACGATAAGGGTTTTTAAACCTTGAGGGTTGTTAAACCCTACTAGCAGCTCACTACCAGGCTCACTACCAAAATCACCATCTTCTTCATGTATGAGATTAGTACATTGAAGTACAATAGTTCCTCTGCTCTGCTCTACCCTGCTCTACCTTATCTCCTCGCCCTTTTCCTTATCTTCCCATTTTCTCACAAGGAAACCTTTTCCACGACTCAATTACAAGTATTTATACACTTCATCAACCTTGGAATGATCGTCAAGGTCTGCATTATAATCAACCATTGGAACAATCTCCAAGGTCGGCATTACAAACATTTACAAAATAGGTCCTAACCTATTGCAACATTATGCAAAGGAAATGAAGTAAAGATGTATACGAATCATGCCACACCTTAGTTGGGACTCAAACACGATCTTCCACACCACAACACGCTTCCACAATCTTCAAGGAATCTTTGCAATTACTGGAATTAACCAAGTTGGCTAAGACTGGTTACACTCTACATATCTGGGAATAATCTTCAACCATGATCTCAATTCCTTAACATGGACCAATGTCAAGATAGGAACATGATTAGGGGACATCCACAAGCACATTAGAATCATCAAGAGCAACCACATGAACCTTAACCACTTTATCCATAGGAATCTTCTCACTGGAACACATGAACTTCACTGTCTTCAACTGACATAAAAGAAAGATAGCTTGTGGACCACCAAAACATGAACCACTGCAATTGTAGGCACTTATCATCATCCCATACTTCCCTCTAAAACTACAGAGCAAAATACTTTATTGCGAAGGAATGCGGAGCAAAATACTTTCTACCTGTCACTAGAGAATAATCAAAGAAAGCAGGTTGTACTCTGGTGAATTTAACTCTCTTAATTCTTCATATCAGAGGCTCAAACTCAAGATTTAGTATCTTTAGACATCCCTTTAAATAACTTCCAATCCACAGACCAAGATATTCAACCAACGAGAAATGCAGAGTAATCTACTGGACTGTTCTTCAACATACAACTCACCGTCTATACTGCACTTTACTGTAACTCACTTATTTCTTCTAGAGGGGCCAGTTTTCTCAATATCCTCAACATACAAAGCTTCTAAACAAGTAATAGAGTAGGACATAGTTGACACCAATGACAACAAAGATATGTTGAGATCAATGACACCGATTAGGCACATACTTGCAACAACTTGAGGACACATTACTCTTGATTATCATTATCTGATAATGTAATTGAACAGTGCATACATTTAGTGACTAATACATTATGAGTGATGATATGCTTATGACTTTATATGGGTAAGAAATTTTTAGCAAGATTACTGGCTAATGTCACTTGTATGAAGAATACATAATATCTTAGATACTGATAAGACTTGTATAAACCATTGCATGATGATATTGTTGGTTGAAATAAATATTTAATGTTAGCATCATAAATCATACATCATAGGAATAAGTGAGTAGTGATCTTTCAATAAGAAATGAGTAGAATAAACTCCAGGAAGAAAATTATTGTGAATATAAATCTAGATATAGAATGTTATTATATACATATCATGGAAACTAAGTTTAGCAATGTTTGGATATTTACTCAAGATGGAGTAAGTTCATGTTTATTAGAATGTATCTACCATGCTTAGAACTGTGATTTCATAAATGAATAATGCATGGTTGACATTATGATTTCTCTAAATAATGACCTAGCCAAGAGACTTGAAGAAATATTGTTGTGATAAATATAAGAAAATGATGCTTTTCTGTAACATTTTAAATATTACTTGACAGTGATGACTACTAGTATTATGGAGTGCTTGTATGTCATCAGAGATGGCAGTCTTTGACAAGTGAAAACCTACAACCCACTTATTAGTAGTTTGATAAAAATATTCTTCGACAAGCTGATATAGCTGCAATCAAAGAGTTAGTAACAGGCAAAAACAAAATGACTAAAATGACCACTAAAATGCAAAAAATGACTTTATGATAGAAAGAAATGGACTACCTAATTTTCTAAGTTTAGCTTATTTAGATAGAAAATAATGTGCTATTTTCTTATGTATTATTTCATTTACATTATCTAGCCCTTCTTGTTGTAGGTTTATGCATTTTCTTTGTGAAATCTAAACTATTTTGTCAAGAGTTTGACATCAATGCAGGTGATCTCCTATGCCAAATCTGACCTCACTGTTGAATTCAGCAGGCCTCCAAGGCAAAGATTGACATAAAATACCCTATACTTTGCCTCCTGCAAAATTTTTGAATTTTTTTGAAATTTTTTTAGGTTTACAAATCCGTACCATATAGATCCACCGTACCACTCTCTGCCTATTTGTAGGATCTATGCACTGTTCTACAATTTTTGTTTAGGCACCAGGTTTAACTTTTGGTATAATTTTGCAAGTTTCAGGTTAAAGTCTTCAGATACCCCACCTTCAAACCCTCTCTACCGACCTGTACATCCATGTCAACCACCACAATCCTCCCCGCCTGGGTTTTCTACCAACCACCCTTCCATCCTCCCGATCCCCTCTGTCGATTACAATCCTCTTCTTAGGGGATGGTTTGTAACAACCCATTGTAGATCCCTAGTCGACTGCTTCTTCCCTAATCCCCACCCCACCACCGACCTCTAACACCTTTGTGCCACCTAAAATCCCTATTGCTAACCCATTATATCCCCATCAAACATCCCCCACCACCTAGTTTTTCACTCGTCACTCCTTCCAATAGTCACATCGCCACTCCTTATTCCTTTGTTCTCCATTCTCTACTTCTCATTCCCATCGACCATCATCCCTTCTTTGCTCGGTCGACTCCCTGATCACTCCATCGCTGACACCCCCACCTCCTCAGTCAATGTTTCCCTGATCCACTAGAATTTATGCATATAAGATAAGGTTTGTATGGTTTGTCTTGCATTTATCAGACATCTAACATTTTATCCACTAGATCCCTTTGTGCTTAATTCATGGCCTGCAAGGACTTCATCTAAGAGATCAAGTTGTTACACGATTTGAAGAAAATTTAACAGTCTTTCACTTTCACATCAAAAGAGAGAGCAAGTAGAAATTTACCTTGGATCTAGGTATTCGATTGTTTCTTTCACAATTGTAGTCACATAAGAAGACTCTCCATCAATTGTTACTCTTGAAAGACTGAAATCTACTAGTTTTCCATTTAGATTGTCATCTAGAAGAATGTTGGCAGTCTTTATATCTCTGTGAATTATTTTTGGGGTGCAACTTACGTGGAGGTATCCTTCAAAACAAAAGAGAAAAATCACAGGTAGGATTAGATCAAGCAAAATTTTTAACATAAGTTTTTAACCTAGAAAGCTTTCGATATGTTTTTTAAGTACTATTTGGTTTAACCTCTTTTATTAACATAGGTTGCAATTTGATTTCAATTTTTTTAGTTTTAATTTATTGTATAGTTTAGTATACTAATTTTTTATTTAGTTTTTATAATATTTAACTTTAAGATAGTTTTAATATAAGTTTTTTTTAATAAATGTAATTTTAAATTTAGTTTTAATATAGATCTTAATTTAGTTTTAATTTTAATATAGCTTGTTAATTTAGTTTTAATTCTAATATAGTTTTTAATCTAGGCTTTCATATAGTTTAAATTTAGTTTTTAATGTTAACTTTAGTTTAGTTTTTAATAAATTTTTAAATATTAATTTAGTTTTTAATCTAATATTAATATAGTTAGTTATTTTTTCTAATTCTAATATAGATTTTAAAGTTAAATTTTAAAATAGTTCCTAATATAATTTTGATTTAGTGTTAGCTTTCCGTGGGGTGTGGGTGGGGCTCTGCCCCTCCCCTAGCTTAATTTTAACTTGGATTTTAATTTAGATATTGATTTATTTTCTAATTTAGTTTTTAATATTAATTTACTTGTTAATGTAGGTTCACTAATTTTGTTTTGATTGTCATATAGTCTTAATTTAATTTTCTAATTCTAATATAGTTTTTGAGTTAGATTTTAACATAGTTTGAATTTTTCGTCAAAATTTTTCTTTCGATTAGTTAGTCTATTGTTTTCCATCATATAGTCAGTTTTTTGTATTTTACTAGTCATCATAGTCACTCTTGTTTTGCTTGTCACTAAATCTTTTCTTGTAGCCATATCAGTTTGTCGAAGACTATTTGTATCAAACTACTCACAAGTGGGTTGCAGGTTTTGCTTGTTAAAGACATCATTTGAAACATTGTGTTTGCTTGGTCTCGTGGACCCAATTATGGCTTGAGGAGTATGATTTATCATCAAATTTGAAGACAAGTTTCTAGGTGCACTCAACACAACTTTTGCATTTTCCATTACACAAAAAAAAATGTTTGCAATCGCATTTCAAATTGGGATTAAAACAAACAATTGTTTGCATCATCATATCTTAAAAGTGGGCTTAAAATGAACATGTGTCTTCATCATCACATTTAGATTTGGGTATAAAACAAACTTGTGTTTGAATTGCTTGGTGGAATTGAGTGCAAATTAGGGTGTGTATGCTCTTCTCATGCACTTCATGTGACCTTGAGAATCAAAGTATCCTTTAATATATTCATCTTCACACACACATTTCAATTATCTAAAGGGTCAATAAACATTGCAAGTGTGAGTCAAGTGTGTGTGTATGTATGCTCTCTCCTCGCACCGCAAGGTGATCTTGGAGATTAAAAGCACCCACTTGATTTTCTTTTGTCACCCTTCATAGGAGGCTTTCTTGGAGCACACCAATCCAAGGGATGACCTCAATTCTTGTGTTCCAGCAGAGTTTAAAAAGTGAGGAGTCAATCGAAAGACACACCTCTTGGAAGTTGGAATCTTGTCATTTAGGCTAAGCCCCCAAGAACTTTATACCTTGGGGAAGTGAAGGTGAAGGGTGGGTTACCCCTTACTCTCGGCTGTGTGGCATTATTTCACTTTCATATCATGGAATTGGGCCCCCGTACCTCTTGTATATTGGGGACATCCTTAGATAACTTGTGCATCCTAGATTAAGACCTATTGGCCATACACATTTGACTAATATTAGGCTTGCTGATGTGTCTTCATAATCACAACAATCACTTTTCAAAGTAAAACTTTCTATTGTGTCTTGTGTGTGATTCATGCATGTACATGTGAAACATTGTGTTGTAAAATTTCCTAAGTCAAGATATCAACAACAAACACATTCCACATCATCCTAAACATCCTTGTCATCACATCCATCCTAAGCCAAGTCACCCTAATCATAATCCAAACCCTAGTTATCCACCTTAGTTATCCCTTGACTAACACCATTTCATTTCATGAGTCTACCTGTGTCTTCAATCACCACCTATCCTCTCAAGGGGACATCATCATCCAATCACCATCATCCTAGTCACTTATCCTATCACCCAATCATATTCTTCCATATATCATAGTAATCATCCTTTGTTATCTTAGTTACCCACCTAATTATCCAATCCCATCATCCCTAGAATTCCCTCATTCAATAAGGATTTATGCTTTCATAGCCATCCATTCATCACATTAGCCTTGGTTTTGGACTTGTGAGTACCTTGATAATCTTGGCTTTTACTTCTTAGATATAAGGGCTTGAACTTTGTCAAGCTTTGTCACACATCCATCAACATATCTATTCATCCATTTCTTGGTTAGAGTCCATTGGTCTATCCACTCATTACTTCCAATATTTCCATTATCCGATATCATCCATCCACGTACACCCTGTTGGTTATTTTTCCCGACTAGATGCTTGTTCCCAGTTATCCCTACAAAGTAGCCATCATTGATCAACAGGATTCCCAGGCCAGGGGCCAACAGTACAGGAGATAGACTCTATAAATATCTCCTCTTCTTCTTTAGGCTTTGCAGAACCAAGGGGAGTATTCCCTACTCAACACCTATGACATATGCACATGAACTTACTTGGATGTTGATACAAAGCAGATAAATCCTCTTTTATGCAGACCAAAACTATGGAATAAGTGCAAAGGGGCTAGCTTTGGGCCTATATTTAGTTGTGAGATAGAGGATTTTGGTCCTAAAACTACTTCTAAAGTCCTAATGGTTTGATTTAAAGTTTAAGTTTGATTTTCTATTTGGATGCAAAACTGAGACTTTGGGTTGCAACCTCAATACAAGACCAGATCGGTGCCTATCCAGGGCTCGGAGTCAATAAACATACACATGTGAATGCCCAGCATGAACATATACCAAAGACTAGATATCAAGGGGATTTTTAATATTTGTCTTATAGATACTTCCCAAAAATTAGGTGCTTAATCATTCATACTTAGTGGTATCCCTGCTACAACACATTTTCTCAATGATTAACTTGAAACATTTAATTTGTTCCTTGAACAAAAGTAGGAGATTAAACATTCAATATAGAAAAGTTATATTCCTGAACCTTAACAACCCTTAGTTATCTTGATTCAAAAGAAAATATGCCCACAGCTTGGAGACAAATGATTAAACACATGCACAGAGCATTTCTCATATAAAACAACATGAAACCAGTGAATTCATGCATGAAACATACAACATGAGACTCATAAACTTACAAGACATCAAGAATAGGGCCACCAATGAAGTTGTATTCTGTCACAGCACCAAAAGTTTTACCAATTTTTAACAACAAAATGAGTAACACAGTTTGGAATTTATACCAAGACTGTGTACCTAGCAAAATTAATTACATGGCAGGTCAAAAAGTCACCAGATTCAATGCATTAGAAATGGCATTCAGAATCAATAAATGCAGAGAGACAAAGAGGAATGAGCAGGTGAACTCAAGATCTGGGCCGCCGTTCCTGGATCTTCATCAATCAGGTGGTTGACCTGTCCTTTCCGTCGTCCATCCTCTGCAAATCCGCCATCAATGCCTCAACTACCCATAGCCCCTAAAGATGTAGCAACAGCGAGCCTCTAGAATTTCTCCTACCCAAATGCAGCCGCGGATACAAAAAACTATCGTTGCTGCCAACTTGAAAGATAGCCGTCGATTTTGATTCCATTGCTGAAACGAATGGCTCCAAAAAATGCTAAAAAGTCACCCACCTATAATATTGTGCCATGCAGGCACTACATACTCCTACCGTTGACTTTTTGCCTTCCCCATTTTGCACCTATCACCTTGTACATGCAAACGCATATACAAGCACCATATATACAAGTCGGACCTCAAATTATTATTCGCTACATTTTATTCCTCCATCACGTCCGGGTTGTATGTCCTTTGGCTTGCATATATTAATGTATAACTGCATATGCAAATGCCTCATACATACAAGGCGGATCTCAAAAATTTATCCGCCGCATCTGACTTCTCCTTTGGGTCCGAACTACATATTTCTTCATTGTATATTAGCTTGCACATTCAATTGTATATTTGGAATATACAATCCGAAATATACAACGGTAGACGTCAAAACATTTCACAAGTACAATTAATTCCTTGGCTACATCCACCTTGCATCTATTCATTTGCATATTCTCGAATGCATAATGCATATACATTCGCCCTTGTATCTCCACGGCCTCCACCACTTGTATCTCCCCCGCTACACTATAGCAAAAGTATATTGGCACCTTTGTATGTCAAAAATATAAACACAAACATACAAAACCCTCTCACATACAAACAGGGAATCTTTCACAGAATATGCGAGGAATGTACCCAAACACCAAACGAACCCAGGATATATGCAATAGTGGGCCCCACCAAATGTACATCGGCCCTTCGGAGAGAGAAAAAGCTTGGATACTAATGAGTTTTGTCTTGCCGATGACCATCCCATTGTAGCGAATGTATATCAACTCTTTGCATATTTTGCTTGCATGTCCAACATACAAGCCCAATATACAAGCAGACCCGACATACAAACGCAGAATATTCCAAGAATCTTGCAAAAGATTCCATGTTTGTAGATGCAACCCGATATGCATTTAAAATGCATATAACTCAATTCTTTATCATTTTTTGGAGGCCGATAGAGATTTCACAAGCCCACCAACATACACTTGCAATTGCACATACAAAAACTTAATATTTTTCATGAGTGCGATAGGAAAAGGCAGTAAAACATTACATGGGGGTTGGTCAACTTATGAACACTAAAGCACAAGGATGAAACCTAATAACCAGGAACCCACCACAGAAAACTAGCATCAGAATAGGTAGAACAATGCAGAACCCCATGACTCAGAAAATTCAGGGTTTGAATGGGAAAATCTGTAAATGTTCAAACCTAAAACCCTAAACATAAATGAGTACTAACACACCCATCATCTTTTTAGTCTATTGTCAACCAATATATCCATCATTCAACCATATCAATCAATTAAATCCCACAATCAAAATCCAACAATCAAAGTTATCAATCAAAAATTCAAAGTTGGCTTTTGTTTAGCCTAGAGCTTTTTATCCTTTTAACCTCAAAAGGATTTCAACTTAGGAAATTAAACTACTCTTAAGTTTTCAAGTCTTATCCCATATTTGGCTTGGGCTCTTGTCTACCCCAAGTAGAAGATTTTATCATCTTTCTTCATTCTTACTTAGGCATTTATCAATCCTAGAGGAGAATCCCATCCAACATCCATAACAAAAGATCTAGGTGTATCTTGAGCCATCCTGGTACCATCATCCTATCTATGGTGTTGACAGTATCATCCTAGTTATCACCTTAGTCATATCATATTCATATCATCATTTTATCCTTGGTGTCATCCTTTTACCATTTTGGATGGTCATCTTCATCATATCATATCAACAACATCATATCATTATCTTGGTTGTCATCTCATATCATATCAAAATCTAAGTCATCATCATTTTATCTATTTTATCCATATATTCAAATCATTATTGTGTCATACACCATTTTATAATACCATTATATTCTTGCCACATATTGGGGTACAAAGTCTTGATAAAACTAAGGTCATATTCACAAACATCATTTTAAAGGCATCTCATTCATGCCCACTACAAGGTCACAAACAAAGAGAACTATGGAATCACATCAAGAATCCTCACAAGAGTCTCACCAAGTCCAACAAGTCCCTTATCAAGTCCATCAAGAATCCCAACAAGATCCCACTTCACAACTACATCAACAGTTTTCACAACAATCTCATCAAGAGTCCATTTCTCATGGAAAAAGGGATAACATACCATCCTCTATTACCCTCGGATTTTGTCCCCAATTCGGAATGCCCACCGACATGTTCATAGCTAAACCTCATCAAGGCATAATAAAACCATCATCAAATCCGCTATACACTCATGACTTTGAAAATCCTATGCAAGAACCCAAAAGTTGAACTAATTCTGATCATGAGTCTGAAGATTATGATGGGGGACATCACAAATATATGTAAGAGCCTGAACATTAAGCAATAGTATCTGAGGCCGTTGACTCCAACCCCAAGGCAAACTTTAAATAGATACTTCACCTAAGATATAAAATACCTACGGATTTTGATATAACCCCCTTTCTCTCTGAGGATCATCCTCTCCTAATTGCTAAAATATGAGGAGGATCTTCTCAACCACATGTTGATAAGACATTAAACATAAAGTCAAATCTTAACATCAACACATCTACCATGCCTTCTACAGGTGTCTCACGACCTATTGCTAGCATGTTCATGTCCATTCCTCAAAACACTGCCCATGTCACCTCTTCATCAAGTGGACAAAATACAACTAAGAGGACAACTGTTCCTTCATCATCTATTCCTAAGGTCTCACATACCCTTCACACATCCACTCCTCTGACCACATCATCCACACCTATGTCTAATCCAAGTATGAATGTCATTATTCTGCCTACAAGTGGCATAATTATTCCTCCACTTACCACTCAAATGTAAAATCCCATCTATATATCTTCAACTACGCTATGTCTCCATATGCAAGCTAATCCTTTGGTACATCAAAGTCCACATGTCCAAACTCAAAACTCAAATACTAACAACTCCCAACAAATCATGCAACAAATGCTAACCAAACAACAAGCTTTATTCCAACAACTCCTAGTTGCCTAACAACCACAACCTCAACCACAACCACAACCACAACCACCATCACAAGCCCCCCAACATCACTAACAATCTTTGACCAATCCATTCTCCACAACATCCAATGAGATATTTGACATGCAAACACTTATGAGACAAAAGCTTTATGACATGCAAAAAGCCAATTAAAAGAAGTACATTTTTGAAGAAGTTTGTCCATATCAATATGACAAATCAATAGATATGACTCCATTTCCTCTACATTTTGAAGTACCGAAGTTTGACAAGTATAAAGGTAAGGTTGACCCTAGAGACCATCTAAGGGAATTCTATTGAGCTTGGATGGACATAGCCCATGATGAAACTTACTTGATGAGACTTTTTCCATGAAGTTTGGGAGGACCCACTGCTGACTGGTTTTCTCATCTTCCCCATGGCATTAAAAGAATCAAAGAGGTTGCAGATAAATTCATAAATCACTTTTCATTTAACATTGAACATGCACTATTTGTGGCTGACCTCTGTAACACCAAACAAAGGAATGGAGAATCAATTACACTTTCATACAACGTTGGAAAAATCTTGCTAGTAAGATCCCTCATACAATTCCTGAGAAACAACTTGTTAATTTCTTCATGCAAAATTTAAAGCAAGAGATGGCCTTCCACTTGTAAATACAATGTGTTGACAACTTTGAAAAAGTTTTGGGGAAAGATGTAAAGATATAAAATCTCTTGTAGCAAAAGGACTTGTTAAAATTATTAAAGAAAACAAAGACGCTAGTAACAATCAAACCAATGACAAGTCTTGATTTTGGTCCAAGAATAAGAACATTATCAACGATGGCATAACTAATTCTAGATTGGTATAAAATATACAAAATCCTCCATCGAGACTCAACATACCTTCACCACGAAAGGTAACAAATAATCCTCTCCCAAATAAGCCTTATCCTGGGTTAAGGCCTAAATACAAATATTCAAAATTGGGAGAGCCAATAGAGGTTGTTTCTAGAAAGATCTTGAACCTTGGTGTCATTACACTACCCAAGATTAGACCACAAGATCCTAATGTTGTCAAACCCCATTGGTTTAATGATAAGGAATTTTGTGAATATCATATAATGACGGGACATAAAACTAGTGGTTGCATGGGACTTAAAAAACATATCTAAGATCTTATTGATTGAGGGGACGTGACTTTAGATGAACATATTCTAAAGTCTTCTAATGAGAAACTACGAGCCTACCAAGATCCACTTCCATCCCATGGTCAAAGTAATCCTTCTTCCAAAAGCAATAATCATGCCAATACACTCACTTCCTCATCCACCTATGAATCTATTCTGAGTCATATTGAAGATTGTTCCTCACAAGTAGCTACCATCAACATGCAATATCGACAACCTGATTGTGTCAATACCACCAATTGTAGTCATATCACTATTCCAGGAGTTCCATCTTCATCCATAGCAACCCCCAGGTATAATATCCTTGATCATCTAAGAAAGACCTCCACACCAATTTTGATCTTGGAGCTTTTACAAATTTCACCTATGCATAAGGCAATATTGGACACAACCCTGCTTGAGCTCGTGTCTCCAATGATATTAATGTAGAACAATTTCAAGCCATGATCGGACATATTGCATCCACTCACTATTTGACCTTCACTAAAAATGATATGCTCAACAATGATTCATCCCATAATGAACCCCTCCACATAGAATTTATAATCAAAAGTTGTTTAGTAAAAAGGGTCCTAATAGATGGTGGGTTAGGGATAAATTTGTGCACTCTATGATTGGTCCAACAATTGGGATACTCCACTATAGTTATTGAGAGACAACATTATCTCACTATTTAGGCCTACAATGAAGCTGAAAGAAAGTCTGAAGGTACTATTAAGTTCCCTGTCGAATTAGGTCCAGCTCTAGTAGAAATCACTTGTCAAGTTCTCTCATATAATATCCTCCTAGGATACCCATGGATTCATGTCATGAGGGTTGCTCCTTCCATCTATCACTGATACATCAAATTTCCATTTAATGATCAAGAAGTTACCATTTATGTTGATCCAAATCCTTTTGAATATTGTCACTTATTGGAAGGACAGTATCATAAAGCTGACTGTTACATCCCCAACTTACAATTAGATTTAATCATTAACTTGGCATGATAGTCAGGAGGATTAGTCATAGTTAATTGATTTGATATTGTGGAAATATCTGATTTAACTTTTGATTATGAAGTAGATATTGATGTTAAATAGTTTTGTAAATTAAATGATTTATATTACAAGATATGATAATGATGCACTAATCATAATCTTGTGGTCCTGAGTGTGAACAAGAAAATGAACATCCTTTGAAGAAAGAAGGAAGGTATCATCCTAGAGGAAAGGTTAGATGTTGTGAAAGGAAAAGGTTGACTAGCCATCTGAGTATCCACTTCTATGTCCTTCTTAATCCTTTCTTAAGTTGACACGTGTCTTGTCTCTTTTCTTTAATTTCCATGTTCTTTGTAAGTCGTTATGTCGTTGGATTTATCACTGACAAGTTTTGACGGCCAAATGATGTACTTGGAACATCATCCCTAGTTGAGAGATAATAGTGTTAAGAGATGAGGAGGTCTCTCATTATCCTTTTGTTCTAGGTACAATGTTTGCATTTTATGACCAGTTGGTCTATTGTAATTTATAAATTGATTTATGATGCCTAGAGCATATATTGTATTTGATTAGTGATGGTTACTCACTAAAGATTTTAAATGATTATTGGAATGTAAGCTTTGTTATATCTTGATTTGATTAACATGACTAATTGATGAAAAAATTTTGTTTCTTTTGGTTCAAATTTGGTTATCTCTATCAATTTGTAAATTAATGGCTTTATTAAGACACATGTTTAAGTTAAATCTTGAGCATTATGGATAGTGATGTTACATATGGTATCAGAGCTAGGTTCAATACATGGACCTAATGAGCTCACTACTTGATGATTATTGTATCCAACATTAAGTATGCTAATGATTGTATGTTCCATGCTAAAATGGTAAAAATTAGAACCATACCTCAAAAGAAGGTAACGAAACATGGAAGTTACCTATGCCAACAAAAGATCTTGAAGGAACGAGCCTCCATGAAGGAGAAACTTGAACAAACTAGATGCTTGGTAGGAGCGTGGTTATCTAATGAGGAAATTTTTGCTAATGTAGTGAAATGCATCAAGCAGGAGTTAAGGAAAGCTAAAAGGATGGCTGCCTCTAACTCTATTGATGCATCAAAAACACCCTCTGCCCCTAAAGCACTAGCTAAGGGAAATAACCCTAAGGATTTTAATGTACCTAAGGAGGATGTGAAGGAATACCAGTGTGTATCCTCACCTCCTGAGATGGAAAAGAAAACATGATTATAGGAAGTTATCCCAATTTGTAAATGACTTGCAGAAGCAAGGTGTGAACACAATTTTGTAATTTTGTAGATTATATGTAATCCAATGGAAATCGTAATGCACTGGCAAATTCTGACAATCTTTCCTTTCTTGTTAAAGATTACATGAATGTGAATAGATTTGTAAAATGAATGAAGTGCATAGCATAGAAAACTAATCCGTGGTTAATCTACAAACTTCAAGAAGAAGTGGATTGCAATAAAGGTTTGAATTAGAACTAGAATGGAGGATAGCCGAGATGAAGGAGCACCTTCAGGGAAATCTGCTCAGTCTAAATTAGACTAAATCTTGACTTTGTTGAAAGAAACAAGGGTGAGGTGGAAACTCTCGAACACAAAGTAGGAGGCCAATCATAAGATAGGCGAGATGATTATGATGGGGGTGATGGTGAGGAATGCCACAATGACACCACCCAAAGCCATCATGAAGAAAATAACTCCACAGCTAGACAAGAAGGGGATAAGAGGAACCTTATGGCTATGGAACTGTCTCATGACATGAAAAAGGTCATGCCGTCTAAATTTGATGGATCCGTAAGCAGAGATGTCATAGAGGCATGGCTTACGGAGATGGAGAGGTATTTTGAAATTAGAAATTATAATGAGGTTACCAAAGCTATCTTAGGAGCTTATCAGCTAACAGGTGAAGCATCCAGATGGTGGATGAACAAAAATATGGAATTAGGCTTGAGGTCTACAAGCCTTACTTGGGATAGGTTCATAGAACTGTTTAGGCAAAAATGGTTTCCATAACTGTTCTATGTTAAAAAAACTTATAGATTTTCAAAACCTGAAATAGGCTAATATGATTGTAAATGAGTATTGGGAAAAATTCACCTGACTATTGAAGTATGTGCCACAGTATCAGCAAGATGAGAAATTCTATGTTCAGAAGTTTATAATGGGGTTGAACACCCAAATTTGGGGCAAGGTTAATGTTCATGGTCCTACTACTATGGAACAGGTCTACGAGAAGGCTATTAGGCAAGAACAGAACCCGAAGGCTATGTCGACCTATAGAGAAAGAAATAGAAAGAGATATAATTGGTCTCAATCTTCTTAACCCTCAAGGAAAAAGGGAAAGAAACAGGAATATACTGAGAAGAATGATAAAGGGGCCAAAAATAAACAAACTGAGTCTAGGGGAGAGAAAAAGGGGAACAACCACTCCAGGAAGAATAGAAACAATTCTGCCAAACCTCAAGAGAGGCGAGGACCAGTTGGTGGATGTTACACTTATGGCAAAGATCACTACACCAATCAGTGTCCCAAAAAATCATAGGGAGTGCAACCAAGAGGGAATCCTCTACCCTCCCAGTAAGTGGCGTTCCAACAACATATCCATGCGGCCTTGGACAATTGACAAGCCAAGTACCAAATAACTCCTGTAGAGACAACATGTATTTTATTTGGAGTTCCAATTTCAGTTTTAATTGATATAGGTGCTACAGAATGTTTTATTTCTCCCAAAATTGTAAATAAGATACCTAGAAAAGTAGGATTCATGGAAAACACTTGGTCTATAGAATATGCAAATCACACCAAGGCTCAAGTAGAGCAATGCTTGTTTGAGGCTCAGGTTGAATTTCTAAGCTTTTCCACGGAAGTAAATCTTTATGTATCCCCACTTGGCTCATATGATGTTATCCTAGGGATAAATTGGCTATGGAGACATTGAGCCAAAGTTGATTGTTATGCCAAGATAGTAGAATGTTTGGATGATTTAGGAAACAAAGTCTTTCTCCAAGGGAAACCTAGGGAAATCAAACTAAGGCAAATTTTTGCCTTGCAAATGAAAAGGGCACAGAGAAAAGGATGCCAACTTTTTGCTATCAAGATGGACAAAATAGATGAAACAAAGGAAATCTACTTCCAAGATGACTTGATCTTTTAGGAATCCCAAAAACGTAATGAAGTAGGGATGAAGGAGTCCATATGTCAAGAAAGATCAGATATGGACAACTATCCCTTCCTCAGAGATTTTGAGGATGTATTTCCGGATGAACTACCTGGGTTACCCTCTTAAAGATCCTTTGATTTCGCCATTGATATTATTCCTAGGTCAGAACCTATTTCTAAATCCCCCTACAGAATGACCACAACAAAACTAATGGAGTTAAAGGCTCAACTGCAAGAGCTACTAGATAAAGGGTTGATTAGACCCAGTATATCACCATGGGGAGTGCCTATCATTTTTGTGAAAAAGAAAGATGGCACTTTGTGGTTGTGCATAGATTACCACATGTTAAACAAAGAAACCATTAAGAATAAATATCCTTTACCTCACATCGATGACCTTTTTGACCAAATGAGGGGTGCAAACATATTTCCAAGATCGATCTTCGATCTGGATATCACCAATAGAGGTTGAAGGATGAAGACATCCATAAGACAACCTTTAGAACTAGATATGGACATTATGAATTCACCATCCTACCATTTGGATTGACAAATGCGCTAGCAACATTTATGAATCTTATGAATAGTGTGTTCAGAGACTGTCTAGACAAGTTTGTCTTGGTATTTCTAGATGGCATTTTGATCTATTCTAAGAATGAAGAACATATGCAGTATTTGGAAGTTATTCTTCAAAGATCTTAAGAGAGCATAAGTTATATGGCAAGATCTCTAAGTGTACTTTCTTTCAAAAAGAAGTACAGTATTTGGATCATATAATTTCACCTAAGGGAATAGCTATGGACCCAGCTAAGATTAAGGCTATTTCCAAATAGCCAAAACCAAGAAATGTTCATGAGGTCTGAAGTTTCATGGGCCTTGCTGGTTATTATAGGAAGTTTGTGAAAAACTTCTCTAAAATTGCACATCCTATAACTTCCTTGCAAAGAAAGGGTAAGAAGTTTGAATGGTCATAAAAGTACTAGGAGGCCTTTGACCTACTAAAGGAAAAATTGACTTCAGCTTCAATATTGAAAATACTTGACCCAAAAGGTTAATTTGTAGTCATTACCAACACCTTAGGAGAAGGCTTAGGTGGTGTACTAGTCCAGGATGGACATGTCATTGTGTATGAATCATGTAAACAAAAAAACTATGAACAAAACTATGCCCCACATGCTTTAGAACTAGCAGTAGTCATTTACACACTTCAAATGTGGAGACACTATCTGCTTGGAAAACCTTTTGAGTTGAAAATGGATCATCAAGGACTTAAATATATGTTCACTCAACCCTATCTTAATGCTCATCAAAGAAGATGGCTAGAGTTTATCTCGGATTATGATTTCAAGATTAAGTATATTCAAGGAAAAGAAAATTGAGTGGCAGATGCTTTAAGTAGGAGAAGGCATATCTCCTCTATGATCTCTATACATTCTGATTTTAGAAATTAAGTGTTACAAAAATCTAAAGGAGATGAGTTTTACGAGCAGGTAAACCAAGCTCTTGAGAAGGATCCACAGAATCTGAAATATGAGGGATTCAACCTTGAACCAGATGGGTTATTAAGGTTCAAAGTAAGGATGTATGTACCTAACTCAGCAAAGTTAAGGAATATGGTTTGGAAAGAGGTTCATTCTGCACCATATTCTAGACATCCTGGAGTAACTAAGTTACTTGCTGATGTGAAACCTTTATATTTTTGGAAAGGAATGAAGAGGGATGCTACAAATTTTGTAGTTACTTGTATTGAATGCCAAAGGATGAAGGTAGAACATGAACACCCAGCATGATTATTATACCCTCATGAAATTCCTGAGTGGAAATGGCAGATTATAAGCATGGACTTTGTATAAGGGCTTCCTATGTCAAGGAACGAGGACAATGCTATCTTGGTTGTGGTGGACAGACTCACCAAAGTAGCCCATTTTATACTTGGAAACTTGATGGATGGGGCACCCATCATTGCTCAAAAATTTGTTCAAGCAATTTTTAGATTGCATGGCATTCCTGAGAAGATTGTCTCAAATAGGGATGCATGGATGACATTGAGGTTTTGGAAAACCTTGTTTTCTTCACTTGGTACACAATTCAAAATAATCTCTTCTTATCATCCTGAAATGTATGGACAAACTGAAAGGGTGAACCAAGTGTTGGAGGATTTATTAAGGATGTATTGCATGGATCAACAATACAAGTGGGAGGATTACCTTCCTCTAGTGGAATTTGCCTATAATAACTCCTATCAATCAGCTATTAAGATGGCACCATTTGAGGCATTATATGGACGAAAGTGTCAAACCCCTATAAGATGGGATAAGCTAGAAGATAGGGTTAGCCTTGGTCCAGAAATGCTATTTGAGATGGAAGAACAAATCCATCTGATTAAAAGGAGGCTAGTGGAAGCCAACGATAGGCAAAAGAGTTATGTAGATACAAAGCATATTGAAAGGCATTTCACTATGGGAGATAAAGTTCTCCTAAGGGTAAAACCTCAGAAAAGCTCCAATAAATTTGGAAAAATGTCCAAACTGGCACTGAGATATGTGGGCCCATTTGAAGTTCTAGAAGAAGTCAACCCAATGGCATATAGAATTGCTCTACCGCTAGCACTTGCCATGATGCATAATGTGTTTCATGTTTCATATTTGAAAAATTTTAATTCTACTGTTAATCAAATTCCTATACTTGATTGGAATATTCTATAGGTGAAAGACCTGGGCGTGGTGGTGATCGAGCCCATCAAGGTGCTCGAAATGCGTAAACTACGCTTACGTAACAAGGAAATACACAATGCAAGGTCCAGTGGGACCAATATTCAGTGGAAAACACCACTTGGGAAAATTATGATGACTTCTATGCTAGATTTCCTTATCTTTTCTAAGACATTTGATATTATGCTTTTGAAAACATTCTCATATTATATTGGTTTATCTTAAAGACAATTAATCATTGGGGATGATGATTCTAATGGGGGGAGATATGCTACATCCCAACTTGCAATTAGATTTAATCATTAACTTGGCATGATAATCAAGAGGATTAGTCATAGTTAATTGATTTGATATTGTGGAAATATCTAACTTAACTTTTGATTATGAAGTAGATACTAATGTTAAATAGTTTTGTAAATTAAATGATTTATATTATGAGATAAGATAATGATGCACTGATCATAAGCCTGTGGCCCTGAGTGTGAATAGGAAAATGAACGTCCTTCAAAGAAGGAAGGAGAGTATCATCCTGGAGGAAGGGTTAGACATTGTGAAGGTAAAAGGTTGACTAGCCATCTAAGTATCAACTTCTATGTCCTTAATCCTTTCATAAGTTGACACGTGTCTTGTCTCTTTTCTTTAGCTTCCATGTTCTTTGTAATTCATTATGTCATTGGAGTTATCATGACAAGTTGTGACGACCAAACGATGTACTTGGAACATCATCCCTAGTCGAGAGACAATAGTGTTAAGAGATGAGGAGGTCTCTCGTTATCCTTTGTTCTCGGGGATTATTATTTCCCTAATCGTTCGACTAATGGGGATAGTTGATTTTGAGGGAGTATTACTTGACCCCGATAATTGACGATATTGATATGAATCCTTATGTGATTTCAATCTTATAGTGATAATCCATAATGTTAAATATATATTATTTAACCCTTATTCTTTAGTAAAGATGAATAAAAATATGTATATATTAATGGGTTGATATTAATTATGTAAGTAATTCTTTTACCTATCCTAATATTTGATATTTATCGGATAGTGTAAACTATTTTTGTGGGCAATGAGAAGTGAAGGGAGATTTGAGCTCAACCTTCTCAAGAGCATGATGCTTCATTTGAGCCATCTTAGGAGGAAACTAGCCAAGTGGGGGTGGCAGTTCCACCCAAATCGACATGTCCAAATCGCCCAATAGGAAGTTTTGCTTTGTTGTTTTTGGAAGGGGAAGGTTTTGTGAGTTCACAGTGTGTAAGTAGTGTGGCTAAGCCTCTGGGAGAACAACAGGTGATTGGAAACTAGGAGTAGCTTATAGCTTACTCAATCGAGGACTGCATCACCATTCGATCGCTCTGACCGGGTAAATGGTGGCCAATGTCCCTTTTGAGCTCCATTTGATGAGCTATTTTATGTTGAACCCTGCTGGAGAAAGTATGGCATACTGTTTGGTTTAAAATAGAGGCATGAGGCCTATAAGACCATGCCCATTGTGTCATTGTTTCATCATTGTCAAGGCTTAAGGCCGAAACGGCTGAACTCACACTATATTTTTTATGATTTCTTTTTAAAGTTTATAGCCTTCAGGTCGAGCATTTAAATGTTAACTTGATTATAAGAAAAGGCACAAAGCCATTATGGTTGTGTTAACAAGGCCGAATAAATAAACTCTACATTCTTTCATATGGTGGTGTTAAGGCTGTAAGTCCGAATAAAGAAACTCAGTAATCTTAAGCTGAGACTGTGCTCAAGGCCGAATGGCCGAGCTGTATATTGTTGTAAACCTTGCATGTGTCTAAGCTCAAGACTGAAAGTCAAGCAGTAATAATATTGTAGCTTTATTAAGATACCAGCTCAAAGGCCATAAGCCCGAGTGGTATGAAGCTAGATTCTTTTCTATGTTAAATCTTAGGGTCTCATGACCCAACTCTTATACATTTTATACTTTATGAAAACCAATGCTCGAAGTCGTTATGATTGAGCTTGTTATCAAAGCATGTTAAACACATGTCATATAATGATGTAGTTAGAGCCTAAGAGCTCTTGAATGGAGTAAAGAATAACTCCAGAATGATTATAGTTATAAATGAACAATACAGTCACTTGACTGTGGTAACAACCGAGAAGGTAATAATACCAATAATATAGTCACTCGATTGTGGTGACAGCTGGAAAGGCAATTAAATATCAATGTGTTTACCACACCTAAACTAATTCCAAGTCGGGCTTATATGGAAAGTCGACTACGAATCATATACAAGGTTACTTAAACTATCAATGATTGCATATATAAACCCTCGATTATGGAGGTGGTGAGACCATTCAAGACCATGGTCTCATCACAAAATAGTTAGAATGTGCTTATAGAAGAATACAGACTTGTTCTATATGTGTCTGAATTAAGACTTATTGGTAAATGTTATGATTTATAATTACTTTACATACTTAAGTATAATCTAATAGGATTGGTGATCAACACCTAAAGCTCATAAGGATAAGAAAAGTTATTATCCTAATGAAACTAATCTAATCTACTAATGCATGGTATGCCTTAAGTACATATAATTGACTTCATCATATGTGATGACTTGCTATCAAAATTATAAACCTTATGACACCAAGGTGGTCAAAATGGTCGAATTTGATATGAAACGAAAATGAACAAGGTGATGAGGAGTCACTAGTTCCTCATTACGAAGATAACATATGTAATCGTAACCAACCTATGAAGGGAGTCGAATGTCCAAGTATGGACAATGATTTGAATTGATCCCACTCATACAAGACCTAAAGAACAAGGTCATTAAGAACTTACTATAGGACATGACAGCTTATAAGTCAAGTTAGGGTGGTGGATATACGACGACGTTCATTGTGTAATGTGTATGTATGTAAAACTTTAGCCAAAGTAATGCATCCATCTCTGCATGCATTGTCAGTCCATAGTGTTCTAGAGGGCCTAGTGTCTCCAGTAGTGTCATACAAGTTAGAGTGGATCTATAGTGTGTGAATGTGAGACATTAGGAAGGACACAACACCAAATACTCAAATGGCTAAACAAATGGTTTCTAATGTCTAATCTTTCCATGAAGGGTAGGGCCTCTTCCAGTTAAGAAGATGAGCAGGGGACCATAGGTCCGTGGTTGGAGGAAAAGCACCAGGATGATGCTCTTCTTCCCAAGCATGAGACAAGCTGAGGCTTATGAAGACAGATGTCATTGGTTCGAGATACAGTTTTTTCCTTTTATGACCAATTGGTCTATTGTAATGTATAAATTGATTTATGATGCCTAGAGCATATATTGTATTTGATTAGTGATGGTTACTCACTAAAGATTGTAAATGATTACTGGAATGTAAGCTTTGTTATATCTTGATTTGATTAACATGCTTAATTGATGAAAAGCTTATGTTTCTTTTGGTTCAAATTTGGTTATCTCTATCAATTTGTTAATTAATGGCTTTATTAAGAAACATGTTTAAGTTAAATCTTGAGCATTATGGATAGCGATGTTACACTGACTATTGCCCAATCAATGATGTTGTCCAACCATCTACCTTATATATATGTTGATCCATCCACCTTAGCCTCTTCATCCAAGTCATATACCACCATCCCGATATGAAGAGTATGATTAAAGATGAAGGGTCAGGAGAATATATTCTGCAAGGGGATTTTTGTGTGGGACAATGCCCACTCTCTCCTAATAACTTTGGGTGCCCCCCTCCTAAAGAACCTAATTCAAAGGTCACTATCAATTGTGAGTCTACCCAGTTTCAGCAATGGGGTGAACTAGACAAGGAGGTTATTGATGAAGATATTTATAAAATGCTCTATCAAGAAAAAGATGAACAAGACAATCTTCCTCTTGATAAATATCCTAAAGGTTTTCACATGGCACAAAATATGGATTACCAAAGTAAAGGAGGACTTGATTTACAAGGGCAAGGAACTATTGAACCCATCAAAGCTATTCATAGACCTAAACACTTGGGACTAGGGTTTAGAACACAAGAGACAACATCTCTGAAGATCAAATCTACCTTAGATAAGGATATTGAAGCATTTCCCGTCATTGAGAGTACTAATGAGGATACCTACGATGACTCCCTTGGGTGTATTGCTGAGTTATATGATTCATCTGTCTTTACCCTTACTCTATCCATGTCCTCACTACCATCACGTAACATCCATCCCATATATCTAGAACTCATTGATTGGGACCAACAAGGGCCTCCTATTCTAGATGTCTTCCAAAATGATGAGGCTATTTCTGAATTATTGGGATTAAGATCAGAAATACCACTTGGAGATCACAAAGTTGGTTACATCATAAAACTCAACATACACGCCTACTTCAAAGAGATGGTCAAATACCTTAGTTGTAAAAGTTAAAACATAAAAATTATGTCCCCTAGTGAAAACCACTTTGTGGTACTTTTAGACAATAAAAAAGTATAAATATATATGATGTATCCAATGGTGAAAACCTCCTTGAGGTGCCTGAGGATGAGGAATTTGACCTCCCCGAAGATAAGGCATATCCAGAGAGATCTCCTATTCTTATTGAGGAAACACAAGAAATGAATTTGGGAACATTGGAAGAACCAAAGATCACATTTGCAACTAAATCTTTGCCAGCATATGCATTACATAGTTTTCTCACTTGTTTCAAAAAGAAAGCACACAACTTTGCATGGTCTTATGCAGATATGCCAGGATTAGATCCTTCTTTGATAGTACATCATTTGAAGGTATATCCTTGGGTCAAACCAATCAAACAAAAATTGAGAAAAATGCATCCCAAAATTGCTCTCTTGGTCAAAGCAGAATTGGAAAAATTGGTTGTTGTCAGGTTTATAAAACCTCTAGATTCTCTAGAATAGGTGTCCAATATTGTTCCAGTTTCCAAAGTCACTAGAGGCATCTGGGTTTGTACAAACTTCTAAGATTTAAACAAAGCATGCCCTAAAGATGATTTTCCACTACCAAACATTGACATTATAGTTCACCTTACAATAGGACATGAGATGTTGTCTCTGATGGATGGTTTTTCTAGGTACAATCAAATCAAAATTGTTGAAGAAGACCAAAATAAGACTATATTTATATGTGGTTGGGGTTTTTATTATTGGAAATTAATTCCTTTTGGCCTTATAAATGTGGGAGCCACATATCAAAGAGCAATGACTCTAATCTTTCATGATATTCTTCATAAAACAATTGAAGATTATGTAGATGACATCCTAGGAAAATCACAAACAAGAGAAGATCATTTGTGTATACTTGCAAAAATCTATGACCACTTGGAAGAATATAAAGCTCACCTTAATCCAAAAAAGTGTGTCTTTGGTGTAACATCTAGTAAAGGCTTAGGATACATTGTCTCTCAAAGATGGATTGAGGTTGATCCTGCTAAGGTCAAAGCTATAGTTGAAATGACACCTCCACAAAATTTGAAAGAATTGTGTAGTCTTCAGGGAAAACTTCAGTCTATAAGGAGATTCATAGCACAACTTGTAGATAAATGTCAACCCTTTGCACATCTTTTGAGAAAAATATAGACTTCCAATGAGATGAGAAATGTCAGGAAGCATTTGATAAATTGAAGAAATATCCTACAAAACCACCAGTTTTGGTTCCTCCCATACAAGGCAAACCACTCCTTTTGTACATATCAGCTACATCTATAACATTAGGAGCTTTGTTAGCACAAAATGATGACAATGGGAAATAAGGAGCTATATACTACATCAGTCATACTTTGGTAGGTTTTGAGCTAAACTATACACCCATTGAGAGAGCATGTCTTTCCATTGTCTTTGCTTCACAAAAACTTCGTCACTATATGCTAAGCCATCAAACTAAGCTCATCTCCAAAATTGACCTACTCAAGTATCTCCTTCCAAAATCCACACTGACAGGACATATGGCCAAATGGATCATGATTTTGAGTGAGTTTGACATTGAATATATTGATAGAAAATCTATAAAAGGACAAGTCATTGCTGACCAATTAGCAGAGGCACCTATTGATCACCCACTTGTTTTAGAATTTCCTGACGAGTCAATCCTCACTGTTGACTCCCCTACCAATTGGAAATTATATTTTGATGGATCTTTTAGACATCATGGTCTAAAAGTAGGGATCCTCTTCATCACACCACAAGGAAATCTTATACCAAAGGCTTATAGAATCTTGTTTCCTTATACAAACAATATTACAGAATATGAAGTACTCGTTAAAGGACTAACAATGAATATTCAGTGGAATATTAAAACACTTGAAGTCTATGGAAATTCACAACTAGTTATCTGTCAAGTCAATGATGAATACCAAACAAAAGATGGCAAACTACTCCCTTACAAGAAGTTGGTTGACATATTCAAGAAATCCTTCTCATGGATTCAATTTGAGCAAATTACTAGAATCAGAAATAAAGATGTCAATGCCATGGAAACTATGGGCTCATTAATAGATGTTCCCTCTAATAGCCCATATTCAAAATTTCTGGTTGAGCAATTATATAATCCTACATTTGATGTACCTGAGATAGAACTTGTATGTGAAATTGTTGGTCCCAACACAACTTGGTACAATGAGATCTATACCTATCTCCACGATCATATCCTACCACCTAACCTTTCATATGTTGAATGTTAAAGTTTCATCTTTCATTCAGCTCGCCACGCCATTCTCAGTGATACACCTTATCAGAGGAAATTTGATGGGATTCTCCTTATATGTCTTAACTCAGAAGATGCCCAAGCCACCTTGTATGAGGTACATGAGGGTATATGCAGTGCACAGTCTAGTGGTCCAACCTTAGTCAAAAAAATTTTAAGGACTAGTTACTATTGGCTAACTATGGAGTAGGATGCACATGACTTTGTTAAGAAATATCTTCCTTGTTAGAAACATAGTGATTTGATCCATGCACTAGTATATGAACTACAAGCAATCACTACACCATGGCCCTTTTCATAATGGGGTCTCAATCTCGTTGGTAAAATTTACCCTCCTTCATCCAATGGTCATTCATTTATTATCACTGCCACTGAGTATTTCACAAAATGGGTCGAAGCTATCCCACTTACCTATATAATTGGTAACCAAATCACCAAGTTTATCCTCCATTATATCATTTGTTGGTATGGTATCCCTCAAACTATCATTACTAAAAATGGTAAACCCTTTAAAAGTCAAGAATTTCAACACCTATACCATCAGTTCCATATCCTGACAATGGAAACCCCTTTAAAATCAAGTAGGTTTTCACCATTGGATACATCCTTTACTTTTTACTTTTTTATTGTATGAAAGTACCACAAAGTGGTTTACACTAGGGGACATAATTTTGATGTTTTCACTTTTGTGACTAAGGGATTTGACCGTCTCTCTGAAGTAGGCATGTGTGATGAGTTCTATGATTTAACCAACTTTGTGATCTCCAAGTGGTATTTTTGATCTTAATGCCAAGAATTTAGTAATAGCCTCATCATTTTGGAAGACATCTAGAATAGGAGGCCCTTGTTGGTCCCAATCAATAAGTTCAGGATATACAAGATGGATGTTACGTGATGGTAGTGAGGACATGGATAGAGCAAGGGTAAAGATGGATGAATCATATAACTCGGTGATACACCCAAGGGAGAAATCATAGGTATCCTCATTAGTACTCTCAATGATAGGAAATGCTTCAACAACCTTATCTAAGGTAGATTCAAGCTCCAGAGATGTTGTCTCTTGTGTTCTAAACCCTAGTCCCAAGTGTTTAGGTCTACAAGTAGCTTCGATGGGTTCAATAGTTCCTTTCCATTTTAAACCAAGTCCTCCTTTGCCTTGGTAGCCCATATTTTGTGCTATGTGAAAACCTTTAGGATATTTATCAAGAGGAACATTGTCTTGTTCATCTTTTTCTTGATAGAGCATTTTAGAAATATCTTCATCAATAACCTCCTTTTCTAGTTCACCCCATCATTAAAACTAGGTAGACTCACAATTGATAGTGACGTTTGAATAAAGTTTTTTAGGAGAGGGACACCCAAAGTTCTTAGGAGAGAGTAGGAGTTGTCCCACACCAAAAGCCCCTTGTAGGATATATTCTCCTAACCCTTTGTCTTTAATCATAGCCTTGATCTCAGGATGGTTGGCATATGACTTGGATGAAGAGGCTAAGGTGGATGGATCAAAATATAAGGTAGATGGTTGGACAACTATTAGAAACAATGCAGATAACTGAGAGGGGGGGTGAATCAATTATCTCAAAACTTTCTTCCTTTTACTTCCTTTTCTTATCTTAACATTCAGTGATCTATCAAAACATGAAAGCATAAGCAACCATAAGGACTGAAATGAAATCAACACACATAACACAAGGATTTTTACATGGAAAGCCTGTTAAGGGAAAAACCATGGGGTGATTAACCCAAGATTGTATTCTCTGTTAAAAGAATGAAGTACAAAAATGGCACTTGCCAGTTAGGGCTCACTGGTCGAGCACACTGCTCACAAGAGGCTCACTACCTACAAGAGACTCACTATCTAAAAAATCTTACAGATGATAACAAAGTGTTTGAACTAATGAACAACATCCGCATATGCAAGAATTCAGTTCCGGTTAGGCACAATATACCGATCTAACACACTTCATCCTTCCTCTGCTCAGTAATACTCTTTTTTCACATTCTGAGCTTGGATTACTGCCTTTGCACTTATCTATGCCTTTCTTCACACATAATTCATTGTACTATCACTTTCACACCTTCACAAGCTTGAATCCATCGGGTATATATATCCACATCAAGGATTTCCAACAACTTTCTAGTTGGCAACAAGAACACTTAGGATATTTGCAAGTTATTGTTCTGTCGGCTGAATCCATACTTGTTTGATGATGCGCACCAAAAACTTAGGCATAGAAATCATTACCTATGTCGGTCAAAATCATATAACACCTCAAGTTACTTGATCAACACCTTCTACACATCCGGATTTAGGTCTGATACCTTGTTGGCCAGTTCTTCCTCTGTCTGCACTGTCTAACTAGAGTCTGATACTTAGATGCTCATATCTTTCACATGCTTTTCCACCGGAGGCTAAATCTCTGGAATACAATAGTTTAGATACTCCTTATTACTCATCCAAATCTGTAACATGCTGGGTTTCACCATCAAAGAGTTCTGGACCCAACTATCAAACCCTATCATATGCTCTATTCTTGACTACCAGACCAACCTATCTTCAATCTAACTTTCGGTATGAGTAATTTATGTACTGCGAATGAGTGGGATATGCTTTGTTTCCATCAATGACAACACTTATGAATCCTAGCAGTGTCTCTTGCCAATAGAGAACATCATTGATTGGGCAATAGTGAGCTTTATGATACGATCCTTCTAATAAGTGACAATATTCAAAAGGATTTGGATCAACATAAATGGTAACTTATTCATCATTAAATGGAAAATTGATGCATCAGTTATAGGTGGAAGGAGAATCCCTCATGGCATGAATCCATGGGCATCCTAGGAGGATATTATATGGGAGAACTTGACAAGTGATTTGTACTATGGCAGGACCTAATTCGACATGCAACTTAATAGTACCATCAAACTTTCTTTCAGCTTCATCATAGGCTAGGATAGCGAGATAATATCATCTCTCAATAAATATAGTAGAGTATCCCAATTTTTGGATCAATCGTAGAGTGTGCAAGTTTAACCCTGATCCAATATCTATTAGGACCCTTTTGACTAAATGCCTTTTGATTATAACTTCTATGTGGTTCATTATGGGATGAATCATTGTTGAGCATGTCTTTTTGAGTGAAGGTGAAATGGAAAGTGGATGCAATATGTTCAATCATGGCTTGAAATTGTTCCACATTAATGTCATTGGGGACACAGGACTCAACTAGGGCTTTGTCCAATATTGCCTTATTCATAAGTGAAATTTGTAAAATCTCAAGATCAAAATTGGTGCAGAGGTCTTTATTAGATGATCAAGGAAATTATACCTAGGAATTTCTATGGATGAATATGGCATGGATTAGGATGGAACTCCTAGAATAGTGATAGGACTATGGTGGGTGGTAATAGCACAATTAGGATGTCAAGATGATATGGTGATGGTAGCTTCTCACGAGGAACAATCTCCAATACGACTCACAATAGATTCATAGGTGGATGAGGAAGTGAGTGTATTGGCATGATTATCAAGCTTTTGGAAGAAGGATTACTTTGACCATGGGAAGACAGTGGATCTTGGTAGGCTCCTATTTTCTCATTAGATGATTTTGGAAGATGTTCATCTAAAGTCACGTCCCCTTGATCTATAAGATCTTTGACATGGTTCTTCAGTCCCATGCAACCAATAGTTTTATGTCATGTCATTCTATGAATTTCACAAAATTCCTTATCATTAAACCAATGGGGTTTGACAAAATTTAGCTCCTATGGTCTAATCTCGAGTAGTGTAATGACACCAAGGTTCAAAAGCTTTCTAAAAATAACCTCTATTGGGTCCCCCAATTCTGAATATTTTTGTCTAGGCCTTAACCCAAGATAAGGCTTGTTTGGGAGAGGATTATTTTTATGTTCCGTGTGAAGGTATGTTGAGTGTTAATGGAGGAATTTGTATATTTTGCACCAATCTAGAATCAGTTACACCATCATTGAAAATGTTATTATTCTTGGACCATATTGGGACTTGTCATTGGTTTGATTATTTCTAGTGTCTTTGTTTTCTTTGAAAATTTTAACAAGTCCTTTTTTTACAAGAGATTTTTCTATCTATAGACCTTTCTCCAAAATGTCATCGAAGTTGTCAACACATTGTATCTGCAAGTGGAAGGACATCTTGATTTAAATTTTGCATCAAGATATTGACAAGTTGTTTCTCAAGAATTGTATGAGGGATCTTACTAGCGAGATTTTGCCAACATTGTACGAAAGTGGCAATTGATTCTCTATTCCTTTGTTTGGTGTTTAGATGTCATCCATAGATAGTTCATGTTCAATGTTAAATGAAAAGTGATTTCTAAATTTATCTGCAACCTTTTTGAAGCTTTTAATGTCATGGGTAATATAAGCAAACCAGTTAGTGGTGGGTCCTCCCAAACTTTGTGGAAAAAGTCTCATCAAGTAAGTTTTGTCATGGGCTATGTCCATATAAGCTCAATAGAATTCCCTTAGATGGTCTCTAGGGTCACCCTTACCTTTATACTTGTCAAACCTCAGTACTTCAAAATGTGGAGGAAATGGAGTCATAACTATAGATTTGTCATATGGATATGGACAAACTTCTTAAAAAGTGTACTTCTTTTGATTGGCTTTATGCATGGACAATCAAACATTTTTCTCATAAGTGTTTGCATATTAGATGTCTCATTGGATGTTGTGGAGAATGGATTGTTCGAAGATTGTCGGTGATGTTGGGGCATTTGTGATGATGATTGTAGTTGTGTGTGTGGTTTTGGTTTTGATTGTGGTTGTTGAGTAGCTAGGAGTTGGTTGAAAATGACTTGTTGTTGGGCTAGCATTTGTTGCATGATTTGTTGGGAGTTGTCAGTATTTAAGTTTTGAGTCATGACATGTGGACCTTGATGTATTGAAGGATTAACTTGCATATTGACACATGGCGTAGTTGAAGATATCTAAATGGGATTTGACATTTGAACTTTAAGAGGAGGAATAACCATTCCACTTGTAGGTGGAATAATGACATTGACACTTGGATTCAACATAGGTGTGGATGATGTGGTCAGAGGAGTGGATGTGTGAAGGGAACGTGAGACCTTAGGAATAGAAAATGAAGGAATGGTTGTCCTCTAAGTTGTGTTTTGTCCATTTTATGAAGAGGTGACATGAGCAGTGTTTTGAGGAATGGACATGGACATGCTAGCAATCGATCATGAGACACCTGTAGAAGGCACAGTAGATGTGTTGATGTTAAGATTTGACTTTAAGTTTAAGGTCTCATCAATATGTGGTTGAGAAGATCCTCTTGATGTTTTAGCAATTAGGAGAGGATGATCCTCAGAGAGAAAGCGGGTTATATCAAAATCTATAGGTATTTTATATCTTGGGGAAAGTATCTATTTAAGGTTTTCCTTAGGGTTGGAGTTAATGGCCTCAGATACTATTGCTTGATGTTCAGGCTCTTCCATGTATTCATGATGTACCTCATCATAATCTTTAAACTCATGATCAGAAATAGTTCAACTTTTGGGTTCTTACATAGGATTCTAAAATTCATGAGTGTATAGGGGATTTGATAATGGTTTGATTATACCCTAATAAGTTTCATCTATGAAAATGACAGCAGGCATTCTGATTTGGGGATGAAATCCATGGGTAATATAGGATGGTATATTATCCCCTTTTCCAGGAGAAATGGACTCTTGATGAGATTGTTGTGAAAACTCTTGATGTAGTTGTGAAAGGGGATCTTTTTGGAATACTTAAAGGACTTCATAAGGGACTTGTTGGACATGGTGAGACTCTTGTGAGGATTCTTGATGTGAATCAATAGTTCTCTTTTTTTGTTACCTTGTAGTGGGCATGAATGAGATGACTTTAAAATTATGTTTGTGAATAGGACCTTAGTTTTATCAAGACTTTATACCCAAATATGTGGCAAGGATATAATGGTATGATAAAATGGTGTATGACATGATAATGATCTAAATATATGAATAAAATGATGATGACTTAGATATTGATATGGGATGAGATGACAACCAAAACAATGATGTGATGTTGTTGATATGATATGATGAAGATGACCATACAAAATGGTAAAATGATGACACCAAGGATAAAATGATGATATGAATATGATATGACTAAGGTGACAACCAAGATGATACAGTCAACACCAAAGATAGGATGATGGTACCAATATGGCTCAAGATACAACTAGATCTTTTGTTATAGATGTTGGATGGGATTCTCCTCAATACTTAGGGTTGACAAATGCCTAAGAAAGAAGGAAGATGATGAGGTATAAACAACCTCATTCCTTTGATAAAATAAATAACCCTTTTTACATTACCCAATCACCCAGGCCATGCCAATTTGTTTATTTTTAGAAGCAATACTTATCTATTTTTAATGAAATGTTGTACAAATCTTTATTTCCTAAATTGGTTGAAATTAGCTATTAAATGTTGATATAATGGTATGTAGAGTTGAGTAATTGTGCAGGATTAATGCATGGCCTATGAGAGGAGTGGACTTCAAGTAGCTAAGGTCAAGTGCACCAGAAGTTGAGGGCACCAGAAATTTAGGCGTGCATTGATTGAAGACTCTTTTAATTCTGTTAATTTCTGTTGGTTATTTGAGACTTTATGACTCCACTCATAGCCTTTTATATGTTTTTATTCCATAAAGACATCACTAGTTGAAATTTTGTTTTTCTGTTATAAGACATTTTCAATGGCATTTAACCACCATCTGGAATATAGGATTTTGAAATAGTTCAGTTTTAGTTAGTTGCTCAAAACATGGATATATATATATCATACTATGTGAAGAATGATATCAATCTCTTTTTGGTGAATAATCAAGAGTTATGTTCTGCAATATTTTCATGAATACAAAGTGTTATTCTAAGTATTTCCTTTTGAGTTGTGAAGATATGAATGAATTTATTATGTTGTTGAGGAAACAATTGAATGTGATTTGAGTTAAAAGATGAATTTCTCCCAAGAGCTGGCCACTCGCGGGATTTTAGAGTAGATAAGTATTTCTATTTTTGTGAATTTTCTATTTAGAGTAGTGTTATTTTATGTTTAGTTCCATTATGTGTACCTATAGGTTGTGATATTTAAGACATTAATTCTTGGAGATCTATTTGTTTAACATTTTTGGAACATCTGCTTTAGTTTCAAATTAATGTTAACTATTAATTGGAAGTTTGAGTGTGTGTGTAGTTATAGGATTAGTCACTGTTCGAGTTCATAGTAAAAATTACATGTATGAATTTCTAGTATAAAGTTTATCTTTTTTCTTAGATTAAGAATTCAAATGCTTTCTAGTTTAGAGTTCAAATGCTTTCTAGTATGGAATTCAAATGCTTTCTAGTATAGAATTCAAATGCTTTCTAGTATAGAGTTCAAATTCTTTTTAGTTTGATATATTGTTTAAGTCTTTTTAAAGATTCAAGAAATTGTTTCTAAATGAGATATTCAAACAATATTCCCTATTACATACAGCCTTGGACACTACCCAGTTGATAAACTGATATTTTTCAACTAAGGTGTTAGGATCTCATAACAACCTGTCAGAAGAAAGATGATAAAATCTTCTACTTGGGGTAGACAAGAACCCAAGCAAAAGATGGGATAAGACTTGCCAACTTAAGAGTTGTTTAAGTTTCTATGTTGAAAGCCTTTTAAGGATAAAAGGATAAACAGATATAGGTTAAATAAAAGCCAACTTTGAATTTTTGATTGATAACTTTGATTGTTAGATTTTGATTGCGGGATTTAATTGATTGATAGGGTTGATTGATGAATATATTAGTTTACAGTATGACTAAAATGATGATGGTTGTATGTGGATGGATGATATGGGAAGCTAGAAATATTGGAACTAATGAGTAGGTAGACCAATGGACTCTAACCAAGAAATGGATGAATAAACATGTTTATGGATGAGTGACAAAGCATGACAAAGTTCAATCCCTTATATCTAAGAAGAAAAAGCCAAGATGATCAAGGTACTCACAAGTCCAAAACCAAGGCTAATGTGATGAATGGATGGATATGAAAGCATAAATCCTTATAGAATGAGGGAATGTTAGGGATGATGGGATTGGATAATTAGGTGGGTAACTCAGATAACAAAGGATAATTTCTATGATATATGGACGAATATGATTGGATGATAGTATAAGTGACTAGGATGATGGTGATTGGATGATGATGCCTCCTAAAGAGGATAGGTGGGGATGAAAGATAGGTAGACTCATGAAATGAAATTGTGTTAGTCAAGAGATAACTAAGGTGGATAATTAGGGTTTGGATTACGATGAGGGTGACTTGGCTTAGCATGGATGTGATGACAAGGATGTTTAGGATGATGTGGAATGTGTTTTGTGTTGATAGCTTGACTCAGGCAATTTTACAAACACAATGTTTCACATGTACATGCATGAATCACACACACACGACACAATAGCAAGTTTATCTTTGAAAAGGGAGTGTTGTGCTTATGAAGACACTTGAAGACACATCAACAAGCATAATATTAGTCAAATAGGTATTGGCCAATAGGTCTCAATCTAAGATGCACAAGTTGTCTAAGGACGTCCCCAATATACATGAGGTACGGGGGGACCAATTTTGTGATATAAAAGTGAAATAATGCTACACAGCTAGGAGAAAGGGGTAACCCACCCTTCACCTTCACTTCCCCAAGGTATAAATTTCTTGGGGGCTTAGCTTGAATGATAAGATTCCAACTTCCAAGAGGTGTGTATTTCGATTCACTCCTCACTTTTTAGGCTTTTCCAGACCACAAGAGTTGAGGTTGTCCCTTGGAGTGGTGTGTCTCCAAGCAGGCCTCCTAGGAAGGGTGACCAAAGTAAATCAAGTCAGTGCTTTTGATCTCCATGATCACCTTGTGTTGTGAGGAGAGAGCATACACACACACTTGACTCACACTTGCAATGTTTATTGACAATTTAGATAATTGAAATGTGTGTGTGAAGATGAATGTATTAAAGGATGTTTTTGATTCTCAAGGTCACACGAAGTACATGAGAATAACATGCACACCCTAAATTGCACTCAAATCCACCAAGAAATTCAAGGACAAGTTTGTTTTATACCCAAATCCAAATGTGATGATGAAGACACATGTTCATTTTAAGCCCACATTCAAGATATGATGATGCAAACCATTGTTCATTTTAAGCCCAAATCGAAGTGTGATTGCAAAAAAGTTTTTTTGTGTAATGGAAAATGCAAAAGTTTTGTTAAGTGCACTTGGAAACTTGTCTTTAGATTTGATGATGAGGCATTCTCCTCAAGCCACAATCAGGTCAACAAGAAAAAACAAACACGATGTTTCAAATGATGTCTTTAACAAGTGAAACCTGCAACCAACTTGTGAGTAGTTTGATAAAAATAGTCTTCGACAAACCGATATGGCTACAAGTAAAGACTTAGTGACAAGAAAAACAAAAGTGACTATGATGACTAGTAAAACACAAAAAAATGACTATATGATAGAAAAAATAGACTAACTAATCGAAAAAAAATTGACGAAAAATTTAAACTATGTTAAAATCTAACTCAAAAACTATATTAGAATTAGAAAATTAAACTAAGACTATATGACAATGAAAACTAAATTAGTGAACCAAGATTAACAATTAAATTAATATTAAAAACTAAATTAGAAAATAAATCAATATCTAAATTAAAATCTAGGTTAAAATTAAAAACTAAATTAAAAATTAAGCTAAAGCTAACACTAAATCAAAATTATATTAGGAACTATGTTAAAATTTAACTTTAAAAGCTATATTAGAATTAGAAAAATAAACTAACTATATTAATATTGAAACTAAATCTAGATTAAAAATTAAATTAATATTTAAAAATTGAACTAAAAACTAAACTAAAGTTAAAGTTAAAAACTAAATTTAAACTATATGAAAGTCTAGATTAAAAATTATATTAGAATTAAAACTAAATTAACAAGTTATACTAAAACTAGCATATTCATATTTAAAAAATATATCTGAAGTAGCTGAGATATATGTTTCTTGAGGTGCCTATTTTTTCACACATAGGTGGAATAGGCACCCCTAGAAGAATATCTCTAGACGTACTTTAGATATATTTTTAAATATAGATATGCTAGTTTATTTATAATATATAACTTATAATTTAATTTATAATATGACAAATTAATTAATAAATTTTATTTATTTATAATATATAATATATTATTTAAACCTCTTAATAAAGCAATGAGTGTCTTTAAAAACTATTCAAAAATAAAATATAAATTAAATAAGTATTATAAATATGAAAAAAAAATTATACACTAATTTCATAAAAAAATATATCACAAAATTATTACATATTAATTGATAAATCTTATTTATTTATAATTAATAATTAATAATTTAGGTGTCTTTAAAAAATAATTCAAAAATAAAATGTATGGAAACTTTTCTAACAAATAATATTTTCATAATAAAAGTAAAATTTTATTTATGAATTATAGATTAGAATTTACTTTTTTTTTAATTTATATTTGTCCGCTATTTATTTTTCTTATATCTTTTCATTGCTATTAATTTAATAAATGTTGGCATTTAATACATCTTAATATGTTTTTTTTGTTAACACACTCACATTCCGCTGTGTAATTAAAACTAAATTAATATTATATTAAAGCTAAATTTAAAATCATATTTATTAAAAAAACTTATATTAAGACTAATTTAAAATTAAAGATTATAAAAACTAAATTAAAAATTAGTATACTAAACTATAAAATAAATTAAAACTAAAAAGATTGAAACCAAATTGCAACCTATGTTAATAAAAGAGGTTAAACCAAATAGTACTTAAAAAGCAAAAGCTTTCTAGGTTAAAAACTTATCTTAAAAATTCTGCTTGGTCTAATCACTTTTCTCTTTTGTTTTGAAGGATTCGAATACCTCCACATAAGTTGCACCCCAAAAATAATTCACAGAGATATAAAGATTGCCAACATTCTTTTAGATGACAATTTAAATAGAAAATTGGTAGATTTCAGTCTTTCAAGAGTAACAATTGATGGAGAGGCTTCTTATGTGACTACGAATGTGAAAGGAACAACTGGATACCTATATCTAGAGTAATTTTCTACTTTCTTTCTCTTTTGGTGTGAAAGTAAAACCCAGTTAAAATTTCTTCAAATCGTATAACGACTTGATCTCACATATGAAGTCCCTACAGGTTGTGAATTAAACACAAAGGGATCTAGCGGATAAAATGTTAGATGTATGATAAATGCAAGACAAACCATACAGACCTTTTCATTTATGCATGAATGCTAGTGGATCAGGAAAATGTCAACTGAGGAGGTAGGGGTGATTACAATGGAGCAAATGGGGAGTCGACTGAGTCAAGAAGGGATGATGGTCGACAAAAATGAGCAGTGGAGAATGGGGAACAGAGGAATAAGGAGTGGTGATGAGGTTGTTGGAAGGAGTAGTGGGTGAAAAATCAGGTGGTAGGAGATGCTCAACGGGGATATAAGGGTTCAACGACAGGGAATTTAGGTGGCACGGAAGTGGCAAAGGTCAGCAGTGGGGTGGGGATTAGGGAAGAAGTGGTCAACTAGGGATCTATAGTGGGTCGTTACAGACCATCCCCTAAGGAGAAGGTTGTAATTGATAGTGGGATTGGGAGGATGGAAGGGTGGTTGTTAGAGGAGTTCATTAAACCACTATCAATATTTTTTAAAAATCACCAACTGGCAAGATCTAAAAAACTCTCGGTTAGAAGAAAAACTGCCTAGCGTAATAGTCAACCAACTTGCAAGTGGTTTTGACCAAATGATGAGCAGTTTTTGTGCATTCAAAGGTGATTTTTCCATACACCTCAATGGTTTCGACTATTTGAAATGGTTTTAGACAAAACCATCAGCAATTTCAACATCTTCGATAGCTTCCATGAATATCCCAGCATATTCACTTTTCTGTCTGTTGATGACAGCATGACATCATAAACCAGCAATGAACAGAGCATATTCTAGTAGTCAATAGAATATTCTGTAAACCATTTTTGTTGACATCATCTTCTAGGTGGCTGACATCATCATTTTACAGCCTCCTATTGATGTCATTTTCAGGTGTGCTGACATCATTTCTAGGGGAATCGTGAGGAATATTCTGGTGAATCTAGAAGATTCTAGCCAAAGATTATGCTAACGTCAACATTATATCAGCATACTTAGCCCAATTTGCCCCCCTCCATTGAGCTTTTCATTTTAATAGTCAGACTTCAAAGGCTCATATCTGGCTTATTTTTGCTTAATTTTTGGTGTAATTTTTTTATTTGGGCTCGAATTTTGCAGGCTTCACAGTGGTGGAATTAGTTTTTGATTTTGGAGCTTGGTTTGACCAGAAATTGTATTTTCTCTCACCTATACCTGATTAGTCCTTATTTTCAGAACTTTGAAGGCTTCGTTCGGACTCATACGGTAACATTTTTGGGTGATTTTTTTTTAAAGTGCATGTATTTTTTAGTGGTTTCCATATCTCCAGTTAGTTTGATCTAGTTTTGCTCAGAAAGTGTACTTTCCTATCTAGCCTAATCTTGGCTTTTGCATTGTATCAAAATCAAAGACCACATTGTTGTTTTGGCTTGTGGCAATTGTAATTGGACTAATTATAATGTCCCACAATCATTTTTTGCTGGGGGGTGATCTCATTGATTGAGTAAAAGGGGGTTGCACTTGTGATTTTTTGTACTCTTGTATCATGGATCCAAACAAACTTCCTCTACTCACACCATATAACTATCATGAGTGGAAAACTAAAATGGAGATTCATTTAAGAAGTTTGAAAATTCATAGACTAATAATGGGTACAAAAATTAAACCAACAACAACTGTAGAAAAGAGAAAGTGGTACAATAGATGTGATCAAGCCTATGGAACACTATGCTTGTCTATCTCTCCTGATCTCCTTTTTCATGTTGAATCTTGTAAAACACCTAATGATGTGTGGACTACCTTAGAGAATATCTTCAGTAAGTAAGATACTATGAGAGGTTTCAAATTGGAGAATGAACTAATTGGTTTGAATCCAACTGACTTTGCAAGCATCCAAGACTTCTTCACAAACCTAAAGTCACTTAGATTGTAGCTCAAAAAATGTGGAATTGAGAAAGAGGACACTCATTTGACTCTTTCAATCCTTGCCAAGCTTGGTCTTGACTATTAAGTTTTTGTTTCTATGTTTTATGCTACAATGGATGCACTTGGGAAAGCTTTCACAATGCCTTCACTTGATGAGTTTTCCACATCACTCACAAGGGAGAAAGATAAGTTAGTACACATGGACACATTGAAGTCTCCTAGACTTAAAGCACTTCTTGCTAATCAAGCTACAAAGGCTCAAAAGGCTTTAACTAGCAAAGGCAAGAAATAGAAAAATAAGGATTTCAAGAACAATGAGCAAACAAAGGAGTCAAATAATTCACCTAAGTCCTCATCCTCTCCCAAGGAGGAATCATCTAAGAAGGAGAGACCAAAGTGTGCATATTGCAAGAAACTAGGACATTATGAGCATAAGTGTTATTAGAAGAAAATTGATGACTTGATTCACATTATTTAAAAGCAGAATATCAAAATGCCATCATCATCCCCTAGTACATCCTCTTCTTCCACACCATCATCATCTACATAGACAGGGACATCAGGCATAGCTAATGGGACAAACAAAGGACAAGCACTCTTTGCTTCTACAAGTCTTCAGTCAAAGAGATGGCTTCTTGATTCTAGAGCTTCTCATCATATGGCATCTTCACAAGGGATGTTCTAATCATTTGAGGTATGTACTTCACCACCAATTTTGATGGGTAACAATACATGAATGCATTCAACTAGTAAAGAAACTATTTATATTGGTGAGGGTACTTTCAATAATATATTGTGCATACCTTGAAAGGAAGCTAGGTGTGTGGAAATCACTTCCTACACTAATCTAATGAGGGGAGAGCTACACAAATTCAATGTAATCTTTACAATTACAGCAACATAAAACATATAACAGAAATATTGCAGCAATACACATAGAACTAGAAAGAAGACAAAAGAAGAGAGACAAGATATATCATGGGGAAAACCCTTATCAGGTGAAAAACCCCACACTCAAAAACCTACACAATGTATTTTCAAAACTGAATATGGTTTACAAAAACACTTACAATACAAGCTTCAATAGTCTTCGACACTCGTGCCTAGAGTCAATCCGGTAGCATAATAGTACCTATCAATCACATACATCTCCTCCAAGCACCTGTTTATATAGAATATACAAGGAAAAATTAGCTCTATCTTGGAATGGGCATTCAACTTGGCCTCATGGCCCAAAACCCATGCCTATGGACACTTGGTCAACATTGTAAGATGCATCTAACACTTATCCATAGCCCCCATCCCAAAGAGGTTGCCTATTTCCAAAATGGGCTATGACAGATGCTCTTACTACTCTTACGACCGTCATAGAATCTGTCATAGCAGTTACAACTTACAACTATAAGAGAATCTATCATACACAGGCTATAAATAGCATATTCTCTTACAACATGTCATAGTCCACCTTGGGGCACCCAAAGATGCCTTTTTCAAAGATGCTTCTCGACACATGTCTTCACCTATCTTACAAGCTTCTATTTCTGACTCTTACATGTCATAACTTTGTCATAGGAATGCGTCATAATTGTTTCGGTCAACATTCCCTTATACAACATCCAAGATGCCAACACATGGCAAAATACTCCTACCACAAAGTGGGATGCCTATCTCCTCATGTGAGAACAAAATTACAAGTTGTCATCTTCCAAGTAGGATGACACATCACTGTCCCACATCCCACAAAATGACAATATGGAATTTACAATTAATTTACATCATAGGCAATGAATAAATAAATACAATAAAAATAATGCAAGGAATTACCAAGGTTGAGACACCTTAATTCCCAACATTCTCCCACTTATCGAACACCTTGTAAGAGCCAATAGAATAATAGGATTTAACTGCTATAGGCCGAGAGGCCCATAGACTCCAAACACCATCTGAACTTCTCTATGCTAACTAGTTTCGTTAATGCATCTGCAACATTCTTCAAACTATCTACCTTCTCCAAATTTACCTTTCCATCCTCTACCATGTCTCACACAAAGTGAAACTGTACATCAATATGCTTTATGCTGGCATGGAAAGTTGGATTCTTCGTAAGGCAAATTGCACTCTAACTGTCACAACTGATCGTAATCTGACCTGCATCAACACCAATATCTAAACACAATCTCTTAAGCCAAATGGCTTCCTTACAAGCATGAGTTGTTGTTGCCATATACTCATCTTCTATTGTGGACAAAGCAACCACAGGTTGTCTCTTACTCATCCAACTAATAGCACCACCAAATAGTGTAAACACATAAGCACTGGTGGATCTCTTGCTATCAATGTCACCTACCCAATCTGAATCCACAAATCCATGAATATTAATAGAATGCAGAGGTCCTGTAACATTACCATGATAGCATATGGAATACTCAATAGTATCCCTCAAATATCTGAACACTCGCTTAACTGCATCCTAATGTACCCATCCAGGATTAGCCATAAATCAACTAAGGACTCCCACTGCTTGGGCAATGTCTAGTCTTGTGCAGACCATAGCATATATCAAACTGCCAACAACACTAGCATAAGGTAATCTGCTCATGTCCTCCACCTCACTAGGAGATTTTGGACAATCCTCAATAGACAACTTTGTTCCCAAAGAAATAGGAACACACAATGGTCTACAATCTGCTATGCTAAACCTATCCAACATGGTCTTCACATACGTACTTTGGCTTAACCAAAGTTTTCTATTAGTTTTGTCTCTTCTAATTTCCATTCCTAGAATGTACCTGGCTGCCCCTAAATCTTTGATTTCAAACTGTGCTGACAACTAAGATTTAAAATCAGAAATTATATTCTTACCCTTCCCAATGAGCAACATATCATCAACATATAATGTAACAATGAGAATATGATCACCATCAAACTTATAATACACACAGTGATCCGATTTTGATCTCACAAATCTAATTGACAACACAAAGGCATCAAACTTCAAGTACCACCTCCTAGGAGACTGCTTCAAACCATACAAAGACTTCTTTAACTTGCAAACCAAATTTTCTTTACCTTTCACCATGTAATGCTCTGGCTGTGACATGTAGATTTCTTCCTCCAAATCACCATGAAGGAAAGTTGTCTTCACATCCATCTGTTCTACCTCTAAGTCATAAGCTACTGCAAGAGATAACAAGAATCAAATGGATGTCAACTTTGCAATGGGAGAGAAGATCTCACCATAATCTATACCCTCCACTTGTGAATACCCCTTCACAACCAATCTGGCCTTATACTTCTCAACACTACCATCTGCACCAAATTTCTTCTTGAACACCCATTTGCATCCAACAGGTTTCTGTCCAGCAGGAAAAGGCACCATGTCCGAAGTTTGATTCTTTTCCAAAGAAGCCATCTCATCCTCTATGGCCTCCTTCCAGGAACATGTATCTTTCATATCCAAAGCCTCTGACACAGTTCTAGGTTCATCATTATTAGTAAGCAAAGCAAAAGCACAACTAGAATCAAGCAATGTATAACCAAACCTCGTAGGTTTCTTTCTTATTCGTGTAGACCTCCTCAAGAGCTGAGGTTGAAGTTCAACTTCTTCATCTAAGATTTCAGAGTTGCAAGAGCTCTCCTCATCATCAGGTCCAACATTGTCTTTCTGTTTAGTCTTCTCAGGGGTAGCAAGAAACTAAACAACATCATCTTTCTTTTCTTTTTCTTCTGGCTATAAAATAGTGGAAGAAGGTGTTAGCTCTCTGAAGATGACACTTCTTCTATACAAAACTTTTTCAACCACAGGATCCCAAAGCTTGTATCCTTTCACACTGACACCATAGCCAATGAAGATACACTTAATATCCTTGTTCTCTAATTTTGACCACTTCTCCCTAGGCACGTGCTTATGCCTCACAACCAAAAATATGAAGATGCCTTATTGAAGGCTTTCTACCAAACCACACCTCCATGGGTGTCTTACCAACAAGAGCTGATGTAGGAGATCTATTTACAAGATAGCAAGCAGTGGCAATAGCTTCAGCCCAAAACTTTTGTTCTAGGCTAGCTGCACTAAGCATACTCCTAGCCTTCTCCATCAGTGTCCTGTTCATCCTCACTGCAACTCCATTTTGCTATGGGGTATATGGAGTTGTCTTATGTCTTTCAATTCCAAGTTCCTTGCAATATTCATCAAATTCTGTAGAACAGAACTCACCACCATTGTCAGTTCTCAAACACTTAATCTTTTTACCAGTCTGATTTTTAGCAAAGGCTTTAAACTCCTTAAACTTACTATAGACTTCAGATTTTCTTCTAGGAAAATAAATCCATGTCCTTCTACTGTAGTCATCTATGAAAGATACAAAATATACATATTTTGATAATGAAGGAACATTAATAGGACCAAATACATCAGAATGAACAAGGTCCAACACACTAGAAGACTTATGAGAACTTGAGTAAAACTGAACACGGTTTTATTTTCCATTTATGCAATGTTCGCAAAAGTCAAACTCAAGATTACAATCATCTAACCCCTCAACAAGGTTTTTTTTTCAAGGTTCTAAGACCCTTCTCACCAATGTGGCCAAATCTCTTATGCTATAACATTGTCTTTTCAGCAAGAAGCTTAACTTCCAAGGCATGAATACAATGACTAGGACTAGATACAATAGATTTCTTCACTGCTCGTTCAGATGGTGGGGATGAAGTGATTGTTGCCCTCTTTCTTGAGTCAAAAGAACTATTGTATTGTGAAATGCATGCCTCCAGCTGAAATAGAGTACCTCTCCTAGTACCCTTAGCAAGCACCATAGCTCTTCTAATCATCCTGCATCCTTCTTTCAAAAAGACAACCTTCACACCTGCATCATTCAACATACTTACAGAAAGTAGGTTCTGTGCTAAGCCTGGGATGTGCATAACCCAAAAGATCCCCTTCACTCGTCCATCTGGGAATTGGATAGAGACTCTTCCACAACCAACAATCTTCAGATGAGAGTCGTCACCCAGGTACACTCTTCCACAATCTAGCTCCTCATAAATAGTGAACCAATCTTGATGCGAGGTCATGTGGAATGATGTACCAGAATCAATCAGTCACACATCATCAGATGCATGGGTTGCCAGGGCTGCGATGAAAGCATCACCATCATCTTGTGACTTGTCAAAATCTGAATCTAGGTTCTTCTTCTTCTTCTTTTCCTCTTTGTATTCCTTTCAGAAATGCCCAGTTTTTCCATAGTTCCAATAGAGAGCCTTGGACTTTCCAGGAGATTTAGATCTCCCACGAGATTTGGATCTACCCTTCTCAGCTTTCTTGTCCTTTTTCCCTTTCTCCTTGGGTCTTCCACAAACTGCAAGAGCCTCTTTGGCTGCCTCAGAAGACTTTCTCCACATCTCTTCAAACAATAGCAAAGAAACTACTTCATCCATTTTGAATGTGGATGTGGTGCTTCCAATAGCCATGACAAGATGATCCCATGATTCTGGCAAAGAACAAAGCAAGGTCATACAATGATCCTCCTCGTCCATCTTCACACCAACGGATGTCAATTGTGCAACCAACATGTTGAAAGCATTAATATGTTCACAACAGATCCTCCATCCTCCATTCGAAGAGAATACAACTTCTTTCTCAGAAAAAGTTTGTTAACTAGGGATTTGGCTTGATACACATCTCCCAACTTCTTCCAAAGCAAGTTTGCAATAGCCTCCTCATGGACATTTAACAGGACGGAATCAACAAGACTAAGTCTTATTAGACCCTTAGCCTTCTGATCCTTGAGATCCTAGTCAGCTTGTGACATTGCCGTAGGTTTTGTTCTACTAATAGTTTCCCAGAGGTCTTGATCAACAAGCATTTCTTCCATCTTGAGCTTCCACAACTCGAAATTAGTGCCATTGAATTTCTCCACCTCTATCATTTTGGATGTGCTTGCCATCTCCTTGTTGTAATAAGATTCAGAATACTCTACACAGATTCCCACTCAACTTAAGATCAGCTCAAAAAACCCCTACCCAACAACTAGGACCAAAGGTGATCAATCTCTGATACCAACTAAAAGGAAGCTAGGTGTACAGAAATCAACTCGTACACTAATCTAATGAGGGGAGAGATATACAAATTCAATTTAATCTTTACAATTACAGCAACATGAAACATATAATAGAGATATTGCAACAATACACATAGAACGAGAAAGAAGATAGAAGAAGAGAGACAAGATATATCGTGGGGAAAACCCTTATTAGGTGAAAAAACCCACACTCAGAAACCTGCACAATGTATTATCAAAACTGGATATGGTTTACAATACACTTGCAATTGAAGCTTTAATAGTCTTCAACACTCATGTCTGGAGTCAATCTGGCAACATAACAGTACTTGTCAATCACATACTACATCTCCTCCTCCAAGCACCTATTTATATAGAATATACAAGGCAAAATTAGCTCTATCTTGGAATGGGCATCCAACTTGGCCTCATAGCCCAAAACCCATGCTTATGGACACTTGTTCAACATTGTAAGATGCATCTGACACTTGTTCATAGCCCCCATCGCAAAGAGGTCTCCTATTTCCAAAATGGGCTATGATAGATGCTCTTACGACCATCATAGAATCTATCATAGCAGTTACAGCTTATAGCTATAAGAGAATCTGTCATACATAGGCTATAACTAGCATATTCTCTTACAACATGTCATACTCCACCTTGGGGCACCCAAAGATGCCTTTTTGAAAGATGCTTCTCGACACGTCTTTACCTATCTTACAAGCTTCTATTTTTGACTCTTACATGTCATAACTTCATCATAGGAATCCATCATAACCATTTCGGTCAACATTCCCTTACACAACATCCAAGATACTGACACATGGCAAAATACTCCAACCACAAAGTGGGATGTCTATCTCCTCATGTCAGGACAAAATTACAAGTTCTCATCTTCCATGTAGGATGACACATCACTGTGCCACATCCCACAAAATGACAATATGGAATTTATAATTAATTTACATCATAGGCAATGAATAAATAAATACAATCAAAATAATGTAAGGAATTACCAAGGTTGAGACACCTTAATTCCCAACATTCTCCCACTTGTCAACCAATCTCCTTTCTATCTACCGAATTACTCATTGTGGTGCAAGAAAGATAGCTGAATTCACTCCTGATTCAATGATCATACGGGACTTGGAGAGTAGAGATATCATTGTTGTTGGGATTGTTGATCACGCATCTCGCTTGTATACATTCTCCCATTTTTCTTCTTCTAATGATGTAGATTTATTTCTTGATACTCACACTCATGCATCAATTGTGAATCATGTTTCTGAGGAGAAGTTTGGTCACTTAAACCTTGGTGTTCTTTCATCTACATTGGTTCATGAGACTAGTGCTGAGCTTCCATCACCTCAACCTCCTACTTCTTCAGAGATCGACATGGTTTCTTCTACTTCAGTTGAGTAGGATCATTCAAGTCTTTCAGACACGACTTTGTGGGATACTTTCTTGACAGGTATATCAGACTTGTTTTGTGAGTATCATATTGCAAATTTGGAAGATACACTTGAGGGGATATCTCTCCTATTTGATGACAATTACAACACAACTATTATCCCATCTACTTCATCTTTGGAGATTTTTCTTCATGAGTCTACCTAGGATTTTGGATTGGTCACACGTCATTGCATAGTGTCATTCTTTGATTCTGACATGTGGACATTCAAGCAGTTTTCAAAGACATCCATCTTGAGACTACTTTCCTCATCTCTCTTCTTGGAAATGGAGTTTCTTCTACATCATCCTTTGGATTGGTTTCTTCCTAAGGGAAGAAATGTTGTTTGTAGGTACAGGATTCTCTTCAGTATTCTTCTTCAAGCATTCACCATCAGAACAGGAGCTACTTCATTGTGGGGGGACATACAGTCTCACTCTTGCTCTCCTATGGGGGTATTTGATTCTATACATGTGATAGAAGTAGTCCTTGGGGGGTCATGTTGAGTCCTCCTACTATCACTTCTTCTTTCACTTTCATTATTTTATGCATTGTCACTTTTGGAGAGGATTTTTTCCCATGAGGTTTTCTCCTTTTCTCCACTTGAGAAAAACCTCATTGGGTTAATACCTAACCGGTATACCCTTGTGTGAATAATTCATATATTATTTAACTATTTATTAGTTAAATAATATTCACACATCACACTTAATTCACATGTTAAGTTGACTTAGTGAGTCTTCTAGATGTTTCTAGTTGTTGATAGTTGTAGTGAGTTGTCTTATCCTACACATGTGCTCTCGTTGGCATCATATCCTCTAGTTGTCACATGTGACAGGAATGTGACACTTGTCACATGATTACAACTCTTATTTCTCATCCTTTCCTCTATAAGCAAGGCTCTCTCATTGTATTTCAAACAGTTTCATATACAATTTTATACAGTATGTTGTATAGAATATTGCTCCATTGTTTTAGCATCTTCTCTTTTATCTTTGTTTGGAAGGTTTTATTGATTGCAGGGATCCTAGCTTCTTGAGTCACATTGACTCTTACATTGTTGTAGTTGACAAGGATGTACATGTCGGCAGAGAGGGTTCAAAGGTGGTCGATATGAAGACTTTAACCTGAAACTTTCAAAATTATATCTAAAGTTAAACCTGACACCTAAATAGAAATCGTAGAATAGTGCATAGATCCTACAAATAGATAGAGAGTGGTACAATAGATCCTTATAGTACAGATCTGTACTGTATGGATTTACAGACCTAAAAAAAATCAAAATTTTTCAAAAAATTTGCAAGAAGAAAAGTATAGGGTATTTTATGTCAATCCTCACCTACAAGGCCTCCCAGATGCAATGGTGAGGTTAGATATAGTATAGGAGATCACCTACAAAAGTTGATGTGCAACTCTTGACAAAAATAGGTTAGATTTCACAAAGAAAATGCATAAACCTGCAACAAGCGGGGTTAAAGCATAAAATGAACACATGTCTTCATAATCACATTTGGGCTTGGACATAAAACAAACTTGTGCTTGAATTGATTAGTGGATTTGAATTCAATTTAGGGTGTGTATGCTCTTCCCATGCACTTCACATGATCTTGGGAATCAAAAACATCCTTTAATCCATTCAATGTTAATGTAGATAGAAAATAAGGATGAAATGATATCAATTTTCTATCTTGGACATAAAAGGAACATGTGTCTTCATCATCGCATTTGGGCTTGGACATAAAATGAACTTGTGCTTAAATTGCTTAGTGGATTTGAGTGTGATTTAGGGTGTGTATGCTCTTCCCATGCACTTCACATGATCTTGGGACTCAAAAACATCCTTTAATCCATTCATCTTTACACACACATTTCAATTTCTAAGGGTCAATCAACATTACGAGTGTGAGTCAAGTGTGTGTGTAGGCTCTCTCCTCGCACTGTAAGGTGATATTGAAGATCAAAAGCACCACTTGATTTGCTTTTGACACCCTTTTAGGAGGCCTTCTTGGAGACACCACTCCAAGGTATGACCTCAACTCTAGTGTTTTGGTAGAGTATAAAGAGTGAGGAGTGAATCGAAAGACACACCTCTTGGAAGTTGGAATATTGTCATTCAGGCTAAGCCCCCAAAAAATTTATACCTTGGGGAAGTGAAGGTGAAGGGAAAGTTACCCCTTTCTCTTGTCTGTGTGGCATTATTTCACTTTCATTGCATGGAATTACCTCCACGTACCTCATGTATATTGGGGACATCCTTATACAACTTGTTCATCCTAGCATAAGACTTATTGGACATACCCACTTGACTAAATTGGGCTTGTTGATGTGTCTTCAAGTGTCTTCATAATCACACAATCAATTTTCAAAGTCAAACTTGCTATTGTGTCTTGTGTGTGTGATTCTTGCATGTACATGTGAAATCTTTTATTTGAAAATTGCCTAAGTCAAGCTATCAACAAACACATTCCACATCATCCTAAATATCCTTTTCATCACATTCATCCTAAGCCAAGTTGCCTTCATCATAATCCAACCCTAAATCACCCTACTTGTCATATCCACTTCATCATATTCATTATCTAATTCAGCTCATTTCAAGAGTCTACCCGTGTCATTCACCCCACCTATCCTCTCGAGGAGGCATCATTCCAGATCATCCAATTACTATCATCCTAGCCACTTATCCAATCCTATTCATCCATATATCATAGTAATCATCCTTCATCCACCTAATCATCCAAGTCATCTTCCTTGTCCACCTAATCATTCCACATCACCAATCTATCCATAATCCAATCAATTTCATCCATCCCATGTCCTAATCATATCCTAATCATTCTACATCATCATCCTATCCATAATCCAATCAATTTCATCCATCTCATCATCCTAATCATAACTCCATTCTTGAGCTCTATCTAATCCATCCTTTTCAAAATGGTTATGACACTAGAAAACAAGAACTATGAGTATGATCCTTATGGAACCCAAAGAATGTTTGATACACTTAGATGGTTATATAGAAAGGAAATAGTTGCTACCCCAACACAAAACTAACAATTCTAACAACACTTGTCCATACCCAAGCTAATGCTTCAACGCATCAAGGTCCACATGTCCAAACTCAAGCCTCATCATCCCATGTTCAAAACTCAAATACTGGTGATTCCTAACAAATCATGCAACAAATCCTAGCCCAACAACAAGACATTTTCCAAAAATTTCTATCCACCTACAAATCCCAAACTCAACAAACAAAACCACAAACACAAGGTCCCTATACATTAAACAACCACAACCACAACCTTCATTTAATGCATCATCCATTATATCATAGCCCATACAACATCAACAACTTCTATCTCAATCATATGAGTCATCCCCCTCAACTTCATACCAACTTAATCCACCCACATTTCAAGTCACTCCTACATCACCCTACCCCACTTAATCCAATATTAACAAATATCCACATCAATCCATATCCAAAGATATTCCACCTACATATCCCAACATTTCAACTCACCACCAAATCCATTCACAAGACTATCAAGTTCCTTCACAACAAGAACATACAAGTCCAAGTTACCCTTTGTACCAAGATCAAGTGTCCTTAAGTCCTCATGCTATCTTTGACAAGGGGAACACCACTCTAGCTCATGCATCTTGTGAATACCCTTCATCATCATCCAATCAAATACCAATCCAAGAGCCTACTAGTCCTATTCCAACACTTCTATGTAGTCCCAGTCCTAGTCCATTGATCCACCAATCTTTCAATCCATCAAGCCCTTCATTACCTTCACCACCAAGTTCCACCAACCCTTCACTAGAGGATTCAATGGAGACACTTGTACAACAATTGGTCCAACCAAATTTGATTGAGCTACCCCAATAAAACCATATGGTCCAAATATCATAAAACCCCATTGGTATAATGAAAATGATTATTGTGCATTCCATAGGGTTAAGGATCATACAACATTCAATTGTTCCAGACTTAGAAGATTGATGAAAAACCTCATAAAGTGTGGTAAGATTGTGCTTAATAATCCCAAATCCACTAAATCCACCCCTATGGTCCATCCACCTAAACACAATCCTAATCCTAATCCATCCAATCCCACTATCCTTCAATATAGTCCAAAGCCTAACCCATCCAATCCCATTATCCCTTCATCTAGTGCAAATCCTAATCCATCCAATCCCATTATCCCCCCATCTAATCCTAATCCATCCAATCCCATTATCCCCCCATCCAATCCTAATCCATCTTATCTCATTATCCCTCCATCCAGCTTAAATATCCCATTATCCCTCCATCCAGTCTAAATACCAATCCATCCAATCCCATTATCCCCCATCCAATCCAAATCCTAATCCTAATCCTATAACACCATCCACCCTTATTATCCATCCACCTATACACTTATGGAAGATGTAATCTAGTGGCTATTAGCAAGGAATAAACCATCTCCATGTCATAAAACACTTATCCTTGAGCCTATCCAAGAGCCTTCAAACAACATGTCTAGTCCTCAACCTCCATCATGTATTACACAACCTATCAAGCCTATAGAAGAATTTCCCATCATGAATCCAAGTCAAGATCTATTGTACTCATGTTGTTGACCATCAAGAGCCTATCAAGCCTATCCAAGTGTCTCCCACTTCCACTTCCATTCAAGAAAATCAAGAGCTATGTTAAGAGTACAATCTAAAGCATGTGGAAACATCAACCCTTTATCTAAATCAAGATCAAGGAATCTCCTTTCAGCCCATCCATAACCTATATCTTTTCTATGATAAAGATATTATCTATGATCAAGTTCCCATCCATGAGAAATCAATTCAAGTTCAACCTATCCATAACTTATATATTTTCTATGATCAAGATATTATCTATGATGAAGAGCCTATCCATGAGCAACTTGATCCTATCCATAATCCCACAACTATCCATGAGAATGAAACCTCCACTGATCCTATCCATCTTCCACCTAGCCCTATCCATGATCCAACAACATCCACTTTGCTTGATGAGACACTTGGCTCCCAAGTGAACATGGATGATCAAATAAATAGCTTGGATCGTAATGAGCATAATGATAATCAAGATCCTAGCGATCCTTCATCACCCGCTATTGACCATCTTACAAATCCATCATATCCTATTGGTCATACTACCTTCATTCATGATTGTTCTTCCTTAGAAAAGAAAAAACCTCTATCCACCTCACCCTATCCATCAAATAATGATCTCGCATCTAGTGTCCAAAACACCCATAGTCGCATTGTCCATCACATACTCCAAAAATGAATTATCAAGGTAAAGTCTTAGGCCTTCATGAACAAGGTATTTTGGAGCCTATCCATGTCAAAGTACCTCTAAAATCATATGGCCTTGGATATATACCCCAAGGAAAACAATCTAAATATGTTGGTACTTCCTCCATGCGTCTTAAATCCACCCCTTTCCATCACAAACCACACCATATCCCCAAAACATATGTTTCCATCCCTCCTCTATCATCCTACAACTCCTAAAAGCATGTGACCATACACCTTCCACCATCCACTTTACCTCCACTCCTTCCAACTCCTAGTAATATCCCTCCATCTAATTTGCATCCACTACTTCCAACTTCTAATATACCTCCATCCAATTTACATCCACTACTTCCAACTCCTAATATCTCTCCATCCACTCTACCTCCACTTCTCCCAACACCTAATATCCCCATCCAATCCCATTATCCCTCCATTCATAAATACCCTACACTTCCTAATTATGATCAACAAATGTAGACATCGACTAAACATGAAGCTTCCACCATGTCTATGGGAGTCAAAAATAAAAATTTGGATGCCTCTATTCATAAATAAAAAAATCCTACAAATCCTTATACCTTAGGGTCGGCAATGCAAAGAGTCAAATAAAAATCAATCCAAAAGGCTACCCAAGTCCATATTTTCACAAGAAAAGTCCAAAAATAAAAGTTTTGGGTCCCTAAGGAAAAAAAATCAAGTCAAATGAAGCATTTTCATCCCAAAAATCCCATTCCATCTACAAATCCCATATCCAATGCAAAAATCATAACAATCCTAAGTCTATGTGGGTCCCTAAATTCCTACATTTAAGTAGAACCATCCCCTAAGAAAACATCTCAATTGCTTCCTACACCTCCTCCAAATCAAAAGCTTCAATATTTATCATGGTGTGTGCGACTACTGGTCATGGTTCCTTTTCATCCCACGACATTCCCACATACCTCCATCTCCCCATATTTCATCCACTATCCTACATATTTCACCCATCATATCCCTATGGTCCATGCTTTTTGCATAAACCTTACATAATCCACTATCCATCCATCCATAATTCACATCATAATCCACTATCCTTGCATACATAATCCACTATCCTTCCATCCATAATTCGCATCATTCTCCACTATCCCCATCCATCCTTGCATAAACCTTTCATAATCCATATGATAATCCACGTCATAATCCACTATCAATCTACTCCATCTCCCTTTCATGCAACCCTCTACCAACACCTATGAGCATAATGACATTTGACACAGTCCATGTGTGAAATCTATCTTTAATAGGACTATCACCTTTCATGGAACTAGATGCTTGAGTCCCTCCCATCCATATCCACATATCCCATAAACAAAAAAAAAGAGAGAAAGGAAGAAGAGAAGAAATCAAAATAGTAAAGAAAATCCCTTCGTATAAGTGAAAACCACCTTGGTGGCACCTTAGATAAGTACCAACCTGGCAAATAGGCATCATGTGTAGGTTGATTATCTATGTAACTTACACTTGGGGGCACATTGTCTCATCCATCCCATACTATCATTTCCTATCCTATGATATCATATCCTATCATATCCATCCATTATGCCCACATGCCTATCCTATTGAACCCATCCCTCCTCACTTACTCCTTTTAATCTTGACAAAGGTATGGGGGAAAAATGTTGAAAAATGCTTTGATATATCTCATCCTTTCCAACCAATCCTATCATCATCCTCTTGTCATAAGATTTGTCATGTAAAATCCTAAGAATTACACTTAGAATGGGGCATGTTATTCCTATGTGACATAGTGTTTGGAGATCACATCCAAGCTCCCTTTTCTATCTTGGACATAAAATGAACATGTGTCTTGATCATCACATTTGGGCTTGGACACAAAAAGAACTTGTGATTGAATTTCTTAGTGGATTTGAGTATGATTTAGGGCACGTGTATGCTCTTCCCATGCACTTCATGTGATCTTGGGAATCAAAAACATGCTTTAATCCATTCATCTTCACACACACATTTCAATTTCTAAGGGTCAATTAACATTGCGAGTGTGAGTCAAATATGTGTGTATGCTCTCTCCTCGCACTGTAAGGTGCTCTTGAAGATCAAAAGCACCACTTGATTTATTTTTTATCATTGTTTTACGAGGCCTACTTGGAGACACACCACTCCAAGGTATGACCTCAACTCTAGCATTCTGATAGAGTATAAAGAGTGAGGAGTGAATCGAAAGACACACCTCTTGGAAGTTGGAAACTTGTCATTTAGGCTAAACCCCCAAGGACTTTATACCTTGGGGAAGTGAAGGTGAAGGGTGGGTTAGCCCTTTCTCTTGGCTATGTGGCATTATTTCACTTAATTATGTGCTTGAATTGCTTAGTGGAGATCAAATTTCTATCTACATTAACAACATAAGAAATGCATGGGGAATGATGCATGATATTACTTAAACATGACCCATCATGCCAACCAAATATGTATAACATGTGAGGAAGATGTATGTCACCATCTCACACCTTTCTAGAATTTATAGTCCATATGATGTAATTATACCTACTAGCACTTTGGGGGAAACTCATAAGATGCACTTTCACATACTACCATTTTAGGCTTAACACTTGTCAACTATATTAAATTGATTAATGGTATGGATCCATGGAAAAGAAATTAATTAAACTAAGGAATACCTAGATTTTGGATGTGATTTCCAATTGGATCACTTAGAGGCTTCGAACTAACTTTGAACCAAAGTGACTATTAATTACGTTTAACCCAATTCTCTATCTGCTAACTCTTTAGAGCGACTTAATGTAATTCCTTTAGAGATAAATGTTCTCAAAGTATTTTTGATGTGAAATCATTTACAATCTAAATAATTATCAATGTTCTGATGTTGGGTTTAATTTGATATTTAAGGTCCAAGTTTAAACAAGTTATTACTCTAAAGTACATCTTTGAAGTGAAAACACAAGTATTACCACTTTGCACATCATGTTTGAGCTTACTCTCAATGGAACTCACAAAAAATGAGTGGGGTCTACCTCCTTAACTCCAAGTTGTACACTTAGGTAAATTAAAATGTGTTTCAGTCCCATTTTTCTCTAGAGAACTTAAGATAGAATTTAAAAAGAAAAGGGAGTTTCAAAGTGTGTTCAAACCTAAAGTTACATCTAACCTAAATACAACCCCTTGAAATTTTCAAGGGTCATTAAATTTTGACTAAGCCAAACCGATCCTTCAACTTGGTTTAACTAGGACACAAATTATTTTGTACTTGTAACTCATTGGGAATATGATATTTATAGTAGGATTCAACTTCATAGTTTTTGAGTCAAACTCATTGAACCATATTACATGATTAATGGTTCACACAAACCTATCTCTCATGAACTCATGTAATATGGGTCAATAAGTATGACTCAAAAATTATGTAGCTGAATCTTGATATAAATATTATAATTTGACACATTACAGAAATTACCTCCTACTTGTTGGGAAATACATAAAATATTTTGTACAAATTGTAAGGAAATCCATTCTAAGCATCTAATTATATTATTATTTACACTATAATAAGTCCTTTGTGAACTTCTTTAATTATCAATAATAGAGTTCATTCAAGATATTATAGTTCCTACATCGAATGGATTCTTCTAAAATAATTCTCATTTGTAACCTCTCTATCTTTCGACTATTAACATCCTTTGAATTCATACAAAATATGATCTAAGGAAGGAGCCTATGAACACAATCTAGGTGATAGAATAATTTGGCACATCAACATTTACTAAAAACCATGGATTGTGCACCTATACGCCTATAACACAACAATAGAGAGCTTCAAGTGCACCTCTTTAAGGAAAGAAGGTTAATGGATTACATGGATGCAATTAAAATTTGGATTCAGTCTAGCCATTAGGCTTCACAAAGAAGGAATGAACACATGTTAAAATTAAATTATTCCTCTAATATTAATTAATTAAAAATAGATCTTCATGAGCTAGATTTCTTCGATACGTAGGTGACGAGATCAAATTATTTTGCTTGACCAATAGAAATGGATTTGAGATACACATTAGGTATAAAGGCTTCAACTATGTTTTAAGGTAGATAACTTCTCCACTCTAGTCTCTCTCTCCCTCACACACACACACCTACTTATAGAGAGTGATTGTACAATGAATTTAGTAATTTTACTTCCTTGGTATTAGAATAGAGTTAAGGTCTTCTATTAATAAGAGCTCAAGGATTATCTATTAAATAGAGACAAGATGGTTTCTAATTTAAGACTACCTAACTAATGATTGCAGTGTTTAATATATTACACAAATTCTCCTCTAAATATTTTTGAAGACTATTTAAACATAGACATTCAACTTAATACTTTTGTAGTAAAATGCCTCTCAGAATCAACTAACATCTAATCCTATGATTCATATATGGGTTCCTTATCTAGATATGTCTAATCTAAATCAATAGTGAGCTACACATTAAAATACATTAACCAATTTCACCTAGTTATTCAATTCACATTTAGGCATTTCACTTTCAACTACATTCATATCCTTTGCAACATTAATTAATTAAGCCAAGTTAAATAATTTAAATTATTAGATGTATTCATTTCTTAGCCTCATTGCAACAAAGATTGTTATCAAGTGTAATACTAGTCTAGGTCTTCAAGGTTCATTTCATTATAATATTTTTTGTCATGGTTCTTTTATGAATCCTCTAGCAAAGGTCTATGTGTCATTACTTATTGTGAATTCAAAAAAAAACACAACATTCATCTAAATCATAAAAAGACTAGAATACATTATTTAGGTCTTATGCTCTACTATACTTATTGTAACACACAGTCAAGAGGTTATAGAGATTCCACATAAACTAGTTAACAAGGTATCATAGTTATTAAGAAAATGTGAAGAACTAAACTAATTTATTACTTCCCTAATAATATAGGGGCTAGCAATTAATCTCTAGAGGCTAGCTTAACACCACTCGATTTCTTATCATATAATTCATCCTATCATCTAGTTTCATATTTATGATTTTCACATAGATTGGTTGAACCAGGACATCTAAACATTATTACATTTGATTAACATTATACTTCAATCTTCAACAAGCATAAAATTATTGAGTTTGTTTCCACATTATTATCTAACTCAAAGCATACAATTCCTCCTTGTTCTTATTAGGATGAATGTTCCTAAAATTTGCTTGTATATTAGCAAACAATGCCATAGTATAAACATAACATATTCCAAAGGTTAAAGTCATCTTGCATCATAACATAAAAGTTAGTATCATGCTAATCTAATCTAAACTAATTAGAAATTATATCACCAAACATCTCCCTAATGCTTGTCACTCCTCTATGCACACAACCAAACTAGAATAAGTTGTGTAATTGTTCCACCCAACAACCCTCATAGTAGGTACCTATCTTGTAGTGGTATAATGGATGTGAGTAAACAATAACCATAGATGTACCTCAACCTCTTAAAGAACTAGGCTTGTCACAATAACTTAAAATTTTGCACCGTCTCAAACAAATGAAGCCCATACATAAATTCTAGAACATATCATTTGAATAATCATAGGAATGGAGAAAGAAAGATTAGAAGAAGGAACCCCCTTTTATTTTTATCCCCCTGACTTTATATAGAGTTTTTTCTCTAATTTCAATAAATATCTTGCATCTCATTATGGTTTTATATCTTTGGTGAATTTAATACCAAGCCATAATTTTAGGCTCCTCAGACTACCCATTATTTGTCTATTATGTTGTTTGCCACTCTCATAGTGCATTCATATTTTAGTTGACCTTCTATCCATTTTCCATGTTTTCTCCTAGATTTAATTATTTTCATAATTTATTCTTGATTTATTGGGTTTGCCAATTTCTTTAATTCATTGCATTCTATAAATGCAACTAATTATTGGGGTATATCCCAGAGTTGATAGATTTTCTAAGTTTACACACAATCTAAGGACAATGAGCATACCAAGACTATCATGTTCCTACATTTTAACAAATTGACTCTACTAGATATCAACATTCTCACCTTCTCATCAAATTATGAGCTAAGTACACCTTTCCTTCACAATTAATTTCTTAAAATTAGCATTTATTTCTAAATTATTTAATACCAACTACCATTGATTTAATCTATATTGGTTTATGTTGTATAAAATTTATTTAATTAACCAAAGTTATATTTAAGGAAAAATTATTTTCCAGTTTATTTAATTAGCCTATTAAGTTTAGCTCTAGTAATTCTAATGTAAATTAAATATCACATTACAATCTTTTACGTTTGAATTAGTTAATGAGTAACATCGGTATAAATTTTTGAAAGAGAATGTTTTCTTTGTTTTTCTTTGTTCATCTGTTTCATTTAACTATCTAAGCTTAGCGTATGTTTAGGTAGTGCTAAACCATTGCTCATGTTAGATGGACTTGGAAAATGCCCATTGGAGAGCATGTTGGGCTATCATGGTATTATGCTTATTGTATCTACTTCTCTGTTGCTTAAGTTGTGTGCTCTCTTCCTTGTTTCTTTAGTTTCCCACAGTTTTGTGGAGTCATCTTCTCACAATGGGTTCTATTCAGAGGAACAAAAGGTTGTTCTTCCCAGTGCAGAAATGGAAAAGACTGACTCATGGAGTTTTATATTTGAATTTGCTTGTTTATATCTTCAAAATCCATAATGAGGAGGTGGAGAATGCGATTGTTCAGGTGTGTGGTTGTGATGTGCTTCACTTTCCAAGAACAATCTAGTTGTCACAAGTAGTGACCCACTTTCTTTCTAACTTAATGGATCTACTACAGAGTGTGAAGATGGCAAGAAATCTTGCAATTAAGTTTGTTCAAGACTTCCTATTTTCAGCTGGTAAATTTGGTGAAGCTATGGAAAATTATGACTTACATATGGGGACGACGCCTATTGGGGGATTGTTTCTCCATAAGGATATAAATCATCAGCTGATTTTGCACTGTGTTTATAGTGGCCTTCTTCATGGTTTACAAAATAATTATGTTGTGTCTGTTCAAAACTCTCTCCACTGTCATACTACCAAGATGGGTGAGGAATTGGAGGAGGCAGTTCATGAAGTCTTCCAGGTCCTGCACTTTCTTGTTCATCTCCAACTGCCACCTCCTTTGGCCGATGTTGTTATTGCTCCAATTGATTTTGAGTGACAAGGCTATGTGATCGAAGATCTTAATGTAGTGAATTAGTTGGTGTTTCCTCTCGAATAATATAGTTTATATTATGTAATGTATTCAAAGGGGATGGTAGTATACCTCTACACTTTTTGTAATAGCTTTTGGCACTACTTCTCTTGTTTTTCTTTGAGAAGGCTTCAAATGTTGTAGGTACTAGTGTTTATGTATTCCCTCTTGCTAGCTTTAAGAGGCTTGGTTATCTATTTTTTTTGGGTTGGTATCATGCTTATTTTGCCCCCTACTTTCCCTATATGGGATTTTTGTAATCATCTGATACTTTTATTATATTAATATATAAGTTTAGGTTCTTAGCACCTTTTGTTATAAAAAAAAATATTTGTGAACATTGTAAACTAGGTCCTTGAGACCATTGTAATAAGAGAATAGTTATACATTATTATATCCTCTTATGTTGGTTATGATCCATCCATGTTTGGGATGAGACCCTTTAATTCTAATATATATTTGATATTATTTTGGTTATTTTCACACCTCCTTGTGCGAGACTGTTAGCATGATTTGTTATGTTGAAATCATGATATATTAGCATGTTTGTTCCAATTTATGAAATGTTGTAATTATGTTCATGTATACTTTATTGAAGATTTGAGATCCATGCACATAAGTGGCAAGGTACCTACCTTTTCTTTTGGCACGTGTTAATGTTGGTGTCAAATGTGCATAGCATCTTGCATCACTTTTATCGTATGTTTCTTTGTGGTGGTTGATGAGCCTAGTTATTATCTTGTTTTCTTATAGTTTTATGCAAGTTGAAAGACATTTTCAGACATTATTTTAAACATATTTCTATATTATGTTATCCTCTATGATCATTATACAGACTTGAACCTAGTTATTAAGTATATGGAAATATGATTATAATATGATGAAAATTGTATTTTATGTGTGGGAATGTATGGATTGTAGAGAATGTGTTGGTTATGGTTGTTAGTATATTGTTCATGTTTTTGGACTAACTCTTGCAGCTAGAGAAGAAGGATTGTAACCCGTAGCCACTGTAAGGTGTCACCCGCAGCCACAACATTTCTAGGTAGCAGAGTAGGGAAGGTTCCAAACTCAACTAAGTGCTGCAACCATGACATGAAGACACTTGATGGAGATAATCAAGCATCATGATGGTAATCAATAAAGATGATTGAAAGTTTGAAGGATTTTGTTGCAACTAGAAGACCAACGGGACTGATTCAACCAATCCACGTTCCCCTATTTCAGCAAAGAGTTCCAATTTTATTAGGACTCTTCTTTCCTTCTTTTTTAGTTATTGTTGTTAGAATTCATCACACTCTAGTTTGTACAGAGTGGTGTTTTATGATTTTGGTTAAGAGACCTATTTCAATAAACTCCCCCGTGCCTATATGTATGGCTTGGTGGTCGAGGTAGTAAAGTTGTTATTTAAGTTTTCAAGTTTGAAATAGTTTTGTTGGTTCTTTGACAACCCCAACAACCTATTCCAACCTTTGGTTTTCATAGAAACCCAAGACAACTAGCACCTCCTTTGTAATTAGGCCTCTAGTCTTATAGCCCTGTTTTAGGGTCTGTCAAAAGTTTTCTTGCACAAGGGGCATGACATTAGAAATACAATGGTAGTTTTGAGTACCCATTTTCCCCTTTGTCAACATATCAAAAGATGGGTATGGGTTTTTTTTACCAAAGACCCCAAATCTACGACATACCTATTTGGAACAAGGCCAATTAGGCCTCTTTTGCAAAGCAACCACTAGACCACTGCAACCCAAACTCACCAAACCAATTGGAGACCTCTACTTACATGTTAAAATGACCAATTTCATGGGTTTTTTCCACTGCAACAACTTTTAAGGCACTAATCTATTCACTACACACTCATTTGGCCTAATACATGGTCATATTAGGCATATGCTTCATCAAACTCTACTATAAACCTATTTCCTGACCTTATGCTTATAGAAACCATTAAACCTACCCCATAAAGCCCCATTCTATAAATTTTACGAGGATCTCTCAGTGGAATGGCCTAGATATGCATGGATTTTGGCCTCAAAACCCTAAATCAAGGTTTTATGACAATCTACAGAAAAAGCATGATATCTCTCTGCAAACACAATTAAATCTCCTCAAACCACATGCAACACAAATTTAGTTCACTCCTCTTTCATTTGCAAGTGGGTTCAAGTCATGACAGAGCCGTACAAGGGAGTACCACGGCCTGGAACAACATTTTTTGTAGGAAAATGAACAGGAAAATAGAGTTTTATTACAAATTTGCCCTTCAAAACCTTCAACAACCCCAACCTCAGTTTGTGTGAAGGTATTTGTACATACTTGAGGTAGTTTTCAATGGTTCATAACTAGAAACCAAACAATATGATTGTTTACTCTTCCCTCCAATACATGGTTTTATTGAATTTTCAAAACAACACTTGTAAACCTTTGCATTACATGACTTCATTAGACTAGACATGACTCAAGGTCATACAACATGACTCCAATACCTCTAAAATTGGTCATCTTGACCTTGTTACATGCAAAATAGTGACAAAACAACACAAACTTGTGCTAGGATGTCCTAGAACCTTATTATAACAACCTCATAGCCAAGATTGGCTAAGGTGCTCCTGCACCATGCAACTGGGGTGAAAAGATTTCAGCATTCTATTGAAATGAGTTCTTCGATAGAGATCCCATGCTATTTGATATCCTCTTCTGACATCCAAGTAGCATCTTCATTTGGCAATCCATGCCATTTGACCAAATGTTCATTGTATGTACCTTGTTCCTTGTTCTCTTGACCTCTCTTGTATCCAAAATGGCCTCAAGCTTCATTGGCTGACTAGATGGAAGATCTCTTACCCAGTCTTCATTATCAACTCCATCTGATCCTTCACTTGCAACAAGAGGTCCCTTGAAAGGATACATATCTGTAACATTAAAGATGGGTGAGATAGCAGTTCTCCAGGAGGGAGTTCTATCTCACATGCATTTGACCCAAACTTGTGGACTATTTTGCAAGGTCCTATCTTTTTCATCATCATCTTAGTATATCTACCTTTAGGTAGTCTCTCTTTCCTCAAATGTGCAATTACTAGATCACCTAATTTGTATTGTACATCTCTCCTCTTCAAATCAGCATGCTTCTTGTACCTATTCACACTCTTTTGGAGGTTATCTTTGACTAGCTGGTGTATAACTCTCATGGCAACTGCAAAATCTTCTCCTTGAGCACTTCTCTTCCCCATCCCCTTCAAATCTCTCAACTCATACACCCCTCTTGGGTTCATACCATACACAACCTCAAATGGACTCATGCCAATGCTCCTATTGAGTGAGTCATTATATGCATACTCAGCTTGAGGAAGAACCAAGTCCCACTGGTTCCCATGCTCCTTTGTGAGACACATCAAGAGGTTACCAAGTGATCTATTGACCACTTCAGTTTGCCCAATAGTTTGGGGATGATAGGCAAAACTGAAGATCAAGTTTGTCCCCAACTTCCTCCATAATGTTCTCCAAAAATGGCCAATGAATTTGGAATCCCTATCAGATACAATACTCAGTGGTAATCCACGAATCCTTACAATTTCCTTGAAAAACAAACCAGTAATGTGTGATGCATCATTTGTTGTCCTACATGGGACAAAGTGAGCCATCTTACTAAATCTGTCTACAACCACATACACACTATCATACCCCCTTTGGGTCTTAGGTAAACCCATCACAAAGTCCATGCTTATGGATTCCCATGGCCTATTGGGAATTGGTAAGGGCTGATACAAACCTGCATTACTACTTGATCCTTTGGCTCTATGACATACCACACAATTTTCAACAAACTTCTTTACATCAATGTGCATTCTTGGCCAATGGTAGAATCTTTTAACCTTCTCTAAAGTCTTATCTACTCCAAAATGCCCACTCAAACTGCCATAATGTTTTTCTTTATCAAATTTGCCCTCATGGAACACTTGGGCACACACAATTGATCCCCCTTGAACAAAAGACCATCTTGTAGTACAAAATTAGAATACACTCCATGAAATGCATTGGAAAACTTATTACAAATAGCAAAAGCATCCTTAAAATCATCATCTTCTTGGTACATACCTTTGAGAGAATCAATTCCTACACTTTTAAGTTGTATCTCTTGGACCATCAGCACTCTCCTACTAAGTGCATCAGCAACTTTGTTGACTTAACCCTTCTTATGCTTGATTGTAAATGTGTAGGCCTGCAAGTATTCTGCCCATTTCAGTTTGTCTTGGCTATTCAAATAACTCAATGCATGGTTATCAATGAAGACAATGAATTCCTTGGGTAAGAGATAGTGCCTCCATTTCTTGAGTGCTTGCACCATAGAATATAGTTCAGGGTCATAAGCTGAATACCTTCTTTTGGCCTCATTAAGTTTTTCATTGAAAAATGCCACAAGTCTGCCCTCTTGACTCGAAACTGCCCCAATTGCTTGATTGCTTGCATCACATTCTATGGTAAACACTTTGTTGAAGTTAGGTAAGGCAAGGATAGGCTATTGTGCCACTCTTGTTTTCAGGTATTCAAAGCTTTTATCTACTACAATAGTCCATTGGAACTTATTCCTCTTCTCCCCTTTGATGGTGTCAAGAATGGGTGAGCATATGTGACTGAAACTCTTGAAAATTCTCTTATAAAACATGGCCAATCCATGAAAACTCTTCACTTCTCCAACTAATTTACGTGTTAGCCAATTGAGAATGGCCTCAACTTTTGTAGGATCCATCTTTAGGGTACCTTTGGAGACGACAAACCCAAGGTAGACCAGCTCCTCTTTCAAAAACTCACACTTCTTAAGGTTGATCATCAATCTCTCTTCATCCAACCTCTTGAATACCCTGTCCAAATGCTGCAAATGATCCACTTTTGTCTTTCTATATACAAGGATATCATCCAAGTACACTACTACAAATTTTCCAATGAAATGTTTTAGGACTTCATTCATGAGTCTCATGAATGTACTAGGAGCATTAGATAGGCCAAAAGGCATCACCAACCACTCATAGAGACCTCCATTGGTTTTAAAGGTAGTCTTCCACTCATCACCTTCCCTTATCCTTATCTGATGATAGCCACTCTTAAGATCAATTTTTGAAAAATAACATGCACCTAGAAGGTTGTCCATGAGATCTTCCATTCTTGGTATAGGAAACCTATATCTAATTGTGATTTTGTTAAGGGCTGTTGAATCAGTACAAAGTCTCCATTCTCCACCCTTTTTAGGTGCCAAAACAGTAGGCACAACACAAGGACTCAAGCTTTCCCTTATCAAACCCTTGTCTAACAATTATTGGATCTAATTTTTGACTTCTTCATTTTGTTGTGGAGTCATTTTGTAGGCTGCCTTATTGGGCATACTTGCACCAGGGATTAGATCAATGTGGTGGCTAACATCTCTCATGGGAGGCAAGGAATTTGGCAACTCTTTCTCCACTAAATTCTCATATCTCTCCAATAGGATCTGCACTTCCTTGGGAACTTCTATTGCATCAGCTGCTACTTGGTCTGATATGGGCTTACCAACAATTGCAAAACCAACCCCTTCTTCATGTAAGGTCTTCAAGAACTCCTTCTCCTTCACTACCATCACACTAGGCCCCTCATGTGTTGTACTTTCATCTTCTTGCAAATGTGTGAGGGTGTATGACACTCCATCTTTGGTGATCACATAAACATTCTTCTCTCCATCATGCTTGGCTTTTCTATCAAATTGCCAAAGGCTTCCAAGAAGCACATGGCATACATCCATGGGAATGATGTCACAAAGGATCTTACCTTTATAGGCACCAATATTAAACTCAACCCAAGCTTGTTCATCGACCAAAACTTTCCGTGTTGTTTGTGGCATTATGCCACTGTCATAGGCCATTCATATTTTAGTTGCCCTTCTATCCACTTTCCTTGTTTTCTCCCAGATTTAATTGTTTGGGTAATTTATTCTTGATTTCCGAGCTTCCCCAATCTTTAATTGATTTTCTAGGTTTACATATAATCTAAGAACAACCAACATACCAAGACTATTATTTTCCTAGACTTTACCAAATTGATTTTCCTAGATATCAACATTCTCACCTTCTCACTGGATTATGAGCTAAGTACACCTTTCCTTCACAATTAATTTCTTAAAATTAGAATTTATTTTTAAATTAACTAACACCAACTATCATTAATTTAATCTAAATTAATTTATGTTTTATGCAATTTATTTAATTAACCTAAGTTATATTATCTTCCAATTTATTTACTCACTTTAAGAAAATAACTAAAAATACTAAAATAAATTTAAGCACACCAAAATAATCCCCTGATTTTTTTTGAAAAAAAAGCAAATACTTTGAAAAAAAAAAATTTGTTTTATCTAAAAAGTGTATGATAACTTTATCTCTTTTCTTTTGTTTTTCCCGCCATGCTTTTTTTTTTGGTAAAGATGATAATTATACTATGGATAAATGATGGAATATACAAAATTGAGATCCAACCGAGGAAAGGAAGCTAAAAAAAGATAAAAAAACAGATTAAAACAGAGACAGCGGAGTCCCCCAACGGCACTCAGATTTGAAAAGCTTTATTTGAGATGAGAGCAAATCTTTTCCAGCGGACTCGCCCAACAGCACTCAATCTAACCAGGGAAGTTACCGTTAGATTTGGAAAGCTTTATTTGAGATGCAGGGCAGAATGTTCCTTATGCATTTTTGTTTTTGTTTTCTTTGCTTTTTGGCATGGCCATGCCTTTTCTTGTGACTTCTAGTTTTAATTTTTTGCAGTGTTTTCTTGGGAGAGAGAGAGGGATTTTTTTGCAGTGCTCTCATTTATTTTGCAGAACAATGGCATTTGTGGGTTTTGTGTCACCCATTTTCTATATGCTCATCATTACAGCAACCCATCTTTTTCTTTCTTCATAAACCGAATAGTGATGCTTGTGGGGACAACAACAATTCACCTTCAGACTACTATGTTTGATTGGGTTTTCAGAAATCTAAGAATGGGTTTTTTTGGCCAGTGCATGGAAGAAAGTTGTTTTTGTCATGTTTACAGCACTGACCAGGGCCTGCAACTTGCCAATATATAAAATGTGTGAATCACCAGTGAGGGCAACAGGATTTGATGACCTCTTTTGTAGTTTTTTTTAACACATTAATTATCTACTAAAATTATAGTCTCTTTGAATTTAATATATTTATAAACGTTTGACAAATATAGCTGATAGTTGAGTTTGATGAGTTTTGTGCTATGACAGTGAGCTAATGAGAATAAACTTTGCAGAAATTGTCATTCAATCTTCAGCATTTTGGCTGCAAAAACGAGGAGAGGTCTCTGTACCCCACAGACATGAATGGGCATGGATCTCATACTCTGTCCACAGCAGGTGTGAATATGTTTTTAGTTGCACTTCATACCTTAGATATTCTATGTTCCAGCAAGAAAGGGCAATTCCCATAAACACGTACCTTTTGTAGAAAGCAATATTAGTTTTGTTGTCTGCAGAGTCTATTATTTTGCAGTGTTTTCTTGAATTTTTTCAAAAAAATTCTGGATTTAGAAAATTAGAAATACTTGGTTGTTGATGAGGATCCACTTACGGTAGAAGCTGGATGTTGATGTATGTGTCTAGTGTATTTCAGACTCATTTTATTTTGTTCTTCTGTGTGGGAATGGTAAGCTAGGTTAAACAACAGTTTCTTAGAAATTTATATGAAAGGATTCATTTTCTGTCAGTTACTTAGAGATTGACACTGTGTTTACTGTTACTGAGAGATTGATAATGTGTTCAACAAGTGCAATACCAAATTTGGCTGGCATGCCTAAAATATGTATTAACTTTCTCTGCATCTTGAAATTAAGAATTGATATGTTTTTTATTCTTCAAACCTTCTGCTTCTACTCGTGCCATTGGTGCCTCCATTAAGAATTGAAGGTTTTAAAAGGTTCTGGGGCAAGTATTGTTGCATTTTTATTCAAGCCATTCCTTTATTGAATCTTTCTGTCATAGTTTTATTTTAATAATTGCATGTTTAATTGTTCTTTGTTTTATTGGTAGGGAAATTGATATAAATATAAATTATGGTTGATGTTGGTTGTTTGAGATGCTGTCAATGTTTAGAAATGTTGGAAGCTTGAAATTATATTGACTTCAATGAATATAATAGAATTTAAAATGTGAGAAAAGTAAATCACTTTTAATGGGTTGTTGAAGTCAATTGACTTCAATAAATGTAATATGTAAACTGATTTGTTATTAATACAAATAATTTTTATTTGGAAGGGGTTGAATTGGCCCCTTCCTCTAAGGCTGCAAGGAATGACAATTGGCCATGACCATTCTTTTAGGCCTAGTGTCTTGTGTTCATTCTTTGTTTAGTTTTCATATTATTTTTTATTGCATAAAACTTAACATTAAAAAATAAATAAACAATTCCATCATGTTTAGTGACTTGAATTTAAATGGTGCACTTAATTATTAAGTATAGAATATTCTTTAACCATAATGCAATTTAGTTACAAGTCATAATAATTAGTGTTGTATTATTATCAAGTTTAATTTAAACATGTTTATTTAGTGTCTTTCACTTTGAAATCTATTTATTATTTGAGTAAAGTGTGTGTTTGAAGTTTGGGCATTGCTCTAATTTGATATACTTATTATTTGTGTGGAGTGAGGGTTTGAACTTTAGCACTCATTCTAATTTGATATACTTATTGTTTGTGAAGTGTGGGTTTGAACTTTGGCATTGACTTATATTTTTTCACTTTGTATGTTTTAAAATTGATATACTTCTTGTTTGTGTGAAGTGTGGGTTTGAACTTTGGCATTGAATTATATTTTTTTCATATTCTGTGAACATTGGAGTTCACATTGTTTAGTAGTGTGTTTCATTTTGGCATCCCTTTATTGTTTTTTTAAAAATTGATATACTTATTGTTTGTGTGAAGTGTGTGCTATACTTTGGCATTCACTCTAATTTGATATATTTATTGTTTGTGTGAAGCGTGGATTTGAACTTTGGCATTAACTTATGTTTGATTTACTTTGTATGTATTCGAATTATTATTTTTGTGATATTAATCAAGTTGCAATCTAAATATGTTTGTTTAGTGTGTTTTAGTTTGGAATCTACTTAGCATGGGCTTGAACTTTGGCATTAACTTATATTTCATTGAATTTATATGTTTAAAATTTGAGAGAGGGGGGGGGGGAGGGAGGGGGATGGAGGGAGACATGGAGAGGGAGGGGGAGGGGGAGGCAAGGAGACAGAGATAGAGACAGAGAGAGGGGGAGGGGGAGAGAGGGAGGGGGAGAGAGGGAGAGGGAGGGAGAGGGGAGAGAGAGGGGGAGGCATAGGAGGAGGGGGAGGGAGGGAGAGGGAGAGGGGAAGGGGAAGGGAGAGAGGGGAAAGGGGGAGGGGGGAGGGAGAGAGGGATACATGGAGAGGGAGGGGGAGGGAGGGAAACAGAGATAGAGATAGAGAGAGGGGGAGGGAGAGAGAGGGAGGGGGAGAGAGGGAGAGGGAGGGAGAGGGGAGAGAGAGGGGGAGGCATAGGAGGAGGGGGGGAGGGAGGGGGAGGGGAAGGGAGAGAGGGGGAGGGGGGAGGGAGAGGGAGAGGGAGAGAGATGGAGAGGGAGGAGGAAGAGTGAGAGGGAGGGAGAGGGAGAGGGAATGGAGAGAGGGAGGGGAGAGAGGGGGAGAAGGGAGAGGAAGAGTGAGAGGGAGAGGGGGAGGGGGAAAGAGGGGGATGGAGAGAGGAGGGAGAGAGGGAGGGGGGAGAGGGGGGAGGGGATGGAGGGAGAGATGGAGAGATTGAGATGGAGAGGGAGGGGGAGAGGGAGAGCGAGGGGGAGGGGGAGGGGGAGAGCAAGGGGGAGGGGGAGGGGGAGAGTGAGAGGGAGGGAGAGGGAGAGAGGGGGAGGAGGGAGAGTGAGAGAGAGGGAGGGGAGAGAGGGGGAGGAGGGAGAGTGAGAGTGAGAGGGAGAGGGGGAGGGGGAAAGAGGGGGATGGAGAGAGGAGGGAGAGAGGAGGGAGAGAGGGGGGAGGGGATGGAGGGAGAGATGGAGAGGGAGGGAGGGAGGGAGGGGGGAAAGGAAGAGTGAGAGGGAGAGGGGGAGGGAGAGGGGGAGGGGGAGGGGGAGAGGGAGAAAGGGGGAGGGGGTTGGAGAGAGGAGGGGGAGAGAGAGAGGGGGGAAATGGGGGGATGGGGATGAAGGGAGACATGGAGAGAGAGAGAGAGAGAGGGATGGGGAGGGGTATGGAGGGAGAGATGGAGAGATTGAGAGGCAGAGAAGGGGAGAGTGAGATGGAGATGGAGAGGGAAATGGGAAGAGACAGAAGGGTAGAATAAGAGGGAGACTGAGAGGGAGGGGGGAGAGAGGGAGGGAGAGGGAGAGGGAGAGGGAGGGGGAGAGGGGGGGAGGGAGGTAGAGGGGGAGAGAGAGAGGGAGGGAGGTAGAGGGGGAGAGAGGGGGGGAGGCATATGGGGAGGGGATGGGGATGAAGGGAGACATGGAGAGAGAGAGAGAGGGAGGGGGAGGGGGCTGGAGGGAGAGATGGAGAGATTGAGAGGGGGAGGGAGAGAAGGGGAGAGTGAGATGGAGAGGGAAATGGGAAGAGAGAGAAAGGGTAGAATGAGAGGGAGATGGAGAGGAGAGAGCGGGAGGGAAACGAAGAGGGAGAGAGGGAGGGGGAGAGAGGGGGAGAGAGGTAGAGGGGGAGAGGGGGAGAGAGAGGGAGGGAGAGGGAGAGGGAGAGGGGGAGAGATAGGGGGAGCCATAGGGGGAGGGGGAGAGATGGAGAGGGGGAGGGAGAGGGAGAGGGGGAGGGGGAGGGGGAGGGGGAGAGGGGGGAGATGGAGAGGGAGAGATATGGAGAGGGAGGGAGGAGGGAGGAGGGAGAGGGAGAGGGAGAGGAAGAGTGAGAGATAGAGGGATGGAGAGGGAGAGGGAGAAAGGGGGAGGGGGAAAGAGGGGGATGGAGAGAGGGGGGGAGAGGGGGAGAGGGTGGAGACAGAGAGGGGGAGGGGGGAGAGGGAGAGGGAGAGAGATGGAGAAGGAGGGAGGAGGGAGAGGGAGAGGGAGAGGGAGAAAGGGAGAGGGGGAAAAAGGGGGATGGAGAGAGGAGGGAGAGAGGGAGGGGGGAGAGGGGCGAGGGAGAGGGAGAGGGAGAGGGAAAGAGGGGGATGGGGAGAGGGAGAGGGAGAGGGAGAGAGGGAGGGAGAGGGAGGGGGGAAGGAAAGAGATGGAGGGAGAGAGGGAGACGGAGAGATAGAGAGGGGGAGGGAGGGAGAGGGGGAGGGGGAGGGGGAGTGAAGGGGAGGGAGTGAGACAAAGAGGGAGAGAGGGAGAGGGAAAGAGAGGGGGAGGGAGATGGAGGGGGGGAGAGGGAGAGGGAGAAGGGGAGGGGGAGGGGGAGAGGTGGAGGGAGAGAGGGAGAGGGAGGGAGATGGAGAGGGAGGAGAAGGGGAGGGTGAGAGGTGGAGGGAGAGAGCGAGATAGAGAGGGAGAGGGAGAAGGGGAGGGGGAGAGATGAAGTGAGAGAGGGAGAGAGAGAGGGGGGAGGCAGGGAGGGAGATAGAGAGGGAGAGAGGGGGAGAAGGGGAGAGGGGGAGGGAGAGAGGGAGGGTCGAGGGAAAGGAGAAGGGAGAGAGGAGGAGGGAGATAAAGGGGGAGGGAGAGGGAGAAAGGGGGAGGACGAGGGGGAGAGGGGGAGTGGGAGAGGGGGGAGAGGGAGAGAAAGAGAGAGGGAGAGGGGGGAGGGGAGGGGAGGGGAGGGAGGGAGGGAGGGAGGGAGGGAGGGAGGGAGCAGGGGAGGAGGGAAGGAGAGGGAGAGGAAGAGAGGGAAGAGACAGAGTGGGAGGGGGAGAGGGGGAGAGAGGGGGAGGGAGAGAGGGAGGGGGAGAGGCAGAGGCAGAGAGAATGAGAGAGAGAGGGAGAGGAAGAGGAAGAGGAAGAGGAAGAGGGAGAGAGAGAGAGAGAGAGAGAGAGAGAGAGAGAGAGAGAGAGAGAGAGAGAGAGAGAGAGAGAGAGATGTTAGGAGAACTATCATTCTTTCTTGGTCTCCAAATTACTCAACTAGATAAAGGCATATTTATCTCTCAAGCAGGGTATGTCAGAGAAATGTTGAAGAAGTTTGGTATGGAAGATTGCAAACTAGTGAGTACTCCTATGGTAATAGGTTGTCATTTGAGTAAAGATGATGAGTCTCCTCAAGTTGATCAGACTTTGTATAGGTCCATGATTGGGGGCCTACTATACTTGACAACATCAAGGCCTAGCATTATGCAAGCTATTTGTTTGGTTGCAAGGTTTCAATCTGATCCAAAAGAAACACATGTGAAGATAGTATAAATAATTTTTAGATACTTGAAGAGCACTCTTGACTTTGGATTATGGTATCAAAAAAGTAATGACTTTTCTCTAAGTGCTTATATTGATGCAAATTGGGCTAATAGTGTTGATGATAGGCGAAGTACTAGTGGTGGACTTTTCTTTTTGGGAGACAGATTGGTCTTAAGGTTTAATAAAATGTAGGATTCAATTTTCTTATCAACAACATAAGTAGAGTATATAGCTACAGTAGCCTTCTACACTCATGTGTTGTGGATGAAGCAAACTTTGAAGGATATCAAGGTAATGTATGATGAGCCCATTCCTATCCTATGTGACAACACAAGTGCCATTAATATTTCAAAGAATCCAGTGATGCTCTCTAGAACCAAGCACATATCCATCAGGTATCACTTTTTAAGAGAAGGTTACAAATTAAGAAGTTAGATTGGAATATGTTCCTACAAAGGATCAAATAGCAGATATTTTTACAAAGGTGCTTTCCAAGCATACTCTTTTATATTTCAAACAGAAGTTAGGGGTTGTTGCCTCTCCTTCTAACTAGATGCATAGATGGTGCATCTATATAGGGGGAGCAGTTCAAGATATATTTTATCCCTGGATTGATGGTGGCTACTTCTCAGGGGGAGCAAATAGAAAAGAAGCTATGAAGGATAGCTAGGATTGAGTAGTCAGTAAGACCTTGAATGTCCATCAGTACAGAGGAAGATTGCTAACCCTTTGCCCTTGATGTCAAAGGGGGAGAAGATTTTGTTAAAGGGGGAGATTGTTGCATGTGTTGTCATTGATGTTAAAAGAGTTGTCAAAGAGTGGTGATCAGTGATGTCAAAAATACATATCAGAGAAGCAGATCAAAGGAACTCTGATAGTTAGAGATGTTGTGATATGGAAGTCATAGTGTTGCATATGATGTCAGAGGTGCAGAAGGAGTTATTAGATGAATGATGTTGTGATGGAAGTCATGATCTTGTTGTGCATAGTTGTACCTTATCTTCTGAAGTTCATGGACAAGTGAAAGATCACTTGAAGTTGTCTAGGTTTCTCATTTTTGATAATTGAATGTTGTCTATGGTGTTGTGGATGTAGCATATATTGTTTCATGATAAAAAGCATTGCTAAAGTATGAAGGAAAGTGTATGAAGTTTTGAATTGTCAAAGGCACATGAAGTTGCATTGAAGAAGCTCAGGAAAATGCTCTGCATTCCTCCACATTTGAAGATTTGGCCTTGCAGGTTGAAGGTTAGACAGGGACATATGTGAAGTATTCTTGATCCTTTTAGAGCATAAAAGTTAACACACTACATCCCAGAGCTTACAGAGTGAAGACAGTAGTACAATGTTGGTGTATTTACAAAGAGATAATATATTGCTCTATATTTCTCTGCATATGAAGATGTGATCTTGTGGCTTGAAGGATAGTTTTCTACTGAGCATATGTATGATATATTAAAGTTTCAAATGATATAATGTACCACAAAGGTTTTCTAGAGTTAGTAGAGGAAGGACAAATTATGTTGCTAATTAGGGTTACCAGAAGAAGAAAGTAAATGCCATCGCATTTCACCACATTGCATTATTTGGCTTTGTTGTTTGAAGGATAGGTTCAATTTCTCTACATAATTAATTTTTTTCAAGATTTGAGTGTTGAGGATTATCACAAGTCTATTTTTCAATGTTCTACTTCAAGACTGTGTAATTAGAGTAGGCAAGGAATAGTGGGTTCAGTGTCTGTTTGTTTGTGCCACCATGAAATAGCATGAAGTGATAAAAGGAATGTATAGGAATGTTTTGTAAGTCATATAATGCTTATTGTGTGATATGCATGATGTTATTGTGTTTCTTTGGTACCTCTTTAGGTCTAGAGCTAATGTTTGTGTTAAGTGTGAGAAAGGTGAATGATAACAACTAGTATGCACTCTAGATCAAACCCACTTTCACAATAACATTCAAGGACAAGACCGATCCAAATCACTACCAATTGGAGGTGGACTTACCTACAGATCTTGTACATAGGAGTGCTATGGAAAGATCAGAGTTAATCAAGCCTTTTTATCAAACCCTAGGTTAGTAATGTATCAAACCCTAGTTCTAGGATGATCTAATTATAAAAGAAGATGACCAACAAATCTCCATAAAATAATTACACAGGGAAGATCAAGAAGATAATAGAACTCATGTCTTGAAAGAAAAGGTGTCAGAGGACTATTTCGGAGCACCCAAGTCCTGGAAGTTTGAATCTTTAGAAGTTGTAAATTAGAGAAATGCTACAAAGACTGCCTTGATGCCAGATCTGAAGTCTGCTAGGATAGAAAGACTAGGGCACCAATGCCCAAGTCCTAAACAAAGGAATACTCCCTAACTATTGTTAGATCTCAAAACCTTGATCCTTGCTTAGTCTTCATGTATCTTCATGTTTCAAGGATCTCAAACCTATAACCTACACACAAGAAGAAGAGAAGGGGTTTGGGGGTTATGGTGTTTAGGGACTTACTTCAGTCAAATCCTAAGATAGAATTCATGCTTCCCAACACCATTGATAGATAAAGAGAGCATTCCCTTGCAGGGCAGAGGCTAAACACAAAATCAATATGATGAAATCAAATGATGATGAACAACAATGATATCACCTATGTGATGAAATCATTAGGAGGATGAATGATCTTCAACTCATAAGTAGAGATAGATGATAACTTCAAACCTATGCAACAACACACATAATAACAATACAAATCTACACTAGAATCACAATGAATAAATGTTCTTTGTTCCAATGCTTCAAGTTGGCTATCTCTATCTAGGTTCATAATGAATTCAAAAACACACTTATATATGCTTTCCCACTAACATTCATCAAATTAAACCAAAAGAGTTGACAAGGAGAAACCTTTTTAAAGGTCCTAAACCAACATGCAATTAAATATGTCCCAACCAATCAGGGAATACTTGGGCTATGGTGCCCAAGTCTTGAGGCTCTTTTTAGGTTTGGAATAAGTTGAAGGATGGGCCCCTTGTTCCTAATTTACATTGGTTTTGATAAATTTTGCATTGAGATGAATAATTATAATGTATAATCTATTCACGAGGACCTAGGAGCTAAACAAGGAGGTAAAAAGATATGTGGCTACTTTTTACTCCATAAAATTTAGCCCCACTTTAATGTGGGTATGATCTTTTGATCATCACATGCATTAAAGTACGGTAAAAGCACATCAAACACATTAGACACCAAAGCAAATACACACCCTAAGTTTGGAGAACCATTTCTAGCCCCCAAGCTTAGGAAAACATAAGAAGATGTTGGTATGTGGTGACTAATCATGCAACTATTGTACACTCGTAATGTATCCTTGCCAGGGTTAATTTTTTCCCTCTTTTTTTACGCGTTCGGGGTCGATTGTTATTTTTGCTAGCTGACAAATGAAAAATGACTTTGTAAAAAACCTAATTCTAGAAGCTTCCTGAAGCTTGTTATAAGCAGCTGGGATGTATGTTATGGCTATGCATTCTTGAGATTGTAATATGTTTTGCACTGGATAATAAAATCATTGGATGGCTAAGTTTCTGTGGATGTAGCCCATATTGCGTGAACCACGTTAAAATTGTGTGTTGATCTCTTTTGTGTTATTCTTCATTGTTTTATTTGGGTCATTTAATTTGCATATAATTGTTAATGTTTATTGCTCCGATCTGCCTGAACCCTAATAGAAAACACTTGACATCCATGCAAAACACAAAAGAATACAATAAGGAAGCACACAATACATGGAGAAGACATTAACGCAGTCACATAGTACACAAGGCATACATGAAGATAAGATATGATTAAACAATTATATAACCCTGACTAAGCGATGGGGGGAGCTCATCATTATGCACCGCCATCAAAATCACACAAAATACACAGTGTGGAGGGAGCTCATTGCTACACACTGCCACTAAAACATGCAGGACATGCAAGGAAAACACACGAAATACACGAGCATTGTAATTATGTCATTGACACACTATACATCTTAAACACATCAAACACAAGTGATGGGGGGAGCTCATCACTACACGCTTCCATCTAAGACATGCCAAACACACTTGATGGTTAAGCTATGCTACCACAACCACCAAAGACATGCTTAAGGGTGAATAACTCAAGATCCAACCCCACCTCCATAGAGGACTTTTAAAAGGATGTGCAACCACTCAAGGGAATACACAATCCTACCTTCCGCAGAAGGAATTTCAAAAATATACAACCCCACCTACATCGAGGAGATGCCTTACGGTGAAAAGGAAGTATGTGCACAAATTATACAACCCCACCTGCATCACGAAGATGCCTTACAATGAAAAGGAAGCATATGCAACACACAAAATAAAGTATACAACCCCACCTGCATCACAGAGACACCTTACAATGAAAAGGAAGCATACACAAACACACTTATCACAATATCTAAGTTGTTCAACCATTTACCACAATATATGCCCCCACCTTAAAATGGTTGCTCTTGCATGCCAGTAGCAATCATGTTCAAGATGAGGTTGAAAAAATGTGAGGGAACAAGAGCTTTCACAAAGCCTATGCCCCAAAGTGACATGTGCTTACAATCGCCGATTGTTCCAAACAATCACAATAGAAACACATTAGAATTATATGCTAATAATTAACAAACTTTGATTAGAAAAATAATAAGATAACAACCAAATCATCTTGTGAACAATTGATATAGAAATAAGGCAACATGCTGCATAAACAAACCAAGGCTATACTTGTGGGTTCAGAATCGAGTATAGTCATTAGGTTATACTTCAGGAATCTTAGAGTCGAGTGTAGCTATAAGGTGAGATACAAAGACATTCCAAAGTGCCTAGAAGTAGATTTAGAGTATTACAAAGGTTTGTTACAAGAAATTCACAACACGATACATGATCACATCACAACACAAAGTGATTCTACTAGTCAAGCGTCACTATCAAATTAAGCCTATTTTCATATATGGATTGGGTCCATTTTATCTTCTTATTGTAGAGATGCACGGTCCTTAACAGTGGTTATTTATTATCGTCATCCACCGATTAGTAGAGCCATAGTAGAATCACAAAAAATGAGAGAGGAGACAAAAGTGACTTAGGGCCATAATGCGGGAAGATGCCCCCAAGACAACCTCCATAGTGTTATGCCCTCAAGGCACCACACACAACAATTGCAATAAGAGAGAGGAGAATAGAAGAATAGAGAAATACATAGAAGAAGTTTCATGACGGAGGTAGTCTCCTTATATCCTTACCTTACAAGAGTATAAAGGGTCATCAAAGAAGACCTAAACAAACATTTAACACAATACAGGGGAACACAACACATAAGATGAGGCCACCCATGAGAGCAAGTCAAAGAGGTGCTACATCTAAGGTGGCTAAATGAGTGAGAAATACTTGTCTGCTAGCAATTGTCTTTAATCAAGTCATCTTCTTCCCAATCTTGATCTTCACTAGGTTGTACATAGGGCACTATAGCCCAACCTGAAACTTCTTCCTTTAGCTCTTCTTTGGATTCCATTTCTATCGGAGGGATGTTCTCTTCTTGGGGAGACGTCTTTTGAGCTAATGCTTGTCATTTTCTTCTACTTTCCCTTGCATTCCTATTTCTTCTTGTCTTGTTAGTTATATTTCCCAAGGGAACTTCTTTGTATACCATCGAGGATTCATGATTTTCCACATTCTTTGGTATTTATGAAGAGGAAGCTGGTATAAAATTATTTTTTGATTTTGTGATGGATAGCTTCATTCTTGAAGGTCATCTCCCGATCCTTATAAGGATGGCAGAGGAGGAACCTTAGAAAAAATTCATTTTCTTTCATCGAGGTGAATCCTTCAACTTAGGCTCCTTTTCACTCTATATTTGTTGGATAGGATGAGTTGTAGCCTCAAAGGACCAACAGGGTCCATGATTGTTCTTGCCATATGATAATTCAATGATTTTCTTTGCTTTGTATTTTGATATGCTAGGAAGAGTTCATCTTATCGTGGTTGATTTGCTTCAAGTGGTTGTGGCCAAAAATAATCTAAATTGAAATTTCCATGAGTGGCTAATGGTTTCCATCCACTATAATGAATAACATGCACTTGACCTTTATGAGGGAATTTTAAGCATTTATGAATAGTAGAAAGAACTACTTTCATGGATTTCAGCCAAGGATGTCCTAACTTCACATGAAAGAGATCTAAAGTGGGAATGACAACAAATGATGCTTCGAGGGCTTTCTCAACCACCTTAATTAAAAGTGTTATGTTTCTAATTTCTAGAAAAAATTAACCATTACATGCTTTTATCACTATATCTCTAGGATCATAAGTATCTTGTGCTAGATTATGCATGTATAAAAATTCTTCGGTTTGTAAGGAAATGGCATCTCAGAACGTATTTCTAAGAACAATGGTGTCTTTGACAGGTTTAAATTTGTTTTCAATCGCTTCAAAAAACACGTACAACTATACCACAAAGCGGAAACAGACATAGAACATTTCCAACATTGACCCTTAGAGGAAATACAAGCAACAAGATCTAATTTCAACACCAGAAATGTTAACACGAAAGACAGAGCAAGAGACATAGATATACGTGGGGAAAACCCTTACGGGTAAAAAACCCCACACTCCAAAGCATCAAACCAATGTATTAATCAGCAACAACAAATATGTTACAATACACTTGCAGGATCAAGGCCTTAATACAGAGATTTACATCTTGCTCCTCTAGAAGAATAATTGACAGCATAACCTTGCACAAAGTTCTCCTCAGTTCTAATCACAGCACTCAGGTTAGTCCTTCATACTGTTATCATGCCATAAATAGCATACAGTACAGGACATCACCGAGAGAGATACTTCCCTCTTTTTTCTATTCTTCTCCCTCTCAGCCTGAATCCCTTCACTTGAACTCTCTTCTTACTCCTATGTTCTAGTCACATCTCACATTACAGAAATAGAACAATCGGTTACTATCTCAGACCGTTACAACTTCAAAAAGGTCGATAGTTTATTTTTAACCATTCGTATTCATGAGGACTAAATAGTCCCACATGCATCAATTGACAAACACAACAGTAGTATATATCCACGAACACACGGTAAGTCTATCATCGACACTTTTGTCATCGACGACCCCAGTCGGTCAATCATCAATGAACCATTGAAGTGACCAAGACCTTCAGTGTGACTTCATCCTTCTTCGCCGACAAAGTTCCTTCTGCCAATGCCAAACTCCATCAAATAGACCAAGCTCATCAGAATAAGAATTCCACTGAAGGCCGATAGCGTTAGTCTTGCTGATACCAAACCTCGATCAGTAACACACATAACAGTCAGAGTGACATCTTAGAGCTTAGCTGATAGTTCAAGCTAGGCTGAACAGCTTTCCATCAGAGAGACACCAACTATCACAGAGACTACACAAAACTTCACTGAAGACCCCTGTTTCACCGATAGCACATCACAAGAACAAACCACCATCGGGGAGACATAAACGGTTGGAGTAACAAACTAAAGCAAAGCCGATGGCTACACTCTGCCTGATCAGGTTGAACCCTTGAACTAACACTAATCGTTGAACATTGAACCAATGTCGTCGAACCAATGAACCATATAACCGATCGGTGAGACTCCAGACCATCGGTAGAAAACATCGAAGCAACGCTGATAGAGCCTATCAGGCTGATAACAAAGGGCAATCAACCAAGAACAAGAGATCGCTAAGACAAAGAGAAGCACAAGCTGATTCCTATAATCTGAGTCACAAGTACTCAACATTCTCCCACTTGACGAAGGAATTATAGGAAACCATCAATGCTCCAAGTCACAGAACCAAAGCTGATACTGCCTCCACTCCACTGTGCTCACAAGCTACACAAAGGCTCCAACATAACTAACTTCAAAGCTTCCAAAACACAACCATGAAGCCATCCTCCAGAAATAAGATAGAACATTAGCTAGAACAACAATCAAAAAACTGACTGCACCCATCCAACTAAACAAAACCCACCTGACTGGAAAATAGCACACCCAACAAGTGCTAACTCATCTAATCACACATACCTCAAAGGTATAGAAGAACATAGCAAACTCATGTCATCATATAGTCACCCAAACTACAAGTACAAGCTCCATGTGTCAACGAGTCAAAGATTACCAAACACAACCAAGAACTCCCACTGCATGAGTAATGCTAAATCTGAAAACTAACAAGACATACCAAGTCTACTAATGGCATTACATAGAGAGTGTACTCATCATGTAGCATTGCAGGAACATCCACCATGATATGCAAAATTTGTAAATCAATAACCTGTACATCTCACCACCAGTCCAGAATTCTCTCAAGTTATTCACACCCAACAATGAAAGAGATAACAGAACCTTCATGCTATCACCCAAGAACATAAGCACATGACCACAAACTAGTGATCACTTCAGCTCCGAACAAAACCTCAAACCAATGTAATGTGAAACACACCATCAAAAAAAATAATTGAGACCAAGAGAAACACTGCACATCATAAACCTATAGAAAATCCTCCTACAAACACCTCTAAGTGCCAGTTGTGTCAAGTATGATCTCCTTCTTAAAAACCCCAAAGAGAACACCATAACAACACCCAAAGTTGTTCAATCTCATAGAGATCAACCAAGAAATCAACATGGATGTAAGCTTCCCAATCCAAAGAAGATCAAACTAATCCATTTCCCATTTCAGGAAATCAGCCCATAAAACATCTCCTAACTATTCTCATGAATCAATGATATCATAAAATCAAATTCACAAGGAGGTAACTATGCTATCCATCTCTCACTATGAATCCTCCAGAATCATCTAATAGCAGCTCAAGATCCATATCTATGAAAGAAAGCATAACACACCTGAGAGTAAACAATGGGCAATACCTCTCAAGTGAAACTTGCCGAGTAGACCAAGAGTGCAGAATGAGAATGTTCTTCCAAGATATCCAAGTCCCAATGACTTTCTCCAAGAACAATCTCCTCTAGATCTTTTGTTGAACTCATATTCAACCAAGGTAAAGACTCCTCGAACTTCCTGCTACAAACTCTAATTAAGCACAACATATACAATCTCACCTTATTCTCCATGTATCCATGAGTATCTACGAACAATCACCTCATGCTAAACTCCAACTGCATCACTACACTACTATGAAGTAATCAAGCAAATAATAAATGTACCCAAACATAAAGAAGTTACCAGACCACTGTCAAAGCTCCACAAAGTTATAAAGGGAACTTATCAAGACATCATGATCTTATCATCTCCCTTAAGAGATTGCATGCTTTAGGTGAACTTAACCAAAGTCTCAAGAGCAACATATCATGCCAAAACTCAAATGCTTAAACAAGAGTATATCATGACATGAACCAAACAAATTCTCACCTATCAAGCACCAATCAACACCTCAACCAAAGACTGAGTGAGTCCTTCATGGCTCCAAGATGTTACCCATCCTCAAGTAGTGCCCTTGCAAATGCGAAAGAACCCTTCTGCAACAACAGGATCTAAGAGCTCCTCCTAGTAACATCTGCAACACTAAAGAAGATCATCCATCACTAAGTGATGAATCTGCAGTCATTGCTAAAGATCCCACTGAACTGTGGCAACCAAGCTTTCCAAGCAACATGTCTAAACATCTTCTCATCTAAAAATCTTCTAGGCCCACATATTAACATAATAAAAAACAAATGGCACCAAGATCTCCAAACCAAGGAAATACAACATCACTGTCAAAAGCTTACACTGAACTGTGTATCCAAGCTATACATGACATCATGATACACATGCTATAGATTACTAACTATTTAGGTACTTTACACTACCCACCCTTTTATCCCAATGCAATCACACCAATGCACAAGTGACCATAGACAAGGCCAGCTAACAAGTCTGCATAAACACTGAACGATCTTGTGAATATAGACAGTCCACATCCGAATCATCTCAATGTAGCTTAATAGGTGGCCAGCCCACAAAACTACATAACTTGTAGATCCAATCAATGCATCACACAAACTCACTATCGCACTAAAAACTACAAAACTGAGATCTCAAGAGGTAAATAACCATGTAGACAACATGACAAAAACACCAGATTACTTACAATCCAATTTGCCAAACCAGTCCACAACCTGAGCACCATAGTCAAGGAATCCATAAAAGCACCACCACAGAAATGCTGAGTGACTTATCACGTACCAACACTCCCACAAGACTGCAACTATCTCATCCAACAACACCCCAAAAAATAGGGTCTAGAAAATAGCTTAACTGTAGCTTCAACAAAACCACAAGTTTTTTTTTTTGTCCGTGTAAAACCTGCAAAATCACTGTGTTATATGAAAGATCCATGCACATCCATATCCACTTCACATCTGGATGACTCAAAAGTTTGCAACATAAACTCCATAACAGTTAAACCAGAATAATGGATCATCATGAATATGCATAACCATAGATTTTAAGGAAAAACTATAAAACCCCTCAAATCCAATAAACATGAATCTGAGTCATGCAAGTACAAAATATCCATTTAAGGAAACAACAGTTCAAGAGCTTCAAGCCCACTTGTAGACCAATTCCTCAACCACCAACATGCACATGCATTCGAGAGAATCAGGTTATTACAGAAGCTCCCAGATCTTCCAATGATCAACTCCATAGCCTTTATGCAACTGGGGCAACAACAATAATGCTTTCCAATACTAGGAACAAATATCCAGCATAAGCACACTTCTCCATGGCTGAGCAGCAACACAAACTTCTTCATATCACAAGGAAGCCTCTCACACAGACACCCAATATGAAAGTTATTGCAGAGACACAACCACAAAGCATAATCCACCCCATGCAATAGGATTATACACTGTCAACTAAGAGCCTCAGGCCACATCATGACCAGCTCCAGTCTCTTCATCTTCACCATCCTTCAACCACTACTGAAACAGGAAAACAAGATCAACTGCCAGACTTCACTCAAAACAAGGATCAAACATCAGACGATTCCTTCAAATTTCCTCAAGCCTGTCACACTAAAAAATCATCACAGAAGGAGTACCCAGACCTTATACACCAGGAACTCTTACATGCAAACACATGCAGCACACAAACATACATATGTGAGCAATAAAGCAGATCCCAAAAGAAGGCTCTGATACCAATTGTAAGGAAATGAGAGCATCTCATAATGTATTTCTAAGAATAGTGGTGTCTTCGACAGGTTTAAATTTGTTTTCAATTGCTTCAAAAAACACACACAACTATGCTACAAAGTAGAAACAGACATAGAACATTTCCAACATTGACCCTTAGAGGAAATACAAGAAACAAGATCTAATTTCAACACCAGAAATGTTAACACGAAAGACAGAGCAAGAGACACAGATATACGTGGGGAAAACCCTTACGGGTAAAAAAACCCCACACCCCAAAGCATCGAACCAATGTATTAATCAGCAACAACAAACATGTTACAATACACTTGCAGGCTCAAGGCCTTAACACGGAGATTTACATCTTGCTCCTCTGGAAGAATAACTGACAGCATTATCCTGCACAAAGTTCTCCTCAGTTCTAATCACAACACTCAGGTTAGTCCTTCATACTGTTATCATGCCACAAATAGCATACAGTACAGGACATCACCGAGAGAGAGATACTTCCCTCTTTTTTCTATTCTTCTCCCTCTCGACCTGAATCCCTTCACCCGAACTCTCTTCTTACTCCTATGTTCTAGTCACATCTCACATTACAGAAATAGAACAATCGGTTACTATCTCAGACCGTTACAACTTCCAAAAGGTCGATAGTTTGTTTTTAACCATTCGTAACTATTCGTATTCATGAGGACTAAATAGTCCCACATGCATCAATTGACAAACACAACAGTAGTATATATCCACGAACATGCGGTAAGTCTATCGTCGGCACTTTTTCCATCGACGACCCCAGTCGGTCAATCATCAATGAACCATCAGAGTTACCAAGACCTTTGGTGTGACTTCATCCTTCTTCACCGACAAAGTTCCTTCTGCCAATGCCAAACTCCATCGGATAGACCAAGCTCATCAGAGTAAGAATTCCACCGAAGGCCAATAGCGTTAGTCCCATCAATACCAAACCTCCATCAGTAACACACATAATAGTCGAAGTGACATCTTAGAGCTTAGACGATAGTTCAAGCTAGGCTGAACAACTTTCCATCAAAGAGACACCAACTATCGCAGAGACTACACAAAACTTTGCTGAAGGCCCCCGTTTTGCTGATAGCACATCGTAAGAACAAACCACCATCGGGGAGACACAAACGGTCGGAGTAACAAACTAAAGAAAAGATGATGGCAACACTCTGCCCGATTAGGTTGAACCCTTGAACCAACACTAATCATTGAACATTGAACCAATGTTGTTAAACCAATGAACCATTGAACTGATCGGTGAGACTCCAGACCATCGGTAGAAAACATCGAAGCAGCGCCGATAGAGCCTGTCAGGCCGATAACAAAGGGCAATCAACCAAGAACAAGAGATCGCTGAGACAAAGAGCAGCACAAGCCAATGCCTGTAATCTGAGTCACAAGTACTCAACACGGTTATCATATTTGTCATACAATTAGATAAATAAGATCCGCTCTTGTAGGATTTCCACTTATTCTTGATGTGATGTAAAGAGGGCCATCAATATCTCTAATAGTGACCTCATGTGGTGTGAAGGATATGACATGTTCGGGATCCTTCCTTTTCTTGTTAGATCGGGTAGGAACCACACCACCCTTGTTTTGATTAGATGCCATGTATGTGAGACCTTTGCACACCAAGACACTAATTTGAGGAAATCAAGTTTTTGAACTTTTTACAAAGATCAAAAGCACACAAATTTTGCTACAACCATAGTGATTATGATGTTAAAAGTGATGCACAAAAAGGTATTGTGGATAATTTTAAGATTTTGCTCAAAGAGGTATTGAGAAGATGTCAAATCTTTAATGTTGAAATACACAATGTGTAATTGTAAAAAAGTGTAATGTTCAAATTAAAGATGCAAAGTGATGTAAGGGTATTACACAAAATCAGATTTAATGAATATTTGATGTTATTCAAATCATCATGCAAGAGAATTTTTGAAACCCTAATGCAAGATTTTACCAAAAATGTAAACTAAATATGCACTTTTTCCAAGATCATGCAAGATTTTCAAATGAAAATTGATAAATATATAAGGAATCAATGCAAGATATGATTTGAACTATTAGCAAGATGCAAATGCTCAAAGCTATGGATTCACCAAAATGTTAAGTGTGAGAAAGGTGAATGATAACAACTAGTATGCACACTAGATCAAGCTCTCTTTCACAATAACATTCAAGGACAAGATCGAGCCGAATCACTACCAACTAGAGGTGGACTTAGCTACAGATCCTTGTACCCAAGAGTGCTATGGAAAGATCATAGTTAATCATGCCTTTTTATCTAACCCTAGGTCAGGTATGTACCAAACCCTAGTTCTAGGATGATCTGATTACAACAAATCTCTAGAAACTAATTACATAGGGAAGATCATGAAGATGATAGAACCTATGTCCCAGAAGTAGAGGTGTTGGAGGACTATTTAGGGAGCATCCAAGTCCAAAAAGGTTGAATCTTTAGAAGTTTTAAATTGGAGAAATGATATAGAGACTGCCCTGATGCTAGATCTAAAGTCTGCTGGGGTAGAAAGACTAGGGTGCCATCACCCAATTCCTACATAAAGGAATATTCTTGAACTACTGTCAGATCCCAAGACCCTGATCCTTGCTCAATCTTCCTATATCTTCATATTTCCTAGATCTCACACTTGTAACCTACACACAAGAAGAAGAGAAGGGCTTTGGGGTTATGGTGTTTAGGGACTTGCATCAGCCAAATCCTAGGAAAACATTCAAGCTTCCCAACACCGTTGATAGATAAAGAGAGTGTGCCCTTGCAGGGCAGAGGCTAAACACAAAATCAATATGTTGAAATCAAATGATGATGAATGATAATGCTATCACCTATGTGATGAAACCCTTAGGATGATGAATGATCTTCAACTCATAAGGGGAGATAGATGATAACTTCAAACCTACAACAACACACACAATAACAAAATAAATCTGCTCTAGAATCACAATGAATGCTTTGAGTGCTCTTTGTTCCAATGCTTCAAGTTGGTTGTCTCTATCTAGGTTCATAATGAATTCAAAAACACAATTATATATGCTTTCCCGCTAACATTTGTTAAATTAAACCAAAAGAGCCGACAAGGAAAAACTTTCTTAAAGGTCCTAAGCTGACATGCAATTAAATTTGGCTTGATCAATTAGGAAAGACTTGGGCAATGGCACCCAATTCTTGAGGCTCCTTTTAGGTCTGGGATAAGTTTAAGCATGGACCCCTTGTTCCCAATTTACATTGGTTTTAGGCAATTTTGCATTGGGATGAATAATTAGAATGTATAATGTATTCACGGGGACCTAGGAGCTAAACAAGGAGGTAAAAAGACATATGGCTACTTTTTACTCCATAAAAGTTTGAAAGGTTTAATGTTTGAGAAGCTGACATGATATATTTAGGTGAATGCGCTTTGTGTGTAGAAGTGTGCACCAATTGGAAAGATTTGGAGAATGTAAAATAGGCCCAGTGTGCTTTGTGGTTTGAAACCCCTAATGGAATTTGATTCCTACATCATTGCAGTTGATCTGGGAGATGACTTGTTTTAGTTGTTACATGTTTCATCTTGGTCGACAAAGGAGAAAGTTTTTGATGGCCTGCGGAGGCTATAAATGAAAGATTCAGTTGTTGCAAACTCATGTGTGTGAATGAGGTTGTGTGTGTGATTATACTTGTGTGAAAATGATAGATGATCTAGAAGTTTTTGTTGTTTGATTCATAACAGACACAGAGTATGTTGTGAATGTGTTAAAATGTGTTGTAGAGGTTGTGTTGTGTTACAGATGTGTTGAAGTGTGTTGCAAAGGTTGTGTTGTGCAGTGGAAATGTATTGAAGATAGCCAAGCTATTTGAGTAGAGGTATGGAAGTCATATGTCAGTGTGAAAGGAATTGATGCTATGGAAGTGATTGAATCAATAGAATCAGATAAGTGTGTTGTTGCAGAGGTTGTAGGCTCATTTTTTTGTAAGTGTTGTAGCACTTGAGGGAGTTGTAGCTTCCTTTGGGTTGTAGCCCATAAATGTTAATGTAAACCTATTTTCATTTGTGTAGCTTGATTTAGACAGTAGATCCAAGCAACTTGCTCACTGTGGTTTTTCCCTTCTAGGGCTTTCCAGCTAAATCTGGTGTTATGGTTGTGTGATTGTGTTTTGATTTGCAAATTTTTCTTCATAATTTGTTTAAGGCAGTAGAAAGGTTTCTGTTGATAAAATTGAATTGAGTTAAGTTGCAACATATACTGATTCACGCCCCCTCTCAGTATATCAGAGTGTTCTAACATCTACTTCACAAAGTTGTATTTCTCTGAATATAAACTTTCAGATGCCCTGAGAGTATAGGTGCATTGAGGGTTTGAGGACCCTAGAATACGGTCAAGGACTCCTTGGATGAGTTAGTTTCTTGTTTATCTCTTAGGTGGTTCATTATGAGAACTAAGAAGGGAATGGAGATGGCTGACTTGCAATTATTGAGATTGTAATTGTTAAGTAGTCTGCAGAATTCAATCTAGGTATTTTGTTAGGGTCTTACATTGTTGAACTAGAACCAAAAGTTGTTACCTTTTGATGTCCTCAAGAAAGGGGAAATCCTTGTCTTATATCATAAAGTAACTTGAGGACACATTACTCTTGATTATCATTATCTGATAATGTAATTGAACATTGCATACATTTAGTGACTAATACATTGTGAGTGATGATCTGCTTATGAGTTTATATGGGTAAGAAATTGTTAGCAAGATTACTGGCTAATGTCACTTGTATGATGAATACATAGTATCTTAGATACTGATAAGACTTGTATAAACCATTGCATGATGATATTGTTGTTTGAAATAAATATTTAATGTTAGCATCATAAATCATACATCATAGGAATAAGTGAGTAGTGATCCTTGAATAAGAAATAAGTAGAATAAACTCCAGGAAGAAAATTATTGTGAATAAAAATCTAGATATATAATGTTATTATATACATGATGGCAACTAAGTTTAGCAATGTTTGGATATTTACTCAAGATGGAGTAAACATGTTTATTAAAATGTATCTACCATGCTTGGAATTGTGATTTCATAAATGAGTAATGCATGGTTGAGATTATGATTTCTCTAAATGATGACCTAGCCAAGAGACTTGAAGAAATATTGTTGTGATAAAATATAAGTAAGAAAATGAAGCTTTTCTATAACATTTTAAATATTACTTGTCAGTGATGACTACTAGTAGTATGGAGTGCTTGTATGTCATCAGAGATGGCAGTCTTTGACAAGTGAAAACCTACAACCCACTTATTAGTAGTTTGATAAAAATATTCTTTGACAAGCCGATATAGCTACAATCAAAGAGTTAGTAACAAGCAAAAACAAATGACTAAAATGACTATATGACAGAAAGAAATGGACTAACTAATTTTCTAAGTTTAGCTTATTTAGATAGAAAATGTAGATAGAAAATAATTATGTGCTATGTCCTTATGTATTATTTCATTTACATTATCTTTGTATTGCCTTTGGATCAATTTTCTATCTACATTTTTGGCACACCAGGTGCTAGTCTATCCCGCTTGTTGCAAGTTTATGCATTTTCTTTGTGAAATCTAACCTATTTTTGTCAAGAGTTTGACATCAATGCAGGTGATCTCCTATGCCAAATTTGACCTCATTGTTGCATTCGGGAGGCCTTGCAGGCGAAGATTGACATAAAATACCCTATACTTTGCCTCCTACAAATTTTTTGAATTTTTCTAAAATTTTGTTTTAGGTTGACAGATCCATAACTTATAGATCCGCCTTACCAATCTCTACCTATTTGTAGGATCTATGCATTGTTCTATGATATCTGTTTAGGCACCAGGTTTAACTTTTGGTATAATTTTGTAGGTTTCAGGTTAAATTTTTCAAATCAACCACCTTCATACCCTCTTTGCTGACCTGTACATCCATGTCAACCACCACTATCACCCCTACTTGGGTTTTCTACCGACCACCCTGCCATCCTGCCGATCCACCCTCTCGATGGCAACCCTCTTCTTAGGGGATGGTTTGTAACGACCTGTTGTAGATCCCTAGTCGACTGCTTCTTCCCTAATCCCCACCCCATAGCTGACCTCTACCACCTCTGTGCCACCTAAAATCCCTATCACTAATGCATTATATCCTCATCGAACATCCCCTGCCACCTAGTTTTTCACCTGTTGCTCCCTCCAACAGCCCTGTCGCCACCCCTTATTCCTTTGTTCCCCGTTCTCCACTTCTCATTCATCAACCACCATCCCTTCTTCACTTAGTCGACTCCCTGACCACTCCATCGCTGACACCCCTGCCTCCTCGGTCAATGTTTCCTCGATCCGCTAGCATTTATGCATATAAGATAAGGTTTGTATGGTTTGTCTTGCATTTATCAGACATCTAATGTTTTATCCACTAGATCCCTTTGTTGGAATTAGTCTGGACAACTGAGAGGGTAGGGTGAATCAGTTGTCCCTAAACTTTAAACTTTTCTACACTTTTAATCTTCTTTCTTAATTTACAAATAGATTAATGATGTAAACATGAATCAACACATGAACAGAAATGACATGAACACACAACACCAAAATTTTTGACGTGGAAAACCTGGTTAAGGGAAAAACCATGATGGGGGTTAACCCACAAAAATGCGTACCCTATTAAAAGTACTTAAGAAAATAGAAGGCACATGCCTTCGGGCGCATTGCCCATAGCTCACTACCTATAAGAAATTATGATTTACACAAAGATAATGAACTGAGAAATAACATCTACATTCATGCCTGATTCAGTCCCTTTGAAGGCTCACAAAAACTTTTGCTTCTATCTTCAATTTTTTCTTCACTGATTCTTCACTCTATACTCCTTTCGCTCCTCTTCTTCTCTGCTCTATTTTTTATCCTTTCTTTGGATTTAATTCATTTCGTGCAAGGATGATTTTCAACAGCTCTTCAACAAGTATTTATACACTTCATCAACCTTGGATGATCAACAAGGTCGGCTAAACTTAACACGGATCTTTACGCTGTCAACCAAACATAGCTTAAAATTGAATCTTCCTCTATTAACATGCCACGCTCATAAAATGCTCTTTAGATCATCCGCAACATGCTAGGAACATCCGGTCGGCCAAGATTGGGAAGAACATCAGCTTCAAAGAAGAAATATTCAACAACAAGTTCAAACTTCAATGCGGACCTCCAACACAATAGCCACATGATCCAGAGACCACCACAAGCACATTGAATTCACCGATAACATCCACTCTAAACCAAATTACCAGAATCATTTGTATCTTCCTCTGGAACCTCAAGCACACTATTTTCCATGACTGTCAAACTAGAAAGATAGCTTGCGGACCTCCAAACCACAAACCACTGGAGTTGATGATACACACTGACTTCCCAAACATGCCTTCAGATCCCTAGACCATAATAATTCACTGCAGAGAAATCCAGACCAACTTACTGTCACTCTGTCTCTTCTGAATACTGCAAAATCTAGTTCTACTCAAATGGCCATAACTTCTTCAAATCTTCATGTGGACTTCTCAATTCTTAACTGGAGCAACCTCTGACAATCCTCTACACAACAATATGGTCTGCGAACATTGAGTCTTCATTAATTTTCTCAATACCCTCAACATTCCAGTCTCCTTAACAGGCAACAAAATACGGTACAGTTGACACCAATGACAACAAGAATATGTTGACATCAACGACAACACCACTTAGGCACATATTTGCAAAAATCTCCCCCTTTGTCATTGATGGCAACATATGATGTGAAAAATTGATTCAACCATCATGACAAGAACTTCTCCCTCTGACTTCTGCAACTAGTTTTTCACATGTCTTCTCTTTGCCTTTGACATCAATGGAAAAGGCCACATATTTGCAATCTTTACTCCCCCTTTTTATTTTAGACTGATCTCCAACATTTGCATACTGACTACTCCTTAGAGTAGTATCTTCTCAACATCAATTCAAATCTCAAGATATGACTGAAAATTCCACTGGATTGATGCACATAAGTGCATCTTAGTTCTGATAAGGAGGGGTAATAACCCCTAACTTCTCTCTGAGATACTCAAAAGTATCCTTGGGAAGAGGCTTAGTGAAGATATCCGTAATCTAATCTTTGGAAGACACAAACTCCAACTTGACTTCATTCTCATTTACCTTCTCTCTCAAGAAATGAAACTTGATAGATATATGCTTTGTCTTTGAATGCAACACCAGATTCTTTGAGATGTTTATTGTACTAGAATTATCACAAAAGATTGTGACTAGTTCCTCAAACACAATTCTGATGTCCTTCAATATTTGCTTCATCCACAAAACTTGAGTACAATTATTTACTACTGCTATATACTTTGCCTCTGTAGTAGACATAGATATTGCCTCTTGCTTTTTGCTTATCCAAGAGACCAATCTTCTTCCCAAGAAGAATGCAGCACCACTAGTACTTTTCCTATCATCCACATCTCCTACCCAATCAGCATCTGTATATGCATGCAGAGTGAAGTTATCAACCTTTGGCTACCACAATCCATAATCAATTGTCCCCTTAAGATATCTGAATATTCTTTTGACTACCACAACATCATATTCTTTTGGAGCAGCTTGAAATCTAGCAACAAGTCCAACGGCATTCATGATGTTAGGTCTGGTCTGAGTCAGATAGATCAATCCTCCAATCATTGATCTATACCTTTTCTAATTTTCCTTGGGGGAGTCATCATCTTTACTTAACTTGCATCTAGTTACCATAGGTGTACCTACTGTCTTTGAGTCTTCCATTCCAAACTTCTTCAATAATTCTTTCACATACTTGGACTGAGATATGAAGATACCTTTATCTGACTGAACAATTTGCAGACCTAGAAAGAAATTCATCTCACCAAACATTGACATCTCAAATTCACTTTTCATCTGATCAGCAAATGCTTTGCACATACATTCATTTCCACCAAAAATGATATCATCAACAAAGACCTCAACAATTAGAATGTCCTCATGATTAATCTTGAAGTACAGATTACTATCAGCAGTACCTTTGCTAAATCCTAGCTTAAGCAAATGCTTATCCAATCTAGCATACTAGGCTCTTGGAGCTTGCTTGAGTCCATACAAGGCTTTTCCAGTCTACAAACCATATCTCCCTAATCAGACAACTGAAATCCTTCTGATTGCTTAATATAGACTTCTTCCTCCAAATCTCCATTTAGGAATGCTGATTTGACATCCATCTGATATACTTTAAAATCTTTGAAGGCAACAAATGCAAGAAAAATTTTAACTACCTCTATCCTTGCCACTAGAGCAAAAGTTTCTTCAAAATCAATCCCTTCCACTTGAGAGTAGCCTTTACATACCAACCTTGCCTTGTTTCTTACAACCTCACCGTCTTCATTTAGCTTATTCTAGAAGACCCATTTGGTTCCAATCACATTTTTGTCCTCAGGTCTAGGAACAAGATCCCAAGTGTGATTCTTTTCTATTTGCATCAATTCTTCTTCCATTGCTTTAACCTAGTTTTCATCTTTGCAGGCTTCACTCACTAATTTAGGTTCAATCTTTGAAATCAAACAAATCTCTTCTTGATATTCAGCAACTCTTCTCCTAGGTCAAACACCTTTATTTCTATCTCCTATGATTTGATCTTCAGGATGATTCATTCTTACATACCTAGGGGTTTTGGGAATTGTTTGTGCTTTTGTTTCTTGGGCTTGTTCCTCAACTTCTTCACAATCTTCTTGAGTTACTGGGGTTTCTAGATCAATCTGGATTTGAGTCTGAGTTTGGACTTGCCTTCCTTGACTTTGACTTTCATCTTGATCATCTGAATCATATCCGCAATATCTGGAGTGTCCTTTGCTCTCATCAATTCTAACATTAGCACTTTCAATAATCTTTTTCAACCTCTTGTTAAAGCACCGGTAAGCCTTACTTTGAGTAGAGTATCCCAAGAATATACCTTCATCACTTCTTGCATCAAACTTTCCAAAATGCTCATCTCTTTTGATATAGCATTTACTCCCAAAAACTCTAAAATATCTCACAGCAAGAGGATGACCAAATTATAGTTCATAAGGAGTCTTACCAGAATTGCCTTTGATCTACACTCAGTTAAGAGTGTAGACAATAGTACTCACAGCTTCTCTCCAATAAACTTAAGGAACATTTGTTTCCATCATCATGGTCTTGGTAGCTTCTTGAATGGTCCAATTTTTTCTTTCTACAACTCCATTTTGCTGAGGAGTCCTAGGAGCTGACAACTGTCTTTTTATGTCATGCTTTTCACAGAAGGCATCAAACTCACCAGAAGTAAATTCTCCATCTCTGTCAAATCTCAGACACTTCAATTTCTCACCAATCTCATTTTCAACCATCACTTTGAACATCTTAAACTTGTCAAGAGCTTCTAATTTTTCTTTTAGGAAAGTTACCCACATCATCCGAGAGTACTCATCAATCAGTAACATGAAATATTTGTCTCCTTGCACACTCCTAATTTTAGCAGGACCACAGAGATCAGTATGTACCAGTTCCAATCATCCACTTGAAGCTTGTTCCTTAATTTTGAACAAAATTTTGTTATGTTTACCCAATTGACATTCTCTACATATGCTATCAGATTTCACAAGTCTTGGAAGATCTCTTACAGCCCGAGTGGATCTTATTTTGACAATGTTATCAAAATTCACATGACACATCCTTCTATGCCATAACCAACTTTGATTTGTCTGAGCAATCAAACAACTTTTTCCAGAACTACTTAAATGAAAGATGTTACCTCTAGTTTGAGTACCAGATGCAATTTCAGTTCTGGAGCTCTCTAAGATTTTGCATTTTCTATCTTTGAATTGAAGATCATAACCCTTGTCAACCAACTGTCCAACACTAAGAAGATTATGTTTCAGTCCTTCCACATACAGAACATCATTGGTGTAATTCTTACCATCAAAAGAGATGGATCCTTTGCCATGGATTCTACCAGCTAAGTTGTCTCCAAATTTCACAAGCCAACCTTCATATTTTTCAAAACTCACAAACTTACTCTTGTCACCAATCATATGATGATAACATCCACTATCAATCACCCATTCATCCTTTTCAACAACTTGAGCAGCCAAGGCACTTTCCACATTTGCACAGTTAGTAGATTCAGTAGACATTGGATCTTCTTCTTTGATAGCAATGAACACCCAATCACCTTCTCCATGATCAGATTCATCATCTGTGACTCCTTCTTCTCCAACTTCTAGGACATAGTAGCAATTCTTCTAACTTTTGTATCTATTAGGATTTGGTTTTGAAAACCTCTCCAGACATCTTGAGGAAAAATGACCAATCTTATTACAAGCAAAGCATTTGAGTGGCAACTTTCCTTCATACTTACCAGATCCTCTTGACATTCTTTTAGCAATAAGAGCTTCAAGATCTGTAGTCTCAATTTCAACATCTTCAAGATCCTTCCTTGTCTTCATAAATCTATTTGATCTTCCTGAAGAACTTTCACCCGGCCTTGAATGCAGATTCAAACTTAGGGAGAGAATCACCAAATACACTGGCCTTGCATGCAGATTCAAACTTAGGGAGAGAATCACCAAATTCACTCATTTCAAATGTTGAAAGTTTACCAACTAATTAATCCCTTGTGACAGTTATTACTGTCCTGGTTTCTTTGATGGCTGTAGCTTTATGCTTGTAAGCTGTAGGTAAGGATCTAAGCACTTTGGCAACAATTTCTGATTCTTCCAATACTCCACCTGCATTTCTGATACCAGTCACGAGTTCATTTACTTTCTGCATGTAGGAAGTAATATTTTCATCTTCACTCATTACCAATCTTTCATATTTACCCTTCATACTTTGTAGCTTGGCACATTTAACATATTTTTCACCTTCATACAAATTTTCCAACTTATTCCAGATTTCATGAGTAGTTTTCAAATCTAGGACATTTGCCAATTCGGTATCAGTCAAGGCACTCAACAATGCTTCTTTTGCTCGAATATTGTGTCTAGCATCTCTGAGTTCGTCTATAGTTGAAGGTCCATTCTTCAGAATCTTATATGCATTCTTGGTTATCAACCAAAAGGCATCACCCATACATTCCAAATGACATTGCATGCGTACTTTCTAGAGGGAGTAATTTGTTCTATCAAATCTCGGACTTTCCTTCTTGTAGGACGACATCTTGGATCTCCTCAAGCAGTCAAGCATCTTTTAGAGAAACTTGGCTCTAATACCAATTGTTGGAATTAGTCCAGAAAACTGAGAGAGGGGGTGAATCAGTTGTCCCTAAACTTTAACCTTTTCTATAATTTTAATCTTCTTTCTTAATTTACAAACATATTAATGATGTAAACATTTAAGCATGAATCAACACATGAGCAAAAATGACATGAACACACAACACTAGAATTTTTGACGTGGAAAACCCAGTTAAGGGAAAAACCACGTGGGGGTTAACCCATAAAAATGCGTACCCTGTTAAAAGTACTTAAGAAAATAGAAAGCACATGCCTTCGGGCACATTGCCCAGAGCTCACTACTCAAAAAGAGGCTCACTGCCTAAAGAAATTATGATTTACATAGAGATAATGAACTGAGAAATAGCATCTACATTCATGCATGATTCAGTCCCTTTGAAGGCTCACAAAAACTTCTGCTTCTATCTTCAAATTCTTCTTCATTGATTCCTCACTCTATACTCCTTTTGCTCCTCTTCTTCTCTGCTCTGCGTTTGATCCTTTCTTCGGATTTAATTTATTTCATACAAGGATGATTTTCAATAACTCTTCAACAAGTATTTATACACTTCATCAACCATGGAATGATCAACAAGGTCGGCTAAACTTAACACAGATCTTTACACTATTAGCCAAACATAGCTAAGACTTGAATCTTCCTCTATTAACATGCCACGCTTCATAAAATGCTCTTTAGATCATCCGCAACATGCTAGGAACATTTGGTCGGCCAAGATTGGGAAGAACATCAACTTCAAAGAAGAAATCCTCAACAACAAGCTCAAACTTCAATGTGGACCTCCAACACAGTAGCCACATGATCTAGAGACCTCCACAAGCACATTGAATTCATCAATAACATCCACTCTAAACCAAATTACCAGAATCATTTGTATCTTCCTCTGGAACCTCAAGAACACTATCTGCCATGATTGTCAAACTAGAAAGATAGATTGCAGACCTCCAAACCATGAACCACTGGAGTTGATGATACACACTGACTTCCCAAACATGCCTTTAGATCTGCAGACCATAATATTTCACTACGGAGCAATCTAGACCAACTTACTGTCACTCTGTCTCTTCTGAATACTGCAAAATCCAGTTCTACTCAGATGGCCATAACTTCTTTAAATCTTCATGCGGACTTCTCAATTCTTAACTGGAGCAACCTCTGACAATCCTCTACATAGCAATATGGTCCGCAAACATTGAGTCTTCATTAATTTTCTCAATACCCTCAACATTCCAGTCTCCTTAATAGGCAACAAAATAAGGCATAGTTGACACCAATGACAACAAGAATATGTTGACATCAATGACAACACCGCTTAGGCACATATTTGCAACACCCTTTGTGTTTAATTCATAGCCTACAAGGTCTTGATTTGAGAGACCAAGTTGTTACACAATTTGAAGAAATTTTAACAGTCTTTCACTTTCACATCAAAAGAGAGAGCAAGTAGAAATTTACTGTAGATCTAGGTATCTGATTGTTCCTTTCACAGTCGTAGTCACATAAGAAGCCTCTCCATCAATTGTCACTCTTGAAAGACTATAATCTACCAGTTTTCCATTTAAATTTTCATCTAGAAGAATGTTGGTAGTCTTTATATCTCTATGGATTATTTTTGGGTGCAACTTATATGGAGGTATTCGAATCCTTCAAAACAAAAAAGAAAAATTACAGGTAGAATTAGATCAAGCAGAATTTTTAACATAAGGTTTTAACCTAAAAAGCTTTCGATATGGTTTTTAAATACTATTTGGTTTAACCTTTTTTATTAACATAGGTTGCAATTTGATTTCAATCTTTTTAGTTTTAATCTATTGTATAGTCTAGTATAGTAATTTTTAATTTAGTTTTAATAATCTTTAATTTTAAGATAGTCTTAAAATAAGTTTTTTTTAAGTAAATGTGATTTTAAGTTTAGTTTTAATATAGATATTAATTTAGTTTTAATTTTAGTATAACTTTTTAATTTAGTTTTAATTCTAATATAGTTTTTAATCTAGACTTTCATATAGTTTAAATTTAATTTTTAATTTTAACTTCTGTTTAGTTTTTAATACAATTTTTAAATATTAATTTAGTTTTTAATATAGATTTAGTTTTTTTTTTAATAAGTAAATAGCTGGTAAGGGCTAGCACCCCTTGATTATAGTATCAAAAAATGGAGAGGTCTTCAAACATAAAACCTTAAGTCTTCAAGATGTTACAAGGGCTTAACAGCTAGACACGGACATAGCAGAAAGAACTAACCTACCACTACAGACTGCTTACACTATTTCATTTCAAAACAAGAATGAGCCACTTGCAGAGACACCAAACAAAAAACTCATAACCTGCCACCTTGGCCAGCTCCTTCGACTCCAAGGAAAGAAGAGCTGGAAGCACCTGTTCCATCACAAGCCTCCCACATTTCATCCTTTTCTGCCTCCTGCCGCATTGACCGAGCCTTGGCAGCCCAGATTTTAACCAGACAGTCCTTCCTGCACTTCTTGTGCGTCGGGCCTTCTGCAATCTCATCCATGTCCCTACCATCCTCCAGCACCCAATCTTCGCCACAGTCTAGGAGTAAAGGAAACTCCACTTCTTTGTTTTCTTCCTCCGAATCGCTGTCATCAGGAACCCAATAGCCTTCCCTTGCCATGTAGCTGATCATCCATTCTTTCGACGGAAAGGGGGAGATCTCCACTGCTCGCTAAAGGAATTCCAAATTACGATCCATGTCCGCCACCCTATCCTCCAGATCCCCCGAGTCAATTGCAAAGACTATGGAAAATTTTTGGATCTCCTTTCCACCTCTTCCTTTTCGCATGTAGTATTGATGCACCTAGGGGATCCTACTGTCATCATCAATATTATCGAGAACCGCATCAATTTCCCTTGATATGAGTGCTTAAAAAGTCTCTGGCAAAGGTTCTTCACTCTAGCTTTGGGCACTCCTCTGTATAGCGCCAAAGCCATGAACATAGCTACAATGTTAGTATTCACCCGCAGCCTATGGTAATCCCATATGAAACTAGGGCCAAGCACCTACTTTACTGCATTTACCACCAGCTCGTGTTTTATCGTTAGGATGCCTCTCAGCCATTTGACTGTGATTTCCTCATGGAAAGCCATCATAGCCACCGACGATTCCAAACATATCGGTGTCTCCATAATATCTGCTTCCCTACCACCCTCACCATCACTACCTCTAACTGGGCATCTTGCCTTCCTCTGCAATGTCAAAAAACTTGGATAGACAATACAGCAGAGACACCAGCGCCTCCCTTTAACCAAGAAACAAGAAATAAAGACGCCCATGGTCGTACGCTTCAAACCTGCTAAAAATCTTGTGTGATCAGACATCTTCCCTGCCCTGAGATCTACCTTCCTATACTTCGCTCATGCCACAAGTGATGCGAAATAACTTCTTCCTCAACTATTTAAAAGTGCCACTTGTATAACAATGATGATCTCTTCTCTTGAGGAACCAAACTCCCCGACACATGCCAACGGCCTTCTGCCACCTAGCTTCCTCCGACGTCACATGATCCACGTCCATGTTGTGACATCATCTGCCTTCTCAGCACTGAGGTCCACATCAACCCTTTCCATACTACCTTCTTCAATCTCCTATAGTCTGTCATCATTTGACATTTGTCCTCCGGCCCCTTTTCATTCTGCCGAGTCAGCACCCAGCCAGATCACTGAGATCGCAATTGCCTAAGGCTCCCTGTTTCGCTAAAGCGTCCGCCTCCTGATTACCTTCTTGGTAGATGTGGCTCACTCTAAACTCCATGAAGGACTCTACAAGCCTTCTGATTGGGGGTATCCATTTTTGCAGAGTCTAACTGGGAGTGGCAACGGTCCTAATTGCATTAACCGTTATGAGTGAATCACCTTCTAGATGAACCCTCAGGGCACCCAATGCCTTCCCCAACTCCAAACCTGCTAGCGCTGCCTGGAATTCTGCCACATTATTCATTGCATCACCTATGAAGACTGAGTGCTGGTCCAACGTACTCCCATCTGAGTCCCGCACTATACAACCAATCCCCACTCTGCCAGGGTTCCCTAGACTTGTGCCATCGAAATTTATCTTGATCCATCCCTCGTCTGGACGTTGCCAAATAGTCTACCTACGAGCCTCCATTCTCTTGGTAGGATTCAAGTTTCCTACTATTAGGGGAATGCCTAGGCCTTCAAAATTGTTGGTAAGTTCGACATCTCAATTATTGAAGACACTTTTGGATGATGCTCTAATTTGGCGGCTGTGTTTGTTATTTCCATAATTGTCCTCTCAATTTTCCTAAGAACCATATCCCTGTCTAAAGCCTTTTCTTTGAAAATTTGTCTGTTCCGTTCTTTCCATAATTCCCAGCAAACAGTGGAAGGAACAATCTACCAAATGCTACCCAGGGCCCCTTTGAAACTCTTACCTGGCTAGGCACTAATCCAATCTTTCAAATTTCGAGACAGAGGGGTCTGCATCCTCAACTTCTGCATAATTCCTTTCCAGCAAAAATCTGCAAAGGGGCATCTGAGCAACAGATGGTCCATAGTTTCCTCTTTGTTCTTACATAGTGTACATCGACTGGGACCTCTAAAGCCCAGCTTTCCCAGCATATCTTGTGTAAGGATTCTATCCTGGATGGCCAACCAAAGGAACACCCCTGCCTTCGAGAGCACTTCCTTGCCCCACAGCAAGTGTTTGGGCCACCCCCAAAGCATCTTGGCTCTTTCCTTAATTAGGTAACCAATCTTTACTTTGTACTCCCTGTCTTCCGAAGCTGCCCATCTCAGCACATCCTCTCCTCTTGGGTCTGGAATTTTCCTTCCCTCTAAGGTTAGTCTTAGGGCTTCCTTCTGATCGGCTGGGGCATCCAAAACACTGAGGTCCTTCCACTTCCACTGTTCCCCCACATCCCTGAAATCATAGACTCTGGAGCCCCACATCCTCACTGATTCCCTTCTAATAGCCTCCAAATTGGGTAAATTTGCTAGCTTAGGATGACCATCCCATGAATCTTTCCAAAAACGAGCCTTGACCCCACTGTGGACTTCCCAAGTGACATGTTTTGATATGATATCTCTGCTTTCACAGATAAAGTTCCACGTGGTTGAGCCCCTTGGAGGGTTGCTGATTCTTACACTTTCCTTTGGGTCATTCGAATCCAGGTACTTACTTCTTAGAATCCTAACCCATTTCTGACCGCCTGTGCACATGGCCCAAACTAATTTGGCCCCCATAGCCAGATTCATCATCCTCATCTGTCAAACCCCTACACCTCCAGCTTGCTGGGGCTTACAAATATTCTCCCATGCTAATAAGGGGATTTTGTTTGGATCATTTGGGCCATTCCAGAAAAACTTACGCATTATCTTATTAAGTTGGTCCTCGATGCTGACCGGGAGTTTCTAACATGACATAGCATAGACGGGAATGACTGCCAGAACTGCCTTTATCATGAGCAGTCTACCTGCCGAGGTAAGCCACTTACCCTTCCACACTTCCATTTTTTGTTTGCAACTACCTACTAACTTCTCCCAATAGATTTTCCTATTAGCTCCAGCAAACATAAGCATACCTAATAATCTTCCAGGGAAGTTTGCCACCTTCACTTCCAAGATTCGGACTAATTCTCTCTGAAGGCTAGGTTGGGTATTTAGGAAGAAAACTTCTAATTTTCTCCAGTTTATGGCTTGCCCTAAGACCCTTCTGTACCCATCTAACACCGATTTGATCCTTCTAGCTTCCGTCCTGGTAGCTTGGCCAAAAAGGATGGTATTGTCCACGAATTGTTGGTGGGTGCAAGCTTCAACACCAGGGGCCGCCTCCATACCTCTCCAGACACCTTCTCGCCTGGCTTGGCATATTCTTCGTCTCAGGGCTTCTGCCATTAATACAAATAGAAAGGGCGAAAGAGGGTCCCCCTGCCAAATCCCTCTAGAAGAACTGAAAAAGCCTTTGGCTACTCCATTTATAAGGACTAAGAATTTAAGAGTATTGATGCATGAACCTACCCATTCTAGCCACTTGGGGTCGAAACCAAATTTTTTTAGGACTTCTAACAAAAACTATCGATCCACCTGATCATACGCTTTTAGGATGTCCAGCTTCACCACCATACTTGGAGCTCAGAGTTTTCTGGCTGTGTGTATTAATTCATGGGTGACAATTATTCCTTCCACAATGGACCTACCCGGAACGAAGCCACTCTGTTCTTCAGAGACAAGTTTATCGATTACTACCTTCAGTCTGTTTGCTATTATCTTTGTAATTATCTTGTAGAATATATTGCAAAGTGAGATAGGTCTATAGTCCTCCATCTTTCTTGCTACCTTCTTCTTAGGAATTAATGCAATAAAGGTGTGGTTGAAGACTCTTAGCATGGTAGACTTCCTCCTTGATTCCTCTACTGCCTTCAAAAGATCATTCTTAATGATCTCCCAACATTTTTGGTTAAAAAGGGCCAGGAATCCATCCGGTCTCGGAGCCTTATCTGATCTGAGTTGAAAAGTGGCTTTGTTCAATTCCTCCATACTAATTTCCTTAATTAGTTCCTTGTTTTCCTCTTCTGAGATCAGGGCTGGGATATCCCCCAAGATATCTTCTCTTTCCCTTCCCTGCTCTAGGTTTTCCCTAGAGAAGAGTTTTTTGAAATAGCCAACAGCTTCCTGAGAACTCTCTTCTTCTTTATTTATTACTGATCCATCCTCCTTCTCCAATTCTCCAATTCTATTCCTACTTCTATTGGTCAAGGCCGAATTGTGGAAGTATTTAGTATTCCTATCCCCCTCCTTGAGCCAAACCTCCCTAGACTTTTGTCTCCAATGACACTCTATCCTGGCTAAAATTTCTTCCTGTTCTCCTTTTAGCCTCTTTTCAAGAAGGAACTCTTCTTGCCCCATGCCTCCTATAATTTTCTCATTTAACTTTTTTAGTTCTTTTTCCACTTTTCCTCTTTCTTCAAAAATATTCTTAAAGTGTTCCTTATTCCAAACTTTTAACTTGGCCTTAACCTCTATCAACTTTCTATGGAAGATAAACATATTAGATTGATTCCCTCCATAGGACTCCCTCCACCACAAAGCAATTTTGCTCAAAAGGTCTGGATCCCTAAGCCACATTTTTTTCAAAATGAAAGGGAGCCCCTCCTCCAAAACCATCATTTACCATTTCAACCTGAATCAGAAAGTGATCCGAGCCACTGTAGGGGAGAATTGAGGCTTCTATTGAATTTGCAATGAGTGACCAACTACCTTGTAACATAAATCTGTCCAATTTCTCTATAATGTTTGTAAAACTTGTTCTCCTATTGGTCCAAGTGAAAATACCATTCTTTGTTTGAATTTCTCTTAATTCATTCTTATCCACAAACTCTTGGAAGTCCATCTGTACTCTTGTTGTGGTCCTGATACCCCCTCTTTTCTCCTCAATAATTAGTGTAGAATTGAAGTCTCCTCCTATCAAGATACATTCCTGCCTATTTTTGTTCAGAAAGATTGAGAGTCTTCCCCAAACACTTCTTTTGTCAATTGTGCTTACTGGTCCATAAACATTGACTAGTAAGAAGTCCCTGTTAGTCTGGAAGAACTTTGCCCTCACCGCTATCCAGCTTTGATTGGCTTCTAAGACCTCACAACTGGCTTTTCCTGGATCCCAAAGAATACCTAGTCCCCCAGAGGCCCCATCAGCTTCCACAAACTCTCCCTTCCACCCTCTCCAAAATCTTAATTTATTCATTTGTTCATCCTTCTTCCATTTTGTTTCTTGGACCAAGACAAAATCAGGTTTGTTTATTTCTACTAGGCGCCTAAAAAGGTGCCACTTGCTAGGGGCATTTAAGCCCCTAGCGTTCCAGCTTAATATCCTCATGCTCATTCAGGAAGGGGTAATTCCTTCCTGTTTCTCAGTGTTGTCTGGTTAATTTTTGTTTGCCCCTTAGCTGCCCTTGCCACCATAAGCCTTTCCTTGTTAGATTTCCTTCCCCTTTGACAGGCAACCCTAATCCTAGGAGTTCTTCGTTTAGACTGGGTTTGTTCCAGCCCCCTTTCCTCTAAACTACCAATTTGCCCATCTTCAAAGCTGTCTTCCTCTTCCAAATCCAAAATAGGGTCATCCTGTCCACCTACCTTCCCTTGCAGGCTATTTCCTACTATCTCGCTTACTATTTATAGACCCTCAGCCTGTATGTCCTCAGGGTTGTGAAGAACTTCTGGATTCCTTTCATCCCTCTTCCCCAGGGTCAGCTCCTCCAGTGAGGATTCCTTTTCATTTTGCCTGAAGTCCCTCTGATCAGCTCTACCACCCGCCTCAGGGATCCCTTCCTGTCTCCACATAGAGTCCACTAGGTCTACTTCCCAATTTCCTTCCCTTACCCTCCTCTTCTCTATTATCAAAGAATTAGGCCTTCCTGTTTTATAGAAGCTGAGATCCCTTTCTCCCACCTCTGACTCGCACTTATCCTTTCCATGTGCCATAGATTTACAATTAGGGCACAGAGTCAAGCTATCTTCCCTACTTACTTGTTGAATCCAGATTCCTTCTTCAGACTCTAGCTTAGTTTCTGCTAGCAGTAAACCTTCGATGTCAACTCCGATACACACCCTAAAATACATACCCCACTTCCTATCTTCCTGGATGTTGTCTTGAAATTTGAAATTGCCCAGCTTTCTTCCTATCATTTTTAGAACTTCCTCCTCCCAATATTCTGAGGGGAGGTTGTAAAGGTGAACCCAAGTATGACTCTCTCCTAGGGTTTGAGTTCTTGGGTCAAAATTTGGTTTCCAATCTACAATATGCATTTGTGAACCTCCCAAGAAAAAGGGGCATGATCCTAGGGCATCACTTTTTTCTACCTTTGAGGGCAGGGTAACCAGATAAAAATTATTTTGACGTGCCCATATTACTGACTGGTGCCCCCACTTTGCCTGGCACCATTTTAAGATTTCTTCTTTTCTCAATGACGAATCCCCTCCCCATTTAATAAAGACTCCTCTTTCTTTGAGCACCTCTGTAGTATTATTATTTGGGTTAATTTTAACCGAAATAGAATCTGGTTTTTGATACATACCGAAATGCTGGATTGCATCCTTTCCGCCTCCTCCCTTGCTACTAATTTGATCTTCCTTCCAGACATCCTTGGCTTGCCATCGTTGGAATTCATCAGTGTTTCTTTTTTTCCCAAACCACCCATTCGCTCATCCAAAATTCCTATTCTTTCCTCTGACTTGATTTATCCATGGGGGTCCCTAGCTGAATCATCCTTTCCTGGGCGCCCTATGGTTCCATTCATAATTGTTCTGATTCCAGCGAGGCTGTCGCCATCCCCTGTTGCTCCTTTTTTCATAAAAAGGATGGCGCTTATCAACCCATCTTCCATTTTCAAAAACCCATTGGGGTCTTCTAAAGGCGTTTTCTAGCCCCGACCTTCCATCTAAACTGTTCCTGTCTCTAAGTCTGAATTTCGTGCGAAGGTCTTCAATTGGGAAGGCTTGTTCTACTTCCTCACCCCAGCTATATTGTGGATTGATATCCTTCTTCTTCCTCTATTCGTTGCTGCCATACTAGCCCACTTCCCTCTCATCCCTTAGCCCGTTGAAGCGATTGGGCTCCTCGAGCCACTTGTCCTCGCCCTGCACTTCCTCTCACCTCCACCCTTTGGTCTGTGCATTTTTTCGCCCTTTACTATATTGTAACTATTTAATATCGATTTAGTTTTAATATTAATATAGTTAATCTAATTTCTAATTCTAATATAGCTTTTAAAGTTGAATTTTAACATTGTTCCTAATATAATTTTGATTTAGTGTTAGCTTTAGCTTAATTTTTAATTTAGTTTTTAATTTTAACCTAAATTTTAATTTAGATATTGATTTATTTTCTAATTTAGTTTTTAATATTAATTTAATTGTTAATCTATGTTCACTAATTTAGTTTTCATTGTCATATAGTCTTAGTTTAATTTTCTAATTCTAATATAGTTTTTGAGTTAGATTTTAACATAATTTAATTTTTTTGTCAATTTTTTTCTTTCAATTAGTTAGTTCATTTTTTCCATCATATAGTCATTCTTTTTGCATTTTACTAGTCATCATAGTCACTCTTTTTTCGCTTGACACTAACTCTTTGCTTGTAGCCATATCGGTTTGTTGAAGACTATTTTAATCAAACTACTCACAAGTGGGTTGCAGGTTTCACTTGCTAAAAACATCATTTGAAACATTGTGTATGCTTTGTCTCGTGGACCCAATTTTGGCTTGAGGAGTGTGCCTTATTATCAAATCTGAAGACAAGTTTCTAGGTGCACTCAACACAACTTTTGCATTTTCCACTACACAAAAAAATAACTTGTTTGCAATCACACTTGAATTTGGGCTTAAAACAAACAATTTTTTGCATCATCATATCTTAAATGTGGGCTTAAAATGAACACGTGTCTTCATCATCACATTTAGATTTGGGTATAAAATGAACTTGTGTTTGAATTGCTTGGTGGATTTGAGTGTGATTTAGGGTATGTAATCTCTTCTCATGCACTTCGTGTGACCTTGAGAATCAAAAACATCATTTAATCCATTCATCTTCACACACACATTTCAATTATCTAAAGGGTCAATAAACATTACGAGTGTGAGTCATGTGTGTGTATGCTCTCTCCTTGCATCGCAAGGTGATCTTGGAAATCAAAAGTACCCACTTGATTTTCTTTTGTCACTCTTCCTAGGAGGCTTGCTTGGAGACACACCAATCCAAGGGGCTGATGAGTTCCAAGTAGCACCCATAAAATACATCTTTTTACCTCTCTTTTTCTCCTTTCTGATCCCATCTTTCTTGATGTCTGCACCTGAATAGGCTAGCAAGATTATTCTAAATAATGATTAATTGAAGATAAATTACTTAAGATCTTGATTTTTGATTAAAGGACTAATGTGCATGGAATTGATGGAAATATGCAAAAAAACTTCTCTTTTTGAACCAATAGGTGTAGATGTTCAGGATGGCAATTTTGTACATCTCCAGAGGTAGTCCTAAATGATCTCTGGAGACATTACCAGAACACCATGACATCAGAAGTTTTGAAGTAAAGAGGAAAAGCCTCTCCGGAGCTCGACTGAAGTCTGGAGCATCTCTAGAGCTAAGCAAGAAGGCCGTAATTATATCTCTGAAGCTGCAGACAGAGACATACATTTCTGGTGCCTCTTTAGAATAGAGCAGATTTCCAGCACAGCTATTAGTCAGGCACTTTCAACGGTGATTGTGATACCCCTCATATTACTCAAATCATCACCTGAGTGATTAAGGGCCATCTTTAGTTAACTACTAGGAGTTTTTATCTCTTTTTAAGTTTTTACATGAGTTACTGATGAAACTAATTTAATATCCATATTTTCAGGGCCTCGTTGCCCAAATGTATTAAGACTCAAACTTAGATTCAGAGTGGACTTCTGTTCACTCAATCTATTTTTATTGCATGGTTATTTTTCGTAGTTAGACAACTAGTATAATAAAGAGATGGATGTCATCTCATAGAAGGACTGGTAGATAAGATAAGTGATATGTCATCACTCATTTTATATATACTTACAGAAGCAGCAGAAAGAAAAAGACTTTTATTATTCTGATTTTCTGTAATCTCAATTTGGATATCAATATTTCGCTGAATGTAAAGCGAATGGAATTGGACCGAATTAAGTTGTGATCTTATTCTTTTGTGTTGATTCCTTACTGTAGCCTTCAGCCCTAAGAGTGTGGAACAAGGGCCCACTCTCACCACCAAGGCAGAAGGCTAGTACCATTGTTTTGTTGTTTCAAGATTTTGCTTTATAGAATACTTACTGATTTTGATAGATAGATGCATGTTGCAATTTATAAATTTTCTTTGAGTAATTTATTGTTCAATTATGTTTTTAGCATTCTTTGAATTCATTTAGTAAGCAAATAGATCAATCTCTTTAAATTAGTAAAAGTCATTAGAATTAGCTAGAGAAAATTGGTAACTATAGAATCCCTAATTGCAGATAGCTGAGGACACAGCCTTGGATTTTGACATCTGAAATATGATTAAATGATGAGGTACAATGACCCCTTGTCATTTTTGGTACCATTATCGGGGATTACTGCGTTAATTAGGGAAACTTAACTAAATAGTTTTTAGGTTAGGTCTATATGGTTAGAGCTAGAGATTCAAAAGGAAGATACATAAAATAGACACCCCATCAACAAACTATAGGAGAAAGTAGTGGGGTGGCACAAGATCTTGTTGAAGAAAGAAACCTAGAATCTACCTTGGAAGCTGCACCTCAAATCAATAATCCCTTAGATCCTCCAAATCTTCCACTCACTGATTATATCCAAGAATTACAACAAAAGTTTTAGGCAGATCCTTTGATAGAACCTAATTTCCTAGAACCTCAAGGAGAAGAACCAGTACTAAACATGGATGATAATAATGATAATCATGAAGAGGAGTAAAATCAAGCTCCAAGAACCTTCTCATATCCCATTATTCTGGCTACTGGAGACAATGCTCCTATGAAAAATATCTCACCAGCACACTTGCCAAATTTTAGAGGTCTTTCTTCTGAGGATCCAGATCAGTTTCTATTTGAATTCAAAGTAGTATGCCAAAATTATGATTATGGATCAGATAACCAAAAACTTAAATTGTTCCCTTCAACCCTGAAAGATTCTACGATGAGATGGTTTATGGGTTTACCCCAGAACTCTATTCATTCTTGGGATCAGATGGAAACAAAGTTTTTAGGAAAGTACCAAGATTACTGTAGAGTCAGTAATAAAAATGAGGAATTGTTTAAAATTAGACAAGGAGAGGAAGAGACCTTAGAGGACTATGTGGATAGGTTTAACTTCGCCTTGAGAAGGTATGGCAACCCATTAAATCACTCTTTGGCTAGAACCCTATTCGTAAAAGGATTGGATAAAGAATCAAAACAGGCACTAGATCTAATGGGAAAAGAAAATATCAACAAAATAGATATACCTACTATAGAAGAACTCTGCAGGAACTATTCTAGAACCCAAGATGGAGTAAGATCATCCAAAACCTTCAAAGGGAAGAATGAAATATGACAGTTAATGGAAGAGATCACAAATCTAAAAATAGATATTTTGGTCCAATTAAATACCACATTGGATGGGATTCAGGCAAAAACTAGAACAACTGATCAAAATAGAACAACCAAACCACTCTCCATCTATTGTCCTAGGTGTAGAAACAAGCATCTATTGAGAGAATGCCCTTTAGACAAATTAGAGATTTGTCAAATCTATGACAAGGAACATCCTACTAGTCAATGTAGTCAACTCCCAACCTTGAAAAGGTTGAGTAAGAAGAATTCCGTAATAGAAGAAGAATTGAACTATGTGGGACAAAAACAAGCTGGGAATTTCCCTTATAATTAGTATCCAAACTAGCCTTCTTATAGGGGTCCTTCTAATTGGGGAAATAATCAATGGAATCCAACTTGGCATGGGCCTTAGAATAATCCTCCTTGGGGATAGCAGGATTGGCCAAATCAACATTGGCAAAACCAAAATTGGCAAAATCAGCACTGGGGAAATTAATAGTGGCCACCACAGTTTGGATCACAAAACATGCAACCTCAATGGGGTCCTCAACAGGGATATAATCAACGATACCAGGGACAACCTAGACATTTCCAACCTCAACAACAAGTTTTACTAACTGGACCCTCCAACACACAAGGTCAATCACAAAATGAGCCAGTTAGCCAACCACCCTTACCAGCTCAGCCTATACCAAACCCATGAAATAAATAGGGAGCAGCTGTTTACATGACAGAGCAAAAAAACATGGCTGATATTACCACTATATATTCAAATAATCTCCAGCTGTGTTCTGGGAAAGCATTCCCAAGACTATCTCCTCCAACTATAGTTGAAGTAACCAATGATGAGGAACTTGAAAATTCATCCACTCAACTCCTAGAAGAGATTACTACCAAAAAAGTGTTAAAAGAATCATCCCTGGATAACTCCGGAGTTGCTCCTAAAAGACCAACTCTGAAGAACATTCCTAGACACAACTTTGGAGATGCTCCGGAGATGGAAAAACTAACACCATACCTAGAACGGCTCAAACATGTCCCCCAAAAACAAATCTTACAAAAATAAGTCTAACCCAACCTGGAATTAAAACTTTTACATGAGATCAGGCAACTAAACATTGAAATTCCTCTCCTCCAAGAAATCAGAGATGTACCAAAACTGAATCAATTCATTAAATAGCATTGTGTCAAAACATAGGGCAGGAAGAAAAATTTTCCTTCTATAATCCAGGTGGAAGGGAAAGTAGTAGATCTATTGATGGGAGAAATGCTCCTCCCAAAATATGGAGACCCTGGAAATCCTATCATAACTATTTTCATCTCATGGGTAGAATTTCAAATGTTTTGGTTGATTTGGGAGCAGAAATTAATGTGATGACGGTTCATACAATGGACAAATTAGCTCTATCAAGTATCCAATCCACAACTACAATCCTTCAACTTGTTGACCATTCAGTAGCTGTTTTGAAAGGAGTAATCACTGATGTACCAGTTATGATAGAATCATGGGAATTTCCAGTAGACTTCCTGATATTAGAACTGAGAAACCAGAGAAATGCTTATCCACTGATTTTAGGAAGACCATGGCTGGCTATAGTAGTAGCATCTATTGATTGTCAAACTAGGGATATGGTCATTTCTAATGGGATAGATTTGAAGAAAATATCTCTGTATCCTCCAGCTAAACCATCAATACATTATACAGGAAGAGTATGGGTGGATGAACCAGATAACAATGAAAATAGTGCCTCATTAGCTATGGTAACCATCAAGGAACATCTGGGAGAGTTGGAAGAAGAAATCTACTATGATACAATAGAAGACATTACCCACATCCTAATCAATGAGGATGTGATGGAGCTTGCCCAAGATTCTAGGAGAGAACTTCTTACTTCTACTCATTATACCCTAGCAAATATCATTCTTGGTGGGGAGACCTTTTACAGAGACTTAGCCACGTTCCACATGTTTCTTCCACATTCTTGCCCCCTCAATACCATGACTCCAGTGTATGGATTAACTACATCTATGGATCAAATCACAAAACAGGTCATGATTTTACCAAGGAAAACACTTAATATCAATACTCAATTAACAACAAATTAGGAAGAAAAACTTATCCAACTTCTGATTTCCCATTCAGCAGCTTTTGCTTGGGAATACCAAGATATGAAGGGCATACCTCCTGAGATCTGTACCCATCATATATACACTAAGGATATTAAACCTATCAGACAACCCCAGAGAAGATTGAATCCTACTTTAAAAGACATTGTTAAGATTGAAATAGAAAAAATACTGCAAGCAGGGTTTATATATCCAATCTTAGACAGTCAATGGGTCTCACCCCTAGTCATAGTGCCTAAAAATAATGGGAAATGGAGGGTGTGTATTGACCATAGGGAGCTAAACAAAGATACAAAAAAGGACTACTTTCCCTTACCATTCATTGACCAAGTACTGGACAACCTTGCTGGGAGAAAGTATTTTTCTTTTCTAGATGGATTCAGTGGGTATAACCAAATTCAAGTAGCACCTGAAGACCAAGACAAAACCACTTTCACTTGCTCTTGGGGAATTTTTTCTTACAAATTTCTTCCATTTGGACTATGTAATTCCCCAGCTACATTTCAGAGACTTGTTTTAGCCATTTTTGCTGAACTAGCTAATGGATGCATGGAGGTCTATATGGATGACTTTACTATGTATGGGGATAATTTTGAAGAAGCTCTCACAAACCTTGAGAAAGTACTGAAATGTTGTGAGAAAAATCAATTATCCCTTAGCCATGAAAAGTGCTTCATAATGGTAGAGGAGGAATTGTATTGGGACACCACATTTCAGCAAATGGGATCAAAGTGGATCAAAACAAGATAGAAGTGATCACACAGTTGCCTTCACCCAAAAATCAGACAGATGTTAGAAGTTTTCTAGGTTATGCAGGCTACTATAGGAGATGCATAGAAAATTTCAGCAAAACAGCTGGCCCTCTGTTTACCCTTCTTAACAAAGACACATAATTTCTATGGACAGAAGACTGTCAATCAGCATTTGAAGCCTTGGATGAGAATCTTACTGTCACACAAGTTTTGAGAGGACCTAATTGGACTTTACCATTTCACATACAAATTAATGCTTCAAATGAGTCCATTGGGACAATTTTAGAACAAAAGGAGGAAGGAGAGAGTATGCATGCCATTTATTACATCAGCAAAAACCTTACCTCTATAGAAAGAAATTACACCACAACTGAAAAAGAATTCTTGGCAGTCATCTATGCTATAAACAAATTCAAGCATTATATCACTGGATATAAAATATTTGTGCACATTGATCATGTAGCCATCAAGTACCTAATGAATAAACCAATAGTAGGTGCATGGATCATTAGGTAGTTATTGCTATTGGAAGAATTTGATATTACGATAGTTGATAATCCAGACAAGTTTAATTTGGTTGTTGATTTTGTGTCAAGATTGCATATAGGAGGAGAAAACCAACCAGTGGAGGATAGGTTCCTAGATGAACATCTTTTTGCTATCTCCTCTATTGTACTTTGGTTCACTGACATAGCTAATCTTTTAGCTACAAGCTTGTATCCATCCCATTTTACCTCAAAATAGAAAAAATGTTTAGTTAAGGAAAGCTTATCTTACAAATGGTTAAATGGATTGTTGTTTAAATGTGGTTCTGATTTCATTTTACACAGGTGTTTGAAAACTGATGAAATTTTTTATGTATTGAGAGCATGTCATGATGAACCATCTAGTGGACATTACTCTTCCCACAGAACTATCCATAAGATCCTAGGAGCTGGTTACTATTGGCCCTCTCTTCATAAGGATACTAAGAAGTATGTGTAGCAGTGTGACCAGTGGCAAATGATGGGGCAGCCAACCTTCATCCAGGAGATGTTATTGCATCCTCAAGTCATGATGGAACCATTTGAGCAATGGGGTCTAGACTTTGTGTGACCAATTTCTCCACCATCATCAGGTAAGGAGTGTATGTTAGTTGCCGTTGCACCAAAAGATCGACCTGTTAATGCTTGATACAACCACTTGACTTAACAAGCACGGGAGGCGGTTAAGCCCTTGTCACAAACGACTGCAGCGCAACACTGAACAAGAAGACCAAGGGTCACACCTTGCAACAATCCCCCCCAGTGCAAGCGTGGGGTTTGAACCCATGACCTCAGCTCTAATACCAACTATTAGTTGCCGTTGCACCAAAAGATCGACCTCTTAATGCCTGATACAACCACTTGACTTAACAAGCACGAGAGGCAGTTAAGCCCTTGTCACAAACCACCGTAGCACAACACTGAACAAGAAGACCAAGGGTCACACCTTGCAATAGTATATTCTAGTATGCACAGACTATGTTACTAAATGGGTTGAGGTTCAAGCATTACAATTTGCACGAGAAGAAAAAGTTGTTGATTTCCTTTACAATAAGATTTTCTTGAGGTTTGGAGCCCCAAGATCCATAGTTTCAGACAAAGGACCTTAATTTACTTCATAGGTAATCAGAGCATTCATAGATTTATATCAGGTCAAGCACAGAAAATATTCACCTTACCATCCTCAAGCCAATGGGCAAGTAGATGTAACTAATAGGGAACTTGAAAATATTCTGACAAGGACAGTAGTAATGAATAGAAAAGATTGGGCTAACAAATTACTTGAAGTAGTTTGGGCTTAAATACCACTTGGAAGTCCACAACAAAGTTCTCACCATATGAATTAGTTTATGGGAAAAAGCCTATTTTGTCTATAGAATTTGAACTCCAGACACTTAAAATTGCATTGGATATTGGTCTACCATTGTCCATAGCCCAATAGAACAGAATTCTTTAGCTCAATGAGTTGGATGAAATCTAGACAAAGGCCATTCAGCAAACAGAACTAGTTCAATATCAAAGGAAGCAGTGGCATGGCCAACACATCAAGAGGATGACATTTCAACAAGGTGATTGGGTTCTTCTTTATGATTCTAAATTCAAGGAGTTCAAAGGGAAATTACAAACTCATTGGATGGGTCCTTATCAGATAAAGGAAGTTTTTGAAAATGGAACAGTACTGTTGGAACCTATTGATGGAAGCACAAACACATTCTTAGTGAATGGCCATCAAATCAGACTCTATAAAAGGTCGTCCACTAAAGAAGAGTTCCTCAATGATTTGTGCTTTGATACAAGGGATACCTCCTCTGTCACAGTTTTGGACTAGTTAAAAAAAAGGTTGAAAACCAGCAAATGGCAGCCTTCTGAAAAAAAGAAAAAAAAAAGATTGAAAACCAGCAAATAGCAGCCTTCTAGGAAAAAAAAAGAGAGGAAGATGGAAAACTAGTAAATGGCTGTCTTTCTCAACCAAGGGAATTGAAAACCAACAAATGGTGGTTCCTTTCTTCATGCCAATTGAGAATAATCAAACTACGGAGGTGATCAGGTGCCGGAAGTTACTCAAACACACCTTCAGCGCTTCACAATTTAAGAGCACCTCTGGTGCTTCATAAACTAGGAGCACGTTCGGCGCTCCACCAATAAAGAGTTATTTACAACTATAATAAGTGGAAGGGGACCCACCTCTCCAGGCAATAAAGTAGAAATGTCATTTGATGAGGTCAGCATGACTCATCTTCTACTTTATGGTAGAAATAAAATCAAATCAACACGCATCCTGCGAGAAATCATTACTCTTGTTTGCACATGTACTTGCAAAGACTACGTTGACATCACCCAGGATACATGGATTCTCAAACCACTCAGTGGGAATGATTGCAGGTTGCATGACAATGAAGGTGATTAACGTCATCTCAAGCCACAAAAAGATGCTTAGGTGCCACATCGCATCCAATCTCATCAACGCTGCAGCATCTCAGCCAAGTACATTGCACCTCATCATTAAAAATGGTTCAAGTAATTTTATCTTAATTAAGCATTAAATAGCAACTGTCTTGTCTTTCTATTTTTGGGTGCCGTCATTATGACACCTCCTCCTGCCATCATTTTTCTTTCCAAATTCATGCATGCCAGCATCTTTGTTGTACTGTCACCTTGCCTACGGAGTATCCCATCACTCTGCTTCATTTATGACCCTTTAAACACTCTAACTAATTTTTAGTTATTTCTCCATAAACCTAAGCCATTAAGTGAGTTGACATAACAATCCTCATTTAAACTGTAACATACCCTAAAGAACAGAGTCAGCTAAAACAGTTGTCCAGAGCCTACGAAGTGAGAAAGGATTGTAAGCCCAGAGGATAGGAAACGAATTTAGAAATGGGGGTTAAGAAGAAATCAGAACCAGAAAATGTTATAGGCCTTTTGTAGGATGAAGCTGCAGTAGGCATTATGAGGAATGCAGGATGGTTGGAATTTCTGGAAAAATTTGAGGGGTTTCAAGAAGATATTGTTGATGAGTTTCTAAGAAACCTGAGGGACAATTAGACAACTGTAAGGGGAGTCCAAATCAATCTCTCTGCAACCACTATCAGTCATATTTTTGGGTTGCCTGAACAAGGTGAGAGGTTCTATCATCTGAAAACCTTATATGCTGATTTGATTAGGAATTTCTCTGTTGAAGCTGAACCTGTAATACAATTGCATTTAAATAAAAATGAGGTTAAAGGAATTCTTAGGTCCTCACTTCCAAACCCTTAGCAATCTGTAGCTATATGGCTGATGAAATATTTCACATGTGATGGTCAATTTTCCTTAGTTTTAGGACCAATAATGAAAATGTTGATTTTTCTGAGGCATGGGAATGGACACCCTGAACTCAGCATAAACATTCCCAACTTCTTGTACTCTGCCATTAGGGCAACTATAGAAAAATATCAACAAAACAAGGGTCCTATGAAACATCATGGCCTCATTTTTTTGAAAGTGAAACACCACTTTCTATCTCAAGCTGATGGGAAGAATTATGGCAAACATACCTTGAACAAAATCCCCAGGGTAGAGAGCCAGAGAGGGCACAAGCAGAGGGTGAGGGTTCCTCTACCTAGTAAGAAGAAGAGACAGAACCTTCAACCTCCTCTACAGTTGTTCAAAAAGGAAAGAAGTCCTCACTGGAGGCAACTTCATCTGCAGCCCCTGTTTCTAATAAAAAGAAGAAAGGCAAAGAAATTAAAGAACTTGCTCTTGAGCAAACTCCATACATGAGTCACTCAGCCAGGAGGAAGATGACTCTGGCTAAGGAATCTTTCCCTAAGGAACTAACAGGGGAGAGGTCAGGGAAGAAAGCAAAGAAAACCCCAAAGAAAGTTGACTCTAGAATACACTATTGGGCTAAAGAAGCATCCCATGATTCCAATGAGATCCCTCTAGTGAGAAAGAAAAGACTGAGAGAAGTTTCCCTAGAACCATCTTTTCATCTGGGTTCAAGTCCAACTTCAGAACAATCTCCTACTCCGGAGACAGAATATGGGCAAACTTTTACTATTTCCTCAGATTCTGAGGATGAGACACCTGCTCCAGAGGCTCCTACCCCACCTATGCTACAGAGAAGCAAAAGAAAAAGGCAGCTCTCCCAAACTAAGAAAGATACTACTCTCCTAGTTGAAGGCTTCTGGGTTTTAGAACTTCTGAGGAGAAAGCTGGGCCTTCATCAGTGCTAGCACAAACAGAGAAAACCCTAGAAGAACCTCAGGATAGGGAGGCTACAGGAAAAGATAAAATAGAGAAATTGGGTGCAGCTGACAGTGCAGGACAGATGGCTATGGAAGACCCTGATGTGTAGCAAATAGAAGAAGAAACATGAACTTTCTCTCATCCCTCTGATCAAGAGGATAGTGAGATTTCAAAAGAGTAGCAACTATTGGAAGAAATTGATAATCTAAAAAGATTACTTTGGGGGAAAAATCATATTATCAGTGACCTCAAGAAGGTCAGAATGGAAATAGAGATGGAGCAAAAACAAGTAATTGAAAAACTGCAAATAGAGCTCCAGAGTAAAGACCAAATAATTCAAGAGAGGGAAGCATAATTGGAAGCCCAGAAGACAGAGAGCTAAAATCATGAAGGAAAAGGAAATATAGGCAGTACAAAGTATCTCTGATCTTACCAAGGCTAGAGACAATGGTCTCATAGTAATTGCAACATTAATTGAGAGAGTACAGAGCCAAGATAAACAATTGACTTGGGCCAACAACAAAATAGATGATCAAGAGGAATATATTCAAGAGTTGGCTGGCCCAAGGGCAACTAGTGAACAAGAGGTATAGATAAATCCATATGTGGGTCCAATCCCCATTGATATTCCTAAGGCCCTGTTTTATTGGGAAAGGAGATGTAGAGAATATGAGGCTTCTAAGCCTATGCTGCAACTATAGAGGGTAGTTACTGCCATGACAAAAAGAGTGGAAACCCTGGAGGAAAGAGTCATTTAGATAGCCTCCATTTCTTCTAAGATTTTATCTTGCAGACCTCCAAGTGCTAGTTATGTAATGTTTTTACAAGAAAGGGTCATGCAAAGAAAGTTGTCTTTAGTTCTGTCTGATCTGCCTGAGAAGACAAAAACAATAGAGGGGTTCATGGAAGCCTATACAAGGAGCTCTGATGAAGACAAAAATTTTCAATGTGAATTATATCGGCATGGATTCTGTGTTGATGATATGACCTTCCTTCTTAATTATTTTGTAGGACATTCCCAGCTCAAAGCATTCGTGTCAATGATGAGGAATCATCAAATTTGGAATGAGCGAATGGAGGCTCACCTCAAGAAGGATATAGAAACAAATCTTTTCATCAGAAAAGAGTGTCCCAACCCTCAAGCTTTTGAGATCCAATTTAGGGCATATGTCTATCACCCTAAAAGTCAGAACAAATTTTTGTCATTATACCTAAAACATTTGCAAGAGTGTTCCATTGATTTTGGTCTTTTTATGAACAATTCAACTAATCCAGTGCTTACAATAGCAAAGAAAAGGTGGAATATTCTGACCTCAGAGCAGAAAATGAGAGAGGTGGTCACCCCTACAAACTTAAGGTTATTTATGAGGAAGGCAAGGTTAATATCCAAAATGATGGATAAGCATAAACAGGACTGGATAGGTGGGCGTTTCAGACCCCCTCTCATAATTGAACCACTCCCTGTCTGGGCCGAGCATATGGAAGGTGAGAAATTGCAAATGTGGTTAAAGCAGGTTGATCAATACAGGGGAAATGGTAATACCAACTACACCACTTGGTCTACCTATGCACAAGACTACAGCTTGACTGACAGGCTACTCCACCAGAATAAATCCAGATTGTGAGAAGCAGGAGGACCTGCTAAACCTTAGGTATGGGGGGATGATGAGTGCCAAGTAGCACCCATAAAATACATCTTTTTACGTCTCTTTTTCTCCTTTCCAATCCCATCTTTCTTGATGTATGCACCTGAATAGGCTAGCAAGATTGTTCTAAATAATGATTAATTGAAGATAAATTACTTAAGATCATGATTTTTGATTAAAGGACTAATGTGCATGGAATTGATGGAAATATGCAGAAAAAATCTCTTTTTGAATCAATAGGTGTAGATGTTTGGGATGGCAATTTTATGCATCTCCAGAGGTAGTCCTAAATGATCTCCGGAGACATTACCAGAACACCACAACATCAAAAGTTTTGAAGTAAAGAGGAAAAGCCTCTTTGGACCTAGACTGAAGTCTGGAGCATCTTCGAAGCTGAGCAAGAAGGCCGCAATTATATCTTTGGAGCTACAGACATATCTCCAGAGCTGTAGACAAAGACATACATTTATGGCGCCTCTTTAGAACATAGCAGATTTCTAGCATAGCTGTCAGTCAGGCACTTTCAGTAGTGATCGTGATACCCCTCATATTACTCAAACCATCACCTGAGTGATTAGGGCCATCTTTAGTTAACTGCTGGGAGTTTTTATCTCTTTTTAAGTTTTTGCATGAGTTACTAATGAAACTAATTTAATATCCATATTTTCAGGGCCTCGCTGCCCAAATGTATTAAGGCTCAAACTTAGATTCAGAGTGGACTTCTGTTCCACTCAATCTATTTTTATTGCATGGTTATTTTTCGTAGTTAGATAGCTAGTATAATAAAGAGATGGATGTCATCTCATAGAAGGACTAGTAGATAAGATAAGTGATATGTCATCACTCATTTTATATATACTTACAAAAGCAGTAGAAAGAAGACTTTTACTATTCTAATTTTCTGTAATCTCAATTTGGATATCAATATTTCTCTAAATGCAAAGCGAATGGAATTGGACCGAATTAACTTGTGATCTTATTCTTTTGTGCTGATTCCTTACTGTAGCCTTCATCCCTAAGGGTGTGGAGCAAGGGCCCAGTCTCACCACCAAGGCAGAAGGCTAGTACCACTATTTTGTTGTTTCAAGATTTTGCTTTATAGAATACTTACTAGTTTTAAAAAATAGATGCATGTTGCAGTTTATAGATTTGCTTTGAGTAATTTATTGTTCAATTCTGTTTTCAACATTTTTTGAATTCATTTAGTAAGAAGATAGATCAATCTCTTTAAATTAGTAAAAGTCATTAGAATTAGCTAGAGAAAACTGGTAACTGTAGAATCCTAATTGCAGATAACTAAGGACACAACCCTAGATTTTGACATCTGAAATATGATTAAATGATGAGGTACAATGACCCCTTGTCAGGGGCAACCTCAACTATTGTGTTCTGGTAGAGTCTCAAAAGTGAGGAGTGAATTGAAAGACACACCTCTTGGAAGTTGGAATCTTGTCACTCAGGCTAAGCCCCCAAGAACTTTATACCTTGGAGAAGTGAAGGTGAAGGGTGGGTTACCCCTTTCTCCCAGCTGTGTGGCATTATTTCACTTTCATATCATGGAATTGGCCCCCGTACCTCGTGTATATTGGGGATATCCTTCGATGACTTGTGCATCCTAGATTAAGACCAATTGGCCATACCCATTTGACTAATATTAGGCTTGTTTATGTGTCTTCAAGTGTCTTCATAATCACAACAATCACTCCTCAAAGTCAAACTTGCTATAGTGTCTTGTGTGTGTGATTCATGCATGTACAAGTGAAACATTTTGTTTGCAAAATTGCCTAAGTAAGCTATCAACACAAAACACATTCCACATCATCCTAAACATCCTTGTCATCACATCTATCCTAAGCCGATTCACCATCATCATAATCCACCCGTGTCAACCCATGTCTTTCATCCCCACTTGTCTTGTTGAGGGGGCATCATCATCCAATCACCATCATCCTAGTCACTTATCATATCATTCAATCATATTCATCCATATGTCATAGTAGTCGTCCTTTATTATCCTAGTTACCCACCTAATTATCCAATCCCATCATCCCTAACATTTCATAATTCCATAAGTATTTATGCTTTCATATCCATCCATTCATCACATTAGCCTTAGTTTTGAACTTTTGAGTACCTTGATCATCTTGGCTTTTGCTTCTTAGGTATAAGGGCCTGAACTTTGTCAAGATTTGTCACTCATACATAAACATATCTATTCATCCATTTCTTGGTTAGAGTCCATTGTTCTATCCACTCATTAGTTCCAATATTTCCATCTTCCCATATCATCCATCCACATACACCCATCATCATTTTAGTCATATTGTCAACCAATATATCCATCAATCAACCATATCAATCAATTAAATCCAACAATCAAAGTTATCAATAAAAAATTCAAAGTTGGCTTTAGTTTAACCCAGATCTTTTTATCCTTTTATCCTCAAAAGACTTTCAACTTAGGAACTTAAACTACTCTTAAGTTGGGAAGTCTTATCCCATCTTTTGCTTGGGCTCTTGTCTACCCCAAGTAGAATATTTTATCATCTTTCTTCCTTCTTGCTTAGGCATTTGTCAACCCTAAGTATTGAGGAGAATCCCATCCAACATCCATAACAAAAGATCTAGGTGTATCTTGGGCCATCTTGGTACCATAATCCTATATTTGGTGTTGACCATATTGTCTTGGTTATCACATTAATCATATCATATTCATATCACCATTTTATCCTTGGTGTCATCCTTTTACCATTTTGGATGGTCATCTTCATCATATCACATCAACAACATCACATAATTATCTTGGTTGTCATCCCATATCATATCAAAATCTAAGTCATCGTCATTTAATCTATTTTATCCATATCTTCAAATCATTATCATGTCATACACTATTTTATCATACCATTATATCCTTGCCACATATTGGGGTACAAAGTCTTAATAAAACTAAGGTCCTATTCACAAACATCATTTTAAAGTCATCTCATTCATGCCCACTACAAGGTCACAAATAAATAGAACTATGGAATTTTTACCAAATTGGGCCGTAACAATTGTTTCCTAATGCTTTCAAGAAGCAAGTGACTTCAAATGAAGCAAGAAGGAAGAGAATATCATATCAAAATAGTCAAGAGAGAGGTTTTAGCCTCTACATTTTATCTAACATGTTTATTCACTATACAGATACATGTACCTGAAGACCATTCATCTATGCCATTTTCATTCGAAATATAAAGGCTTACATATAATATGAAGGGTCACATTACCCTTGGAATTCAAAAAAGAGCTATGGAAGGCAAAAATTATTTTAAAAAAAAAAAATTCGTAGGGTCATAACTCCTCGCTACTTTATCAGAATTCAAAGTTTTTGGAATCGTTAGAAAGATAAACCAATTATCTAGTTCAAATTGCAGGTTGCTAAGGCTAATGCCAATGGTACCTCAAGGTGGTTTGCCCTAATTCTACTTCGAAGGCCTCCGAAAATGCAATTTACTAAGATGTAGAAAATATAAAAAAAACTATATTTTCAATATTTTCCCAAAAATACCATTTTGGACTTGATCAAAAGTCTTTCAAGGTACACAAAAATAGGAGAGGAGTTGAACTGAAGTTCAGGGTCATGCAGGGAGAGATATTTGGAGTTCTATTTTTGAAATGACTATTTTTGGCAATTTCTTGGTCAAGGACTTTGAGACTTGGAGTTTCGAGCTATTTTTGCTCATTTTGGAGGAGTTTTGGGGCCTAAATTTTAGGCTTTTCACTTGTGCTCGCCCAACAACTTGGAGTTGCTTTTTGAGACTCAATCATGCAGATTTTGGAATTTAGTTGAGCTAAAGTTTACTATCCATTCACTTTTTGGGGAAAATTTTGTATTATATGGAAAAAGTTTATGCTTTTTACCGCAGTTCTTGCTTTTTGCCTTTGCATATTGCAGAGAAGGAGATTGTCTTGTAACTCAACCATTTTTACAATTTTTAGTAGCAGCAGTTCATTTTTTTTTAGCAGTTTATTGTTATTTTACAGAAATTCCTTCCATTTTCTAATACAATCAGGGCTTCTTCTATCTAATTTCAGGTGTCTTTTTATTTTGTGAGTGATTTGATCAAAATTTTTTATGTTTTGCTTTAAAGACTCTAAATTCTTTGTCTCATTTATTAGATGCAAGTATACAAATTTTAGTTATTACAGGTCACAACTTGTGCAAGATTATTCATGCCTTTTTGTGAAATACTTATGTGGTGAATCTGATCAGTTTGGATTGTAAGAACAAGTTTATTGGAGAATGTTTGTGAGTTATATTGTAGTTTTAAATTAAAATATTAGTGCATCACCCCCTTTAGATAGATTTTCTGTTCAATTTTCAATTTATGCAAGTTTTCTTCTATCTTTTTCCTCCATCAATTTAAAGATATAAAGGGCATTTAAAGGGATCTGGCTCTTCTAAAGGTTCATTATCGAAGCAAACAAACCCACAGTCTGAGAATGTTCCCATGTTGCATGGGATTGCCAAGCTTGTAAAGGTTTAGCATTCATGGCGCAATCCTTTGTGACAATCATTTTTGGCATGCCCGATGGGACACTGAACAGAGATTCAGGCCACCCAAACATATTTTTACTTTGGTGTTTTGTATGCACAAGAAGGTTTTCAACCTTTCAGAGGTAAAAAAAGCATACTTGGTGACTCAAAATCCAAATTTTTTGTAGACTAGTGAATTTAGCACATGAGAAAAGTCTAAACAAGAGGAAATTCAACTCCGTTTGAATATCTACAGCTCTCACCTCCAAGGAGAAGAGGTAGAACAATAGTAAGAACACCTACTCCAGTAGGGAAAACCCAATCTACTCTCCCTAGTCTCAGGACTGCAGAGTTTGATCAGAGAAATTTGGTGATAAATTTGCAAATACAAGCTCCTCAGAGTCCCCAAACTCCTCAAACTCTGCAAACACCTCAAGCTCCACTGATGGCGAGAAGATATCATTTTGTGTAGTTCAATACTAGCAGCCCATTGCTTCTTGCAGCACATGATGACATTCTAGTGGTAGCCTTGAGAGGTTTACCATTTTTTAAGATGAAGATCAGACTGGTCCAATAGAGCATACAAAAGATGTGGCCACATTATGTTCGGTCCACCACATAACTCAAGAAAATGGTGCAGTAAGATTATTGGCTACATCTTTGAAAGGCAAGGCCCTTCAGTGGTTTAGAGGATTGCTTGAAGGTTCTATTACATCATGGGACTTGTTGGGAGATGCATTGAATAAATAGTTTGAGGGCAAGTCAGATAACCTGTCTTTGATGGAGCAACTAAGTACAATAAAAAGAGCTCCACAGGAGCATATGGCTTATTTCAATTTCTATTTTCAACGGACATGGAACAGAATCCCAGCAACAGTAAGGCCTATTGAGGAACATGCATTTTTGTATTTTCTTAGAGCTCTAAATAGTGACATAGTAGTGATGGTACAGTTAATGGGTAGTACAACATTACTGATAGCTTATGAAGTGGCAATAAGAGTTGAAAATAGCCTGATTTAGGCTGGTAAAATAGCTCCAAGGCTGTCAATGCCTATTTTTCCTAAAATATAGCCATTAATTCCACTACAAATCCCACCTCTTGTTGTTGTACCAACTATACTAGCACTCAATTATCAAGTTTTGGGCCAAAGAAATGCTGCCCCAGCCCCATCTCAAGAGGCAAAAAGGCAAACAGAGTTACTACAAAAGCAAATAGATCTATTACAAGGACAAGAAGAACTTTTGTATACTATTGGCAAGGAGTTGGTAAGCCTAAAAAAGCAACCAAATTAGGTTTATAGGCCTTATCAGACACCTTACAAAAATTAGCAGCAAGGTAACTGAAATAGACAGCCCAATAATCAACCAAATTAGCAAGGCAATCAGCTGAATAGACCTCAATTTCAGCTTGAAAATCAAGGCACAAGAAGAAACTTCAATGCAAGGCCTTATCAGCCCTACAACCAACAAGCTACCAATTCATCTAGAGAGTTGGTACCAGTGCAAAACAATATGGCACAAGAGTATGATTGGTGTTACCCCTGTAACCAGCCGCACAACCAATCAACCTACTCAAATGACATGATTAATCAGGCCTTAATGGTGCAAAATAATGTTGTTATTCATTAAAGTACTATACAAGAAGTTTCAGATTAGCAAGTTATTTATCTTGAACAGGAGCAATTTGATGCAACATTCATGAATTGGCATGGTGAGGAGTTTTGTGGAGTTAATCACTCATAGGGGAAAAATTAATCTACCCAGTCTATAGTAGTGTTGTGTGGTTACACAACACACCCCATTTTGACTTGGCAAAATAGGGACCTAACTTTTGGTTTGGCTTGTGTTGTCTGCTTTCTGGCGGTTTGGTAAAAGTAAGTCATGTGCATCATCATGTGGAGTTAGGATGAGGTAAGTCATCATTATGAGGTCAGTTTATCAAAGTTCATATTTCATTTCTGTGACCTCATATTTAGAAAGAGTGTTAAATTCCATGCAGGTTTGCATTTTACACCACCCTGATATTCATCAGGATGTGAGAGTTATGAACAGTCAAAGTTTTGATCAAACCTGATATTCGAACCTCAGTCATGTTATTGAAGATCATCCTGATCTTGGTACATCACCCGATAAGTCATGCGGTCCAAATATCCAGACGTCAACTTTAAGTGATGGCGACCCTTAACTGTGAAACAGTCTTATATATCGCGAGCGTCATATTTCCAAATGTAACATGATATTTCTTAATATCCTCCTGCCACGAAACATCACCCTAAGCCAATATCCCGATGACGTCATCTGAGTCTGATGAATGAAGAAACAAACATGACGATGACATTATCATCATATTTACCTCTCGGCAGGATATTTTCTAAACATGATCATGTATGCCTAACATGATGACGACGTCATGATGCCTTTCCGATATAATGAACAAATATCTGGATGACGTCACCCTGATATCTCGAAAGTTAGAAAAGAATGACTTCGGTCATCATCATCATCCAAAGGCACAGACTGATATTTTCAAATATCCTCCTGACGGTTAAAGCACAGCTTGATGGCGCGAACATCACCTGATATCTAAACATACCTGATGTTTTCAAATATCATCCTGCCATTTAGATATCACCCCGCTCCCGTTGCCGCCATTAGCATTAAATACACGTAGACATGGTAGGTGGTTCTTGCCGATCATTAAACCAGATGGAACACCTGGCGAACTCCTGACTTTCCGTGCAGAAAATCAATGAATAAAATCTAATCTGTCAGGATTTGCCCTAAATTTACCCTAATTACAAGGTGAAAAGGCAAATCTAACGACATTTTCACATTTACCTTGTGAAGAAATTATTTTTACAGAGCACAGCTTCCATATCCTCCTATAGGTGAAATTATGACGAGTGAAGTTTGCAGGTAGCTGAAGGTGCGTGATCATCAGCAAGAATTGAGAACACTTTCAGAATTCTATTGGTATAAAAAAGAAATCAGCATAACCAGGTAAGTAAATGAAACCCTCATCATGTTGTTTCTGTAACAGTCAGGCATGATGTTGTAAGTCTGGTTTACATATCCCCATGATGGACTTATGGTGAATGAACGTAATATGCATGATGAGACTAAAGATAAATTGTTATAGGTATGCATGTATATACCCATTGTAAGACAAGATTTTGTTAATTGCAGGTGGTCATGGCTGACAAGAGGTTGGCTAAGTGTGAGGCTGAATTTAGTAAGCCTATGTTCTCATCTCAGAGGGGCGTCCTATTTAAATATGGCGCCATTACAGATACCCATCAGGGGGATACCAATCTGGAGGCTTGGTCAGCTAAACTGAATGACGAGAAAAATAGAAGTCCTGTGCTGGATGTAGTTTTTGTATCCGGGATGTGGAATGCCGCTGGTTTCCCAGACTTCATGGAGTCTACGGAGCTGGTCATTGAGTGTGCCAAGAATTATAATCCAGAGACCAGGCAGGTAATGAAGCATGGGAGAATATATGCAGACCTGTCCATCAAAGGTCTTTCCAGAACATTTGGACTGCCATTAGGGAATAAGGTCAAGAGTGTAGACCTGAAGAAATCAGAGAAAGAATATGAGAATAACAAAAAATAAGCCAGGAAAAACATGTACCACTGGAGGGCTGAGAACAACACATATCTGGCAGCTGCCAAACTTCCTGTGCACTTGTTCAAGTATGATTTTAGTGAAGAATACCAATACATGATGGCACTACTGAGCAGAGCCACAGGCTAGCCTAATGCTGGTAGCTTTAAGGATTGGATGTATGGTATAATAATGATGTGCATATACACTGACATCAAGCCATTATGGGGCCGATTAATAGGTGATGTTTAGCATGAGTAGCTGATGAACCTAGGAGGTTCAAATTGTGCTTTCTATATGACATCCTATATTATCTATTCCTGTGCATACCAAGGCACATTTGATGTACTAATTACCAATGGAAAGCTTATAGGCAAAAACACTGTACATATCTGGGATCAACATCCCCAGCTGCAAAGAGCCAACTACCTCCAAGACTACAAACTGGTCAATGATGCATTCTCTATGCATCTGGTGAGGACCATGGAGGAGGACAGAACAAAGAGATTGAGTATGGAGGCTCAAGAAATTATCTACAGGCATGGAGCCTGGTACATACAGTTTGCCACCTTCTCTTACATAAGGATTGAGGGTTTTGAAAGACCTCCCCTCATGCTGCCCAGGTATCCCACTAATGCAGTGGTACTTATGGAGTTCATCAGGCAGGGGTCCACAATGATAAAGACATACAAGGATGCCAAGAAACTGCACCGATTTTGTTTCTAGTCAGCATTGGTTGCTATATGTGCCCAGATTCTGAACACATAAAGAAGGTGATGATCACCTTGAGTAAAATGAATCTGCAGCCTTTTCCATTGATGAGACCATATGATCCGTACGGCAGAATGCAGAAAATAATAGGAAAGCCTATTCATCAGAGGCACCTAGAGGATTTTTGGGCTGACTGTGGGGATGAAGCAGAGGGAAGAAGAAGAAGGTATCAAAGGTTAACTCTGAATCAAATTAGAACCTTTGATTGCATCCCCATTCCCCAACAAGTGAAGAAAGATGATGGCAAGATAATTGCAAATGAATATGAGCAGAAGAAGATATATAACGACACCATCTCTGCACCTGACCTCACTATACAAGAGGACATATCCTTAGACCCCTTCATTGCCAGGACTATACAACTAACCCAAGCTTTGGTTGATGAACAGGTTGAGGCATTGAAGAAGAAGGGTCTTACCATTACGATGGACAACAAGAAGAAGGGGCAAGATATTACCGGGGATGAGTATGATGACTTCCTAAATGAAAAGAGGAAGACTAAGGGAGATAGACTCCCTCCACCACAACAAAAGAGCAAAAGACCCCCAAGGGGCAAGAAGGTAGATAAAGAACCCAAAGGGGTTATTATTGAAAGGGCAGTATTTGTAGCTAAGGAGGCAGCAGCATCAGGTTCTGGATCAGAATCAGCATCCCCTCCAACGAAAGGAAAATCCAAGAAGAGTCAGATAGCAGAGGCTGGAATCACTGAGACCCTAGAAGATGGTCAATCCTCAAGAAAACTAGGAGAAGAGGATATCCTCATGGAGGAAGAGCCTGAAGAAGAAGAGGCTCCATTGATAATAAAGAGGAAAAGAAGAGCTCCACAGGTGGTGGTGTCCACCCCACCTAAGAAACAAAGAACCTCTATGGGAGGTGAAATAAGACAACCCCCAACATTGTTACAAGGGGCAGGTAGTGAAGTACCTAAGGAACTTCAGCATAATGTTCCACTTCCTACCATTGTCAAGTTCAAAACTAAACTTGCAGAGGAACAGATGAAAGAAACTTCTCAGACGCAAGCAAGGCATGTCTCGCTAGACGAGACAATAAATTTGTCTGATGATGAAGTTGTACAAGAGGTAGTTGCACAAAAGATGGAAACACTTGCTACTGGTACAAGCATGACACCTCACAAGCCTCCACCAGTTCAAACTATACTGGAGGAGATGAAGCAAGTGGAGGTAGAACAAGAAAAGAGCCCAGAGTAGATAGCCCAAGAAATGGGATTGGATACATTAATTAAAGAGGTGACAAGTCCTGCAGTAGTGGACTTAATAGGGAAACAGGATGCAAGTCCTAAATATCTAGCAAGATCACCTGATAGGAGACACCCTGCAAAAGAAATAAAGGTGGTAGAACTAGAGAGCCATACTTCAGAAGTAAGCCCACCAATTGCACAAGGTGCATCCACGGAGCCTGTCATAATAGAAGTTCAAGAGAAGGCAATTGATGAGGATGCAACTGAAGATCCTACTACCAAAGCCCAGGAGGTTGATAGTATAGGTGCGGAACAAATAATGGCTTCACAACAAATGCCAGCACCTCAGGCAGAATCCACAGTATCCAGTGCAGTGGATATACAACAAGGGGAAGAGATGAAACTAGATGAAATAATGATAGAGAAGGATCATGATCATCATGATCAACATATAGATGCAGCACAAGATCCCCCACCCAAAGAAGATGCTCCTCCAGAGAAGGAAGTTCTAGAACAGGAAAATGTGCCACAGGATCAACAACAAAGTGAGCATCAGGAAGAAGAAATGAGAAAATCACCATCTTTTTGTAACGGATTCCTCACCTTGATCTATAAAAGGTGATGGAATGCCTTATTGTAAATATTCAGAAACTTAATTGAAATTCATCTGCTAGAATATTCAGAGCTCATTTCAAAGTTTTTGTAAACATCTATATTTTTGCATGCTTAATGAATGAGAAGACTGTGTTGATTACAATTCATATTAAATCTTGAGTAATCAGTGTATGAATTCTGGACATATGTGGTGATTTGCTACGTCCCTTGGAGTGCAAGTCTACTTACATGTGTTGTCTTTGTACAAATTCCCTTTGAAGTTAGCATCAACTATATCTAGCTGTGGAATGTCCTGGTGAAAATATGGTTTGGTTTTCTTCTCTTCATGACAATATCTAATATACATGTGGTTCAAAAGCTAAAGGTTCAACTTTAATTTGAAGCATTTCTTCCAATTTCTTTTGAATTTCAAAGCATTTCATCCTCATAATTGCAAACAATTGATGATCTTAAGCAAATAACACAAATATGTGGACATCTCGTAGATAATTGCAAATATTTAGCATATTTGAATACAGAACATGCATAATTAAGAAAATCATGCAAAGATTGAAGTATTTCTGCATCATTTCATCAAATAATGGTACAGTATGACCTCTCTGTAAAGAATTTCTACAGGAGTGTCATGATGATGATAAACTTTCACGTAAGGCCCCAAAATGGAAATAGCAACTCACATTAACCTCTGAGTAACATCAGAAGATTAAGGTCTAATCACTGGAGACTTGGGATCATGAATTCCCTGAATTCATCGTATCTTTCAAGATGAATAAAGGTTAATGTGTACTTTTATTCTATGCATGTTTATGACTAACATCATGACCAACATAAATTGGCGCTAGAAGGAGGGCCTGATCCGAAAGACTACGCTTATCATCATTATTTTTTTGGGTTTGATGATGTAGAGAGTAAGGTATCCTCGAATCGTCTGTGAATTTCAAATATTATGCAAATATTTACTATAGCAAGCTCGTAGATGCTCATTCTGTGTAAAGGTCTCCAGACCTAACATAAATAGTGCAAGCTTTATAGTAGATCATTTTGAATTCGCAAATATCAGCCAAAGCTACATAAATTTGTTCAAGCTTTGAAGAATTTCGGCCTTAGAAACTTGAGATCTCGTGCTAGGGGTCATTATACCTCAAATATCCTTTCATATTTATAGTATCTTTGTAAATATTTTTGTAAATATCCCGTTTGATCAACCATCTGACTGCAAATATCACTTTAGCTAGTGAAATCTAGCCAATATTTGTAAAGTTTCAGCCAATTTGCCTCAAAATTGAGAAATCCTGGCTCACAGGATAAATACTAGGTCTAGAGCTAGTGGAATTTTCGAAGAATTGCCTGTTAGAGGTTTCAGGCCTAGAACTATGGACATTCAACATACTCCTGAATCTAGTGCACCAAGGGCTTCACTAGAACCTCCTCCTGTAACTCCTGTTGGTTTGCAAATACCTTCTGGGATATCTGTGACACCTCCGGTTCAACCTCAGGGTGTACCTTTAGTCCAACCTCAGCTGGCTGTACCACCAGCTCAACCTCCTCCCGTTGTAATGTCTTTCTTTATAGCAGAGTCACCTTTGACCTTTACTGCATATCATGAGCTACCAAAGAACCCAGACAAACTTTGTCCAAAATATCATCCTTACCAAGATGCTGAAGATCATATCAGAACCTTTAAAAAAGCTTGCTGCAGAGCTAGAATAGAACATCAAGATGTGATGTGCAGATTATTTCCTTTTTCCTTAGGGGAGGAAGCCTATAATTGGTTCATTAGTCTTGGTCAGGATTCTATTGATTCATGGGCCTTACTAGAGAAAGCTTTTCTTGATAGATTCAAGGTTCTTGTTGACCCCTCAATAAACTATCACTTATTTGCCACTATCAAGAGATTTAAGAATGAACCTATTGCAAATTTCAATGCTAGGTTTCAGAAAATGTTGTCCAAAGTGGTCACTCCTTATACTGTGTCTGACGAAGCTGCAAGGAGCATTTATTATTTAGCCTTAGATCCTTTGACCTCCATGTTCATAAGGAGAATGCACCCCCAAATTACAACTTTAGCCTTAGCCTTTCAAGAAGCCATACAGGTAAATCAGCAGTTGATACCTGTTCCTACTCCAAATATAGTATTCCCTACCCTGCCTGGCATGCATTCACAATATCCTAGATCATATTCTACACAGTATCCTACACAATATCCTAATGGAGCAGTGATACCTCCAGCAGTCATGCTTGCACCTTTACAAGTACCTCCACTGAGTATTATGCCTCCTCCTAATGGAAATGGCCAATTACCACAATATCCTGCACAAGCTCAGGCACCTCAGGGTGCTGATCTGCCCAACAATAACCATGGATCTTCTTTCTTCAAGCCCCAAACTGAAAATGTGGTGGCTAAAGCTCAAGAAGAAAAGGAGGAAATTAAAGAAATTTCTGCTCAACTGAGAAAACTCACCACAGAAGTGACACATTTGAGAAATCAAGGTTTCTATGCATAGTCAAGTCAGAATAGAAATTATTCCAATGATAGACCAAATTATCCTGATAGAGGATATAACACCAATAATTTCAATAGTAGTGGTGGAAATAACAATAATCCTCAGAGACAGCCCAGAGTATGGAACTCTAGGCCAAATAATGGCTCATTACCATCACCCCTGGACAATCAGCCTCCAGGTGAAGCCAAACAGACTACTAGAGTCAATCTTGCTGAAGCAGCCCTTACTAATTGGTGTAGGATCCACAATACAAATGCACATGCATAATTAGACTGTCCACAATTTAAAATTACTGCTAGCATCTTTCAGACTGAAGTGTCTAACATTTCTGGAAATCCACCTCAGGTAGAAGGAAATGAGATTGTTCCATGTGGATATGACTCAGCCTTTTTGCTGGAAACTTATACAAATCAACCTCATCAGAGTTATAATCAGGCATGTGAAGAATCTGCTTTAACCTTTGAAACAAACTACGTATTCCCCTTTGAGGATGAAAATGAGCATACAAGAGAACATAAGGAAGTGCATGCATACCAGCAGTAATATCCTGGTAAGCATAATTATAATTTGAGGAGTAATGCCAATAGACCTGCTGGTCCATTGACATCATCTCTACCTCCAAATAACTTCAATACACCTCCTGATCCTAAAGCTAGTAATAACCCTGGGTTCCCCAAGGTAAATGCTCAGTATTTGTCACCTCAAAACACAGGATCAAAGATTGTAAATACACCTCATGAATCTGACAAGTTAGTCAGCTATCTGGCTGATGAAATGAAGAAAATTAAGACCAACCTATCCTTGTCTGAGTTACTGAAAACTCCTGCCATCAAAAGGGCATTCATGAGGTCACTAGATGATCCTGCTCCTAAAGAGGATGGTCATCTTTCAAGTCAGTCCAGTGGCAAAGATCATGCTGCCAGAGATAATACTATCAAGCCTAAAATGTCAGCTACAGTCCAAGCTACAAAAACCTCCCACATGACCCTGTATAAGGACAAAACTGAATCACCTCCGTTCCTACTCACCATAAGAATATTTAGCAAGAACCTGCACAACTGTTTGGTGGATTCAGGGGCCTCCACAAATGTCATGCCCTTGTCAATATGCAATGCCTTAGGACTGCATCCTACTAAATCCCTAAAAAAGGTGACACAGCTAGACAAAATAGAAGTAAGTGTAGTTGGAGAGTTAACTCATATCCACATGCAACTAGCATCTGATCCTAGGATCTAGTATTACATTAATATTCAGGTAGTCAACATACTTGATACTTATGAGATGTTGCTTAGCCGAGACTGGTCCAAAACGCTTAATGGATATATGTCCACAGATTTTAGTCACATGTGGTTACCATGGAAGGGTATACCAAACCAGATCAGGATTGATGCTGAGCCTAGAATGAAACATATGATCACTGAGCACAATAGAACAAATGAGATCATGTATGTAGATGTAGAGCCTGGAGTTTATTGCATCAGGCCACAGGCTGTCAAAATAGAAGAGATCCTGATGCTTGACTTCTGTCTTCATCATGATGATGATTATCAGGAGGGTGTACCAGTCATAGAGCTTGACAATAATCTTGATAATGAGAACGAAATAGATCGCTTCAGAGACTTTGAGATGCATCTGTCTAATTAGGTAAGGCATTGTCAATTGTTAAATATACCCGCCAATAATATTTTGATTGATGGATGGTGCAGATTACACGATGAAGCACATTTAGAAAAGACTTGTGAAACATGCTTAGATATGATGATGCTGCAGCAAACATGCAGTGAGGCATCATCATCATATTCCGAGGTAAATGCTACATCTAATGATGATGATGATACTAATTCTTATTTGTCTTCTGTAGGAACAAAAGAGGTGACAGATCATGATGAAGATCATATCCTGAGAACAGAAGAAGTTCTAGTTTATGACCAGATAAATGATGAGAAGAAAGAAAAGATCACCCCTGGAAGTGATTGTTTTATGGAGCCAGACTATGAATTGTCTGATGAGGACAAAGGTAGTGACCTAACTAAGTTCGAAGAATTTCTAGTAAAAGAAATAGAGAAGATGACACTACAGCATAGATCTCCCCAGGAGGTCTTAATTAAAGGTTGGTGTAGGTTGCATAAGGCACCCCACTCAGAAACAACTTGTTCCCTATGTTTACACATTTTGAAAAAGCATACAGCTGTAGATCCAGAAGGTCATCCTCCTGCTGACGTGAAAGAGAAAATAGAAAAGCCATCAGGCTCACAAAAGAAAGGAAAGAAGAAACTTGAGAATGATGACATCCCTAAATTAAAGTGGATATCAGGCAGAGTAGCAGCCAGAGCTGCAAAGAAAAAAGAAGGGTCAACTAAATATCCTACTGAAGATAAACCCTGGATCCTAAGGTTTGATGGATCCAAATCCAAGCAAGGTGCTGGGGTAGGAATTGACCTCATTGATCCATCAGGAAAATCTTATCTAGCAGCTTACAGATTACAGTTCCCCTGTACTAACAATGTCACAGAGTATGAAGCTCTGATTCACGGGATACTGTTTGCTCATAAGAAAAAAGTAAAGATTCTGCACGCCTTCAGAGATTTAGAACTAGTTGTGAGGCAAGTAAGAGGAATTTACTCATGTAACTACAAAAAGCTATCCAACTACAGACATCGTGTGTGGGACCTGATTGAGGACTTTGACGCCTTTAATATCACCCACGTGCCAAGGGAACAAAACCATAGGGCAGATGCACTTGCCCAAGCTGCCAGTACATTAGAGCCACTATCTATATCAGGTCTAAAGAAATTTTCAGTAGAACTGGTGTCAGTACCTTTAGTACCTGATAATGTGACTAACCTCCAAGTGTTTGATGATGATTAGCACATTTTGGATTTCATCTCAAATAGAGATGTATTTGATTGCCAAATTATAGATGAGAATGGTATAGAAGATCATGTCTGGGGGGAAGATGAGATATTAGAGTTGCCTAGCAACAGGATTCCCAAAGGTATGATTGAATTAGAAAGAACTTTTGATTTGGACAATATGCTGAAACAGAAGGATCTTCCAAAGGCTGATGGAGGTCAATATTCACAAGTGAATATTGGACAGGATGACGACAAGAGAAATGTCCTGATTGGTAAGGTTTGCACACCAGAAGAGTTAGAAGGAATAACTCAGGCCCTCAAAGATTACATACATGTAATTGCATGGACTTATGATGAGCTGAAGATGTATGACACATCAGTCATAACTCACACTATACCTCTCAAGCCAGATGCTAAACCTTTCAGACAGAAGCAGAGGCTAGTCAATGCTCTGCTTGAACCAATAATTCTTAAAGAAGTTAAGAAGTTGTTAAGTGCCCAGATAATCTTTCCTATGAGGCACTCCACTTGGGTTGCTAATCTAGTCCCAGTCAGAAAGAAGAATGGAGATATCAGGTTATGCGTAGATTTCAGGAATCTGAACAGAGCATCAGAAAAAGATAATTATCCTTTACCCTCATTAGATGAAGTTCTGCAGATTGTAAATGGAGCCAAAATGATGTCCTTTCTGGATGGCTTTTCAGGATACAACCAAGTGATGGTTGACAAAATTGACAGATTGAAAACTACCTTCACCACAAAGTGGGGGATATTTGCATATAGACGTAAGCCATTTGGACTTATAAATGCTGGAGCTACATTCCAGCGGGCAATGGACATAGCCTTCAGAGGCTTAATAGGAAAATGTATAGTCATTTACATGGATGACTTAACAGTATTCTCCAAAGAGAGGAGCGATCATGTAACTGATCTCAGAAATGTACTAAAAAAATGTGAAGAGTACGGATTATCACTGAACCCCAAGAAGTGCATATTTGGAGTGACAACAGGAAAGTTACTAGGCCACCTCATCACAGAAGATGGAATTATCATTGATCCTGACAAGGTGGAGTCTATTATGGAGTTACAACTTCCAGGAAGCAAAAAAGAACTTAAATCTTACTTTGGTAAGATAAACTTTGTGAGGAAGTTCATCATAGGCTTTACTAAGATTGTCAGACCGTTAAATGCCATGTTGACAAAAGATGCACAAATTGAGTGGACACCAGAGGCCAAAGCTGCATTTGAAGATATAAAGAAAGCCATATCAGATACTCCTGTCCTCATCAGTCTAGATTACACAAAGGATTTCTACATCTATTCATTTGCTTCAGAACATACCTCTGCAACAGTGCTTACTCAGAGAAATGAAGAGAAAGAAGAGAAACCAATTGCTTTCATGAGCTGTCCTTTCAGGGATGCTGAATTGAGATATGTAGATGTTGAGAGACAGGCACTTGCATTAGTCAGTGTAGTAAAGAAATTCAGACACTACATACTGAGAAGCAAAGTAATTGCCGTAGTACCAGATGCACCGGTGAAGATGCTATTGATGCAAAGTGAGCCTGGTGAGAAAAGAGCCAAATGGATTACTGTATTACAAGAGTATGACATGGAAATTACACCAATGAAGCTAATAAGAGGACAAGCCCTGAGTCAAATGATATCTGAGATTGACCCCAACATCACTAGTCAGCAGTACGTTATTAATGAGAAAGATAATAGAGAATGGTATTCGGATATCAGGCACATCCTGATCACTGGAAGATGCCCATCAAGGATGCAAGTTTCACAGAGAAGAGCCTTGAAAATAAGATCCCAAAAGTATATGATGAAGGGAGGAACTCTATTCAAGAAGAATTATGAAGGAATATACTTAAGGTGCTTAGAAAAGCCCGAAGCAAATAAAGTCCTGTCAGAGTTACATGACAAGTTCAGAACGACACATGGATCAGCCTTAGCCACAACACATGCAATCCTTAGAGCAGGATATTACTGGCCTACAATTTTTAAAGATATAGCCAATCATGTTAAATGTTGTCATGTATGTTAAGTTGCTGCCAACAAAGAGAAGTATGCTACACAACCTTTGCAACCAATGGTGGAAGAGCGCCCATTTGCACAATGGGGCATGGACTTTATAGGACCAATCAACCCCCCATCCTCCTCAGGCCATAGGTATGTCCTAACAATTACTGACTATTGTACCAGATGGACTGAGGCTGTCAGCAACAAGACTTGTACTGCAGATGATGTTATTAAATTTCTGGAGAGTAACATTGTTACCAGGTATGGAATCCCTTATGCTTTGGTAAGTGATAATGGTTCTGCCTTCACTTCGACCAAATTATCAAGTTGGGCTTTTGATCATGGGATTATACTTAAGTATTCATCCAACTACTATCCCCAAGGGAATGGTTTAGCAGAGTCCACCAACAAGAATTTACTGAATATCATAAGAAAAATGATAGAGAAGAACCCCAGGGAATGGAACTCATTTTTGAAATATGCCTTATGGGTAGACAGAACTAGAATGAAAACTACATTAGGAAACTCACCTTTCTAATTGGTATATGGGGTGAATCCTATCCTCCCTGTAAACTTGAAGATTCCTACTCTGCAGTTTGCCCAAGAATACCTAGGCATTGATAATAGGCAAGAAGTCAGGTTGCTTCAATTGATGCACCTAGAAGAAAAAAGGAGTCAAGCAATTGATCAATTTGCAAAACATCAGGCTGTTGTCAAATGCTGGTTTGACAAGAGGGCCAGAGTTAAAGCTTTTAGGATATCTGATTTAGTCCTGATGTGGGATAAAGCCCATGAAAGGAAAGGTGACCATGGTAAGTTTGATAGATTATGGATAGGTCCCTTTCAAATTTCTGAGATACTAGGAGACAACACTTATAGGCTTAAGAACCTGACAGGTGAGGATGTCCCACTACCAGTCAATGAGCAATTCCTCAAACATTATTTCTAGGCCTGAGTGACTTCATAACAATCGTGTGTATCATATTGTACATTTGTATATTTGTTTGTACAGTGTTCTTTTGTCCTATTTTGCTTGTTTGTTGAGTTTTGTTTTGGTTAGTCAAGATGATGCAACTCATCACCTCAGAAAATGACTAAATTGTTAGGATTCAAGTGATGAGATCAAATTTAAATATAGGTTATGATTCATCCTAAGAAGTAGTCATGATCAGGTTTGTGATATCATTTCATCAGGGCATCTTTTCTTAGTCAAAGTGAATCAATCACAATGAAACACCTAACAGCCTTGGGTCTGTTGAACACACAAGTATAGGTGTTAAGTGAAAAATCTAAAGGGACTCCCTTGCTACCAATACAATCTCCAACCTAAAGCTGCAAGTGAATACACTTGGTACAAATGAGCTGACATGATGATATTACAAAAAAAAATATATATAAATAATAATATTAGGCCACCTAAGTAACTCTACCAGGGCTATAGACGCCTATTGGCAGTGGGGCTCTACTTAGGGAGATTGTATAGATAACCTTGTCGGGGCTATGAATGCCTACTGGCAGCAAGGCTCTATCCAGGTTGGCTATGAGGGATGATCTCCAACTATGTAGTTTAACTCCAGTTACTCATGTTTTCAACTTACTTTTAAGATGAGGATAATTAATCATCCACACACACATGATCCTTTGTTAGCATTGTTACCATGATGAAGTTTCATCATTCAGAAGATCATGATGCTTATGCTTAGACAGAGTTAAAATACTGTAGATGAATATGATCACATCACTTGAATCATTGGAATTTGTTTGTTTTCTTTGGTGGCAAGTTGTTGTGTGGTTACACAACATGCCCCATTTTGACTTGGCAAAACAGGGACCCAACTTTTAGTTTGGCTTGTGTTGTTTGCTTTCTGGCGGTTTGGTAAAAGTAAGTCATGTGTATCATCATGTGGAGTCCAGATGAGGTAAGTCATCATTATGAGGTCAGTTTAACAATTTCATATTTCATTTCTGTGACCTCATATTTAGAAAGAGCATTAAATTCCATGCAGGTTTGCATTTTACACCACCCTGATATTCATCAAGATGTGAGAGTTATGAATAGTCAAAGTTTTGGTCAAACCTAATATTCGCAAGAGGAGGATCATATTTTATAACCTCAGTCATGTTATCGAAGATCATCCTGATCTTGGTACATCACCTGATAAGTCATGCGGTCCAAATATCCGGACGTCAACTTTAAGTGATGGCGACCCTTAACCATCAAACAGTCTTATATATCGCGAACGTCATATTTCCAAATGTAACCCGATATTTCTTAATATCCTCCTGCCATGAAATATCACCCTAAGCCAATATCCCGATGATGTCATCCGAGTCCGATGAACGAAGAAACAAACATGACGATGACATCATCATCATATTTACCTCTCGGCAGGATATTTTCAAAACATGATCATGTACGCCTAACATGACGATGACGTCATGATGCCTTTCCGATATAATGAACGAATATCTGGATGACGTCACCCTAATATCCTGAAAGTTAGAAAAGAATGACTTCGGTCATCATCATCATCCAAAGGCACAGCCTGATATTTTCAAATATCCTCCTGATGTTTAAAGCACAGCCTGATGGCGCGAACATCACCTGATATCTAAACATACCTGACGTTTTCAAATATCATCCTGCCATTTAGATATCACCCCGCTCCTGTTGCCGCCATTAGCATTAAATACGCGCAGACATGGTAGGTGGTTCCCACGATCATTAAACCAGATGGAACACCTGGTGAACTCTTGACTTTCCGTGTAGAAAATCAATGAATAAAATCTAATCTGTCAGGATTTGCCCTAAATTTACCCTAATTACAAGGTGAAAAGGCAAATCTAACGACATTTTCACATTTACCTTGTGAAGAAATTATTTTTACAGAGCACAGCTTCCATATCCTCCTACAGGTGAAATTATGACGAGTGAAGTTTGCAGGTAGCTGAAGGTGCGTGATCATCAGCAAGAATTGAGAACACTTTCAGAATTCTACTAGTATAAAAAAGAAATCAGCATAACCAGGTAAGTAAATGAAACCCTCATCATGTTGTTTCTGTAACAGTCAGGCATGATGTTGTAAGTCTGGTTTACGTATCCCCATGATGGACTTATGCTGAATGGACGTAATATGCATGATGAGACTAAAGATAAATTGTTATAGGTATGCATGTATATACCCATTGTAAGACAAGATTTTGTTAATTGCAGGTGGTCATGGCTAACAAGAGGTTGGCTAAGTGTGAGGCTGAATTCAGTAAGCCTATGTTCTCATCTCAGAGGGGCGTCCTGTTCAAATATGGCACCATTACAGATACCCATCAGGGGGATACCAATCTGGAGGCTTCGTCAGCTAAACTGAATGATGGGAAAAATAGAAGTCCTATGCTGGATGCAGTTTTTGTATCCGGGATGTGGAATGCCGCCAGTTTCCCGTACTCCATGGAGTCTACGGAGCTGGTCATCGAGTGTGCCAAGAATTATAATCCAGAGACCAGGCAGGTAATGAAGCATGGGAGAATATATGCAAACCTGTCCATCAAAGGTCTTTCCAGAACATTTGGACTGCCATTAGGCAAGAAGGTCAAGAGTGTAGACCTGAAGAAATCAGAGAAAGAATATGAGAATAACAAAAAACAAGCCAAGAAAAACATGTACCACTGGAGGGCTGAGAACAGTACATATCCGGCAGCCACCAAACTTCCTGTGCACTTGGTCAAGTATGATTTTAGTGAAGAATACTAGTACATGATGGCACTACTGAGCAGAGCCACAGGCCAGCCTGATGCTGGTAGCTTTAAGGATTGGATGTATGGTATAATAATGATGTGCATATACTCTGACATCAAGCCATTATGGGGCCAGTTAATAGGTGATGCTCTGCATGAGCAGCTGATGAACCTAGGAGGTTCAAATTGTGCTTTCTATATGACATCCTATATTGTCTATTCCTGTGCATACCAAGGCACATTTGATGCACTAATTACCGATGGAAAGCTTACAAGCACAAATGCTGTGCATATCTGGGATCATCATCCCTAGCTACAAAGAGCCAACTACCTCCAAGACTACAAATTGGTCAATGATGCATTCTCTATGCATCTGGTGGGGACCATGGAGGAGGACAGAACAAAGAGATTGAGCATGGAGGCTCAAGAAATTATCTACAGGCATGGAGCCTGGTACATACAGTTTGCCACCTTCTCTTACATAAGGATTGAGGGTTTTGAAGAACCTCCCCTCATGCTGCCCAGGTATCCCACTGCTGCAGTGGTACTTATGGAGTTCATCAGGCAGGGGTCCACAATGATAAAGACATACAAGGATGCCAAGAAACTACCACCGATTTTGTTTCCAGTTAGCATTGGCTGCTATATGTGCCCAGATTCTGAACACATAAAAAAGGTGATGATCACCTTGAGTAAAATGAATCTGCAGCCTTTTCCATTGATGAGACCATATGATCCGTACGACATAATGCAGAAAATAATAGGAAAGCCTATTCATCAAAGGCACCTAGAGGATTTCTAGGCTGACTGTGAGGATGAAGCAGAGGCAAGAAGAAGAAGGTATCAAAGGTTAACTCTGAATCAAATTAGAACCTTTGATTACATCCCCATTCCCCAACAATTGAAGAAAGATGATGGCAGGATAATTACAGATGAATATGAGCAGAAGAAGATATATAACGACACCATCTCTGCACCTGACCTCACTATACAGGAGGACATATCCTTAGACCCCTTCATTGCCAGGACTATACAACTAACCCAAGCTTGGGTTGATGAACAAGTTGAGGCATTGAAGAAAAAGGGTGTTACCATTACGATGGACAACAAGAAGAAGGGGCAGGATATTCCCGGGGATGAGTATGATGACTTCCTAAATGAAAAGAGGAAGACTAAGGGAGATAGACTCCCTCCACCACAACAACAAAGCAAAAGACTCCCAAGGGGCAAGAAGGTAGATAAAGAACCCAAAGGGGTTATTATTGAAAGGGAAGTATTTGTAGCTGAGGAGGCAGCAGCATCAGGATCTGGATCAGAATCAGCATCCCCTCCAAAGAAAGGAAAATCTAAGAAGAGTCAGACAACAGAGGCTGGAATCACTGAGACCCTAGAAGAGGGTCAATCCTCAAGAAAACCAAGAGAAGAGGATATCCTCATGGAGGAAGAGCCTGAAGAAGAAGAGGCTCCATTGATAATAAAGAGGAAAAGAAGAGCTCCACAGGTGGTGGTGTCCACCCCACCTAAGAAACAAAGAACCTCTATGAGAGGTTAAATAAGACAACCCCCAACATTGTTACAAGGGGCAGGTAGTGAAGTACCTAAGGAACTTCAACATAATATTCCACTTCCTACCATTGTCAAGTTCAAAACTAAACTTGCAGAGGAACAGATGAAAGAAACTTCTCAGACACAAGTTGGGCATGTCTCGCTAGACGAGACAATAAATTTGTCTGATGATGAAGTTGTACAAGAGGTAGCTGCACAAAAGATGGAAACACTTGCTGCTGGTACAAGCATGACACCTCACAAGCCTCCACCAGTTCAAACTATACTGGAGGAGATGAAGCAAGTGGAGGCAGAACAAGAAAAGAGCCCAGAGCAGATAGCCCAAGAAATGGGATTGGATACATTAATTACAGAGGTGACAAGTCCTGCAGTAGTGGACTTAACAGGGAAACAGGATGTAAGTCCTGAATATCTAGCAAGATCACCTGATAGGAGACACCCTGCAGAAGAAATAAAGGTGGTAGAACCAGAGAGCCATACTTCAGAAGTAAGCCCACCAATTGCACAAGGTGCATCCACGGAGCCTGTCATAATAGAAGTTCAAGAGAAGGCAGCTGATGAGGATGTAACTGAAGATCCTACTACCAAAGCCTAGGAGGTTGATAGTACAGGTGCGAAACAAATAATGGCTTCACAACAAACGCTAGCACTTCAGGCAGAATCCACAGTATCCAGTGCAGTGGATATACAACAAGGGGAAGAGTTGAAACTAGATGAAATAATCACAGAGAAGGATCATGATCATCATGATCAATATATAGATGCACCACAAGATCCCCCACCCAAAGAAGATGCTCCTCCGGAGAAGGAAGTTCCAGAACAGAAAAATGTGCCACAAGATCAACAACAAAGTGAGCATCAGGAAGAAGAAATGAGAAAATCACCATCTCCACCACATCTGCTGATAGAAACAGGAGACACAGGTGAACATCATGATGATGCAGAAAAACATGATCAGGTGCCACCGTGGTTGGAGAAAGAGATAAATGAAGAAGAAGAATTGAAAATTCAAGAATTTGATGTGTCCACTTTGTTCTCCGAGAATATAATGAAACCCAAGAGGAAGGCCAGAATGACTTCAGCCATCAAGAGAGATCCAGCAACTGGGAGAAGGACTGCACAGATTGCAGTTCCTACTATGGAGAAAGAAAAAGGTAAAATTACCTTAGATGAATTCCAAATTAGCACAGTGGATCTGGGTTTTGCCAATGAGGACCAAGAAGGTCAAGAGGGCAAGGACATTATTGATTCTTTGATTCAAAAGGTGAAAAGAGAAAAGGAGAAAATAAGCAACACAAAGAGCACATTGCTCAGTTGCATGCCTACATCAGGAGGCTGATTAATCCTGATGATACTAGAACTGAACATGCAGTCCCATTGACAGCTATTTCTCAAGAGGAGGTAAATAAGCTAGACCTCATGAAACATGAGGCATCTGTGATAAGAAAATGGATGTCATCCACATTGGATGATGCAGAGGAAATGGTAAAGGCCTCTTTGAAGAGGTGGAGCACTTTAAGCGATTCTAGGACTAAAGTAGATAAATTGCAAATGTAGATAGGGAAAAGGTCCTACAAACTGGAAAAGGTACTAAATCTCCAGGAAGAAATAAAAAGGATAAATCCTCAACTGCTTATCAGCAAGCAGGTACTAAACAACCATACTACATTGTTGGTGGACATCTAGTATAAAGACATTCAGTGTGAATGTGGAGTGCTCAGAAGATGCAATAATAAGCTGAGAGAGGTTAGCATGAAGTTGCACGATTTAATGGTTGTTGAGGCGGAAATATTAGAAACATTGGAAGGAAAAGGAGAAGGAAAAATAGAAAATCAAGATGAAGAATCTGTCATCAAAGCTTTACACAGCAACTTCCAATCAGAGGCGAATGGTCCACTCGTCCACTTGACAGAAGAAGTTATAAATAAAATAATGAGAATCAAAGTCAAGATGGAGAAATACAATGAGACATTGTAGGACAGGAAAGACAAATTAGATAGCAGTAGAAACAAATATGAGGCACACAAGCACGCCATCATCAAAGTAAAAACTCAGGATGGCGGAGCAATAGACCCAATTGTGCAGTCATATGAGCAGATCCGGAGCAGCATGCAGCCTCATATGCGGGGTCATCATCATCAGGATAGTGAAAGTTCAGGAAGTGATGCACATGATGATGATCCACATGAATCAGACATGGGGCATGATGAGGATACTCCATAGGGGGACTGCGTAAGTAATTCAGATAGTTGCCAGCTGGCAACTTGTGCGACTTTTGATAAGTTTGACAAAGTCAAAGAGAATGGTGACCGTAGATATGCATTGATAAATCAAGATCGTGGATCTTTTTGTAACGGATTCCTCACCTTGATCTATAAAAGGTGATGGAATACCTTATTGTAAATATCTGGAAACTTAATTGAAATTCATCTGCTGAAACATTCAGAGCTCATTTCAAAGTTTTTGTAAACATCTATATTTTTGCATGCTTAATGAATGAGAAGACTGTGTTGATTACAATTCATAGTAAATCTTGAGTAATCAGTGTATGAATTCTGGACATATGTAGTGATTTGCTGCATCCCTTGGAGTGCAAGTCTACTTACATGTGTTGTCTTTGTACAAATTCCCTTTGAAGTTAGCATCAACTATATCTAGCTGTGGAATGTCCTGGTGAAAATATGGTTTGGTTTTCTTCTCTTCATGACAGTATCTAATATACATGTGGTTCAAAAGCTAAAGGTTCAACTTTAATTTGAAGCATTTCTTCCAATTTCTTTTGAATTTCAAAGCATTTCATCCTCATAATTGCAAACAATTGATGATCTTAAGAAAATAAAACAAATATGTGGACATCTCGTAGATAATTGCAAATATTTAGCATATTTGAATACAGAACATGCATAATTAAGAAAATCATCCAAAGATTGAAGTATTTCTGCATCATTTCATCAAATAATGGTACAGTATGACCTCTCTGTAAAGAATTTCTGTAGTAGTGTCATGATGATGATAAACTTTCACGTAAGGCCCCAAAATGGAAACATCAACTCACATTAACCTCTGAGTAACGTCAGAAGATTAAGATCTAATCACCGGAGACTTGGGATCATAAATTCCCTGAATTCATCGTATCTTTCAAGATGAATAAAGGTTAATGTGTACTTTTATTCTATGCATGTTTATGACTAACATCATGACCAACATAAATTGGCGCTAGAAGGAGGGCCTGATCCGAAAGACTACGCTCATCATCATTATTTTTTTGGGTTTGATGATGCAGAGAGTAAGGTAACCTCGAACCATCTGTGAATTTCAAATATTATGCAAATATTTACTGTAGCAAGCTCGTAGATGCTCATTCTGTGTAAAGGTCTCCAGACCTAACATAAATAGTGCAAGCTTTATAGTAGATCATTCAGAATTTGCAAATATCAGCCAATGCTACATAAATTTGTTCAAGCTTTGAAGAATTTCAGCCTTAGAAACTTGAGATCTCGTCCTAGGGGTCATTATACCTCAAATATACTTTCATATTTACAGTATCTTTGCAAATATTTTCGTAAATATCCAGTTTGATCAACCATCTGACCGCAAATATCACTTTAGCTAGTGAAATCCAGCCAATATTTGCAAAGTTTCAGCCAATTTGCCTCAAAATTGAGAAATCCTGGCTCACAGGATAAATACCAGGTCTAGACCTAGTGGAATTTTTGAAGAATTGCTTGTTAGAGGTTTCAGGCCTAGAACTGTGGACATTCATCATACTCCTAAATCCAGTGCACCAAGGGCTTCACTAGAACCTCCTCCTGTAACTCCTGTTGGTTTGCAAATACCTTTTGGGATATCTGTGACACCTCCGGTTCAACCTCAGGGTGTACCTTTAGTCCAACCTCAGCCGGCTGTACCACCAGCTCAACCTCCTGCGGTTGCAATGTCTTTCTTTATAGCAGAGTCACCTTTGACCTTTACTGCATATCATGAGTTACCAAAGAATCCAGACAAACTTTGTCCAAAATATCATCCTTACCAAGATGCTGAAGATCATATCAGGACCTTTAAGGAAGCTTGTTGCAGAGCTAGAATAGAACATCAAGATGTGGTGTGCAGTTTATTTCCTTTTTCCTTAGGGGAGGAAGCCTATAATTGGTTCATTAGTCTTGGTCAGGATTCTGTTGATTCATGGGCCTTACTAGAGAAAGCTTTTCTTGATAGATTCAAGGTTCCTATTGACCCCTCAATAAACTATCACTTATTTGCCACTATCAAGAGATTTGAGAATGAACCTATTGCAAATTTCAATGCTAGGTTTCAGAAAATGTTGTCCAGAGTGGTCACTCCTTATACTGTGTCTGACGAAGCTGGAAGGAGCATTTATTATTCAGCCTTAGATCCTTTGACCTCCATGTTCATAAGGAGAATGCACCCCCAAATTACAACTTTAGCCTTAGCCTTTCAAGAAGCCATACAGGTAAATCAGCAGTTGATACATATTCCTACTCCAAATATAGTATTCCCTACCTTGCCTAGCATGCATTCACAATATCCTGCATCATATTCTACACAGTATCCTACACAATATCCTAATGGAGTAGTGATACCTCCAGCAGTCATGTCTGCACCTTTACAAGTACCTCCACTGAGTATTATGCCTCCTCCTAATGGAAATGGCCAATTACCACAATATCATGCACAAGCTCAGGCACCTCAGGGTGCTGATATGCCCAACAATAACCATGGATCTTCTTTCTTCAAGCCCCAAACTGAAAATGTGGTGGCTAAAGCTCAAGAAGAAAAGGAGGAAATTAAAGAAATTTCTGCTCAACTAAGAAAACTCACCACAGAAGTGACACATTTGAGAAATCAAGGTTTCTATTCACAGTCAAGTCAGAATAGAAATTATTCCAACGATAGACCAAATTATCCTGACAGAGGATATAACACCAATAATTTCAATAGTAGTGGTGGAAATAACAATAATCCTCAGAGACAGCCCAAAGTATGGAACTCTAGGCCAAATAATGGCTCATTACCATCACCCCTGGACAATCAGCCTCTAGGTGAAGCCAAACAGACTACTAAAGTCAATATTGTTGAAGCAGCCCTTACTAATTGGTGTAGGATCCACAATACAAATGCACATGCAGAATTAGACTATCCACAATTTAAAATTGCTACTAGCATCTTTCAGACTGAAGTGTCTAACATTTTTGGAAATCCACCTCAGGTAGAAGGAAATGAGATTGTTCCATGTGGATATGACTCAACCTTTGTGCTGGAAACTTATACAAATCAACCTCATCAGAGTTATAATCAGGCATGTGAAGAATCTGCTTTAACCTTTGAAACAAACTACGTATTCCCCTTTGAGGATGAAAATGAGCCTGCAAGAGAACATGAGGAAGTGCATGCATACCAGCAGCAATATCCTGGTAAGCATAATTATAATTTGAGGAGTAATACCAACAGACCTGCTGGTCCATTAACATCATCTCTACCTCCAAATAACTTCAATACACCTCCTGATCCTAAAGCTAGTAATAACCCTGGGTTCCCCAAGGTAAATGCTCAGTATTTGTCGCCTCAAAACACAGGATCAAAGATTGTAAGTACACCTCATGAATCTGACAAGTTAGTCAGCTATCTGGCTGATGAAATGAAGAAAATTAAGATCAGCCTGTCCTTGTCTGAGTTACTAAAAACTCTTGCCATCAAAAGGGCATTCATGAGGTCACTAGATGATCTTGCTCCTAAAGAGGATGGTCATCTTTCAAGTCAATCTAGTGGCAAAGATCATGCTGCCAGAGATAATACTATCAAGCCTAAAGTGTCAGCTACAGTCCAAGCTGCAGAAACCTCCCACATGACCCTGTATAAGGACAAAACTGAATCACCTCCATTCCTCCTCACCATAAGAATGTTCAGCAAGAACCTGCAGAACTGTTTGGTGGATTCAGGGGCCTCCACGAATGTCATGCCCTTGTCAATATGCAATGCCTTAGGACTGCATCCTGCTAAATCCCTAAAAAAGGTGACACAGCTAGACAAAACAGAAGTAAGTGTAGTAGGAGAGTTAACTCATATCCACATGCAACTAGCATCTAATCCTAGGATCTAGTATTACATTGATATTCAGGTAGTCGACATACCTGATACTTATGGGATGTTGCTTAGCCGAGACTGGTCCAAAACGCTTAACGGATATATGTCCACAGATTTCAGTCACATGTGGTTACCATGGAAGGGTATACCAAACTAGATCAAGATTGATGCTGAGCCTAGAATGAAACATATGATCACTAAGTACAATAGAACAAATGAGATCATGTATGTAGACGTAGAGCCTGGAGTTTATTGCATCAGGCCACAGACTGTAAAAATAGAAGAGATCCTGATGCTTGACTTCTGTCTTCATCATGATGATGATCATCAGGAGGGTGTACCAGTCATAGAGCATCTGAGAACTATGAAGAAGATCCTTACAAACAGATCAAAGAGGCTAGATTAGGAATCTATATGATTCATGAGCAGAACCAAGTTGTTCCTAACCTTATGAAAGGTGAAGAATAATAGAAACAACAATCTAAACATATGAAAAATGACCTGTGGCAGCTATATTTTGATGGTACAAGGAGCAAAGTAGGTGTAGGGGGTGGAGCTATGCTTATTTCACCTAAAAATGAGAAGTATTATGCTGCCTTCAGATTTACATTCAGTTGTTCAAATAACACAACAAAATATGAGGCACTAATTCATGGCTTAGAATGGGCAGAAAGAAGAATATAAAGTGTTTGAAGGTGTATGGTGACAGTGAACTTGTTGCAAATTAGGTAAGGAACTTGAATGTCACCAAAAATGACTTTCTTAAGTCATACAAACATAGAGTATGGAATCCAATTAAAGATTTAGATGGTTTTAATCTATTGTCTGTGCCTAGAAATAAGAACAAACAGGCTGATAAGCTTACAGCCATGGGGGCTGAATTTGACATACCCAAAGAAATCAGAAACACTAAGCATCAACAATATGTGAAAGTGGTTTTGAGGCCATCAGTGCCTGATAATAATATACATTGGCATGTTTTTGAATGTGATGATCAAATAGAAAATTTTCTCATTGAGGAGGTTGAGTTTTCAGCTGGTAATCAGAAAAAATTGCAGCAGCAATTTGAAGATCAGATTGTGCAATTGAAGACAAATAAGCTGCCAAAAGGTTTGGTGACCTTAGAATCAATTTTTAATTTAGATGACTAGCTAAGGAAGGAGAAATCTAGCATTCTTATCAAAGAAGAACACTATACATTAGTTGAGATTTTCAAATCCAAACTTCTCAAATTGGGAAAGGTATGTACAACTGAAGATAAGCATGTTTTCTATTATTATGCCAAGGATTTGATGATATTTTTGCATGGGAGTACAAAGACCTCAAATATTTTAACCCCAAGCTAGCTTTAGTACACCATAGAGCTAGAACCAGGGGCAAAACTAGTGAGACAGAAGAAAGGCCTCTTAACCCCAAGCTAGAAGTTATGATGAAAATAGAGTTAAATAAGTTGATTCAAAGCATCATCATTTTCCCAATCAAACACACTTCATGGGTGCCTAATCTAGTTCCTGTTAGGAAGAAAAATGGTGAGATTAGGCTGTGTGTTGATTTTAGGGACCTAAATAGAGTATCATTGAAAGATCACTATTCACTACCCTTAATGGAGCAGATTGTGCAAGAAGTTTTGGGTGCTAAAAGGTTTTCTTAGCTGGATGGCTTTTTAGGGTATAACCAAATTTTGGTTAAAGAGGAAGATCAATACAAGATAGCATTCACAACCAAATGGGGTACTATGGCCTATCAAAAGATGCCATTTGGATTATCGAATGCAGGAGCCACCTTTCAAAGAGCCATGGACATGGCATTCCAGGGCATTATGAATAAATTTATTCTTATATATCTAGATGACATCAATGTTTTTTCCAGAGATGCAAAGGATCACTTCTCTCACCTTAGACAGGTCTTCGAGAGATGCAGAGAATATGGAATCTCACTTAATCCCAAAAAGTGTATATTTGTTGTTCATGAGGGTAAGTTTCTAGGCCACATTATTTCCAAGCATGGGATAACAGTTGACCCTAAAAGAGTAAGTGTTATTTAAGCCTTACCTCTACCAACCCATAAAAAGGGGCTGCAAAGTTTCCTTGGGGGAATCAATTTCGTTAGAAGGTTTATACCGAATATTACAATTTTATTGAAACCTCTAACAACCATGTTGCAGAGAATATTGGTTTCAGCTAGACTAAAGAAGGCAAGGACAACTTTGAGGACATCAAAGCATCTCTAACAACAGCTCCTACATTGATCAATCTTGACATTTCAAAAGATTTTATCATGTATGCCTATGGAGGAGTTGGCACTATCTCTGCTATGCTAACCTGACATAACAAAGAAGGTCAGGAGCAACCAATAGCCTTTTTTAGCCATGGATTAGAAGGCTATGAGCAAAGGTACACATTTGTTGAAAAGCATGTACTTGCTGTCATAAGAAGCCCAAAAAAATTTAAACACATGTTATCTAATAACAAAATTCAGCTGATGGTTGCCCACCCAAGCATGAAGGAATTTTTGTTGAGCAAATATTTGGTAGATAAAAGAGCTGGTTGGATATCTAGAGTGATGGAGTACGATGTCAACATCAAGGTTTCCAAGTTGATTAGGAGTAAAGGACTATGTGAGTAGCTAGCTAAAACAATAGAAAATAAATTTAAACTATCAGAGGAAGTGATTTTAGTGGCTGATAATACTTTTGTTCCTGTTGTGCCAGCCAACAACATTAGCTGGACAAGAGATATGATACACTATTTGCAGACAGGAGAATGCCTAGCAGGGCTAAATGCAGCAAAACAAAGATATTATAGGATGCAAGCCATTCCTTTTGTCATGGTTGAAGATATCTTGTTCAAAAAAGACTACAATGGAGTGCTGTTGAGATGTGTTGAAACCGATCAAATTGATAATCTATTACATGAGTTTCATAATGAGCCAACTGGTGGTCACTTTGCTGGCTGAATAACAGCCTTAAAAATTATGAAGGCTAAATATTACTGGCTATCTCTTTTCAAAGATGTGCATTCCTAGGTTAGAAAATGTGTTAAATGTGCAGTTTTTGTAGGTAAAGATAGGTTGGCAGCCATGCTACTCCAACCTGTTTATGTTGATCAGCCCTTGAAAAAATGGGGCCTTGATTTTATTGGTGCAATCAATCCACCTTCCAGTACTAGTCATGAGTGGATACTAACAGCCACAAATTATTTTACTAAGTGGACAGAGGCAGGAGCTTTGAAAGAAGCTAATGAAAGTGTTGTTTTAAACTTTTATGAAGACTTAGTGGAAAGGTTTGGTGTACCAGATGCAATTATTTCAGATAACTAGAGAACCTGGCGCTCAAAGTTGAAATTAGCCTTATGGGTTGATAGAGTGACTCCTAAAAGGTCAACAGGTCAATCTCTATTTGTGTTGGTTTATGGCAAGGAAGCTAAATTACCTATCTCAACTGAATTACCAGCTCTAAGTCTTATGAAGGAGCTTAAATTTATGGAAGCTAGTCCTATGGAGGTAAGGTTAGCTGGACTATTGGAACTAGAAGAAATAAGGAAGCAAATAACTCAGCAATTGGAAAGATATTCGATGCAACTGAAGAGGACATTTGACAAGAGGGTAACATTCAGAGTTTTCAAGAAAGGAGACATTATTCTTAAGTGGCATGAGCTAAAAACTAGACCTGGTAAGCACAACAAGTTTGATGCTATGTGGACATACCCATTTATGATCGTTGAGTGCAAACAACACAATGCTTTTCAGCTAGCTACAATGGAAGGTGAGGTGTTACCTATCCCAGTTAATGGGATTCACCTCAAACACTACTTTTGAGAAGCAAAGGGTTGCAATTGTATCATAGTAGAATAATTTTTTCAGTTTAATAAATGTTGGTTGCACAGTAGTTTCATTTTAGTTTCTTTTTTCCAAAAAGTGTTGATGCACAGCTGGCTGGTCCTATTTGGAACCAGCGTTGTTTTGTTTTCTACTACTATTATTTTTCTAGTAGTTGAGTTTTCAAGGAGTTTTATGAGTTGCAGAGGCTAATGGAAGACTCTATTGCCCAATAGACATAACAGGCAACTGGCCACGAGAGTTTTAGCAGGCAAAACTAGTGTAGAGGTCACCAAAAATGTTACCAAATTGGGTTGTAACAGTTGTTTTCTAATGCTTTTAGGAAGCAAGTGACTTCAAATGAAGCAGGAAGGAAGAGAATATCATATAAAAATAGTCAAGAGAGAGGCTTCAACCTCTACATTTTATCTAACATGTTTGTTCACTGTGTAGATACAGGTACCTAAAAACCATTCATTTATGCCATTTCCATTCGAAATATAAAGGCTTACATATAATTGTTGCAAGTATGAGGTGAGCCAGTGTTGTCATTGATGTCAACATACTCATACTGCATTGACAAGAAGGATTTGATGAGCTTTGTGCTGAGGATATTGAGAAAATTAGCCTCAGTCAGGAACAGTAAAGAACAGTGATGAGAAGAAGGTAAATGTACTGTATAGGATGAGAACCGGAGGATGCGGATTAAAGGGTTAGTAGATATGAGTCTTGAGATGCTACAGTTAAGATTTCAGAGGTCCGCATGAAGATCTAAAGGAGTTGTGGCTGCCGGTATAGAACCGGGTCTGGCAAGTATCCGGAGGTGACAGAGGATCACAAAAAGGTCCGGTGAGGTCCGGAATTGTATTATCCTAATCTGCGGATTGGAAGGAGTGTTTGGGATGTCCTTGTGATGTATCATCCTGATTTGTGTATGATTTGGAGGTCCGGAAGTACCTCTTGCATTATGACAGTGGCGACAGACTGTGTTCTTGAAGTTCCAGATGAGGAAGACAAGAGATCCCAGTAAGCAGAGGAAGTGCGGATGTATCCGGACAATTCAGACAGGCTTGTGAAGGTTCTTGGATCATGGTTAGGTTGTGTTGTTGGTCCGCATTGATGATAGAGCCCGGAATTGAAGTTATTCTTCTGGATGAAGTTCTTGCTCTGTGTAGCCAACCGGATGAGTTGTTCATCTTGCGAATGTTCTTGTGAAGGCCGACCGGATGTGTTATTCATCTTGCGGATACTCCTATGGTTGTTTGCCGACTTAGATGTTTGTTCCTAAGTTGATGTCTTGTATAAATAACGGTTTGTGAGTTCATTTCAAGGTGTGGTGTGAAGATGAGTATGATATAGCGAAGAAAGGTGCGAAAGGCAGAGCAGAGATTGTTGGGCTTAATTGGAACTGATCCGGACATGGTAGAGATGTCATTCTCCAGTTCAAGACTATGATTTTTATCACTTTGTAGACAGTGTGTCTCCTTGTAGGCAGTGGGCCTCTTTGTGAGCAGTGTGCTCGGGCAGTGAGCCCTTATTGGCATGTGCCATTCATTTTTCTTTATTCTTCTAACAGAGAATAATTCTTGGGTTAATCACCCCGTGGTTTTTCCCTTAACCGGGTTTTCCACGTCAAAATCTTGGTGTTCAATGTGTTGATGCTTATCTGCTCTTGTGTTTATGTGTTATGCTTCCATGAATGATTATTTGATATGCTACTAACTAACAACAGAGAATTAAGTGTTTGAAATTGAAGAAGTTCTATACAACTGATTCACCCCCCCCTCTCAGTTGTATGCCCTAGATCCAACAATTGGTATCAGAGCCAAGTTCCTCTGACAAGAGCTTAACCGCTTGAGGAGATCCAGGATGTCGTCTTACAACAAGGATAGTCCGAAGTTCGATGGAACCAACTTTACTCTCTGGAAAGGTCGCATGAAGTGTCACTTGGAATGCATGGGAAAAGCATATCTGGGTATGATTTCAAAACCATATGTACCTCCACAATGTGGTCCGACAACTCTGAATGAAATCACAGAAGCTGAAAACAATCTGCGGACCAAGGAAGCTCTTCTAAGTGCATTGAATGACTCAGATCTCTCGAATGTCATTGACCTACCCACTGCATATGAGATCCTAACTAAACTGGAACTTCTGTATGAAGGAGATGAGTTTGTCAAAAGTGCAAGGTTGCAAAGTCTGAAAGGGAAATTTGAAAGATTGAAAATGAGAGATGATGAAAACATTACTACCTTTATGCCAAGAGTAAATGAGTTGGTATGTGGAATCAGAAATGCTGGTGGAACTTTAGATGAAAATGAGATTGTCTGCAAAATCCTAAGATCCCTTCCTGCTGCCTACAAAATCAAAGTTGCTGCCATTGATGAATTCAGAGCCCACACAACTGTCACAAGAGAACAACTGGCTGGCAAACTAGCTGCATTTGAAATGACCGAGTTTGGAGATGATCCTCCCAAGACTGAATCTGCTTTCAAAGCCAGTGCCTATGTGAAAGGCAAACAGAGATTTGATCCGGGTGAAAACTCATCAAGGAAAATGTCATGGTATGATCAAGCAAGAAGAGACATGGAAGAAGAAGAAGCAGAAACAGCTCAACTTGAAGCCCTCATTGCAAAGAGACTGCCAAGAGGATCCGGTAAGTATGAAGGAAAACTACCCTTTAAGTGTTTCAACTGCAATAAGATTGGTCATTTTGCCTCAAGATGTCCGGAGAGATCTGCAAGATCTAATACTCACAGACAAAGGTTTCAAAAGAATTGCTATTATGTTCATGAAGAAGATGACAATGAAGGAGTAACAGATGATGAATCAGATCCAGGAAGCAAATCCGGAAATGAGTGGGTGTTTATAGCCATCAAGGAAGAAGATTCCCTGCTCTCTGAATCTGTCAATCACAAAGTTGTTGAAAAAGCCTTAGCTGCTCAAGTGGAAGAAAAGGATGATTGGGTTATTGATAGTGGATGTTCTCACCATATGACTGGTGACAAGAATAAGTTCTTAGACTTGGAAAGATATGAAGGAGGAATGGTAAAGTTTGGTGACAATTCTGCTGGCAGAATCAGAGGTAGGGGAACTATTTCCTTTGATGGTAAGAGCAAAACAGGAAATGTACTGTATGTTGAAGGATTGAAGCACAATCTTCTCAGTGTTGGTCAGTTAGTGGACAAAGGCTATGATCTCTGGTTCAAGAATGGAAAATGCAGAATCTTTACAAGCTCCGGAACTGAAATTGCATCCGGTACTCAGACAAGAGGTAACATCTTTCATCTGGCTGGTTCAAATAAAAGTTGTTTGTTTGTTCAAATTGATCAGAGTTGGTTATGGCATAGAAGAATGTGTCATGTAAATTTTGATAACATCATCAAAATAAGCAATACTCAGGCTGTGAGAGATCTTCCAAAGTTGATAAAACCTACAAATAGTGTGTGTAAAGAATGTCAGTCAGGCAAACAAAGCAGAGTCTCTTTTAAAAGCAAAGATCAGTCTTCTACCGGATTGTTGGAATTAGTACATACTGATCTATGTGGTCCGACAAGAATCAAGAGTCTGCAAGGTGATAGATATTTCATGTTGTTAATTGATGATCATTCCCGGATGATGTGGGTTACCTTTCTAAAAGAAAAATCAGAAGCCTTTGAGAAGTTCAAAATCTTCAAAGCTATGGTGGAGAATCAAACCGGATTGAAACTAAAGTGTCTAAGGTCTGATAGAGGTGGTGAATTTACATCTGGTGAATTCATTGATTTTTGTGAGAAACAGGGTATAAGGAGACAGTTGTCTGCTCCTAAGACTCCACAGCAGAATGGAGTAGTTGAGAGAAAGAACCGGACCATCCAGGAAGCTGCTAGGACAATGATGTTGGAAGCAAATGTTCCTCAAATGTTTTGGAAAGAAGCTATCAGCACTGCAGTCTACACTCTCAATCGAGTTCAAATCAGAAACAACACCGGTAAGACCCCCTATGAACTCTGGTTTGGCATCACTCCTACTGTGAAATATTTCAGAGTATTTGGTAGCAAGTGTTATATTAAAAGAGATGAAGATCTAGGAAAGTTTGATGCTAGAAGTGATGAAGGAATTTTCTTGGGCTACTCCACTCAAAGCAAAGCATACCGATGTTACAATAAGAGATTGAGGAAGATGATAGAAAGCACCAATGTAAAGGTTGATGAAGGAATTGAAAAGCCTTCAAAATTTTATGAGTTTGATGAAGATGACCAAGACAGTGTTCAAGGACCTCAATCCTCTCCGGTGAGACAGAGTCAGCCTGATCCGGTAAATCAGGAAGAAGAGATAAGTCTGAATGAGCCTGATCAAGAAACAACAGTGCTAGATACTCCCAAAATTCCAAGGTATGTAAGACTGAACCACTCTGAAGATCAGATCATAGGTGACAGAAGCAAAGGTGTACAAACCAGAAGAAATATTGCTCAAAGTCAGGATGAATGCTGTCTGATTTCAAAGATTGAACCTAAAACAGTAAATGAAGCCTGCAATGATGAAAACTGGACCAAAGCAATGGAAGATGAATTGATGCAAATTGAGAAAAATCATACTTGGGATCTTGTTCCCAGACCTAGAGACAGGAATGTAATTGGAACCAAGTGGGTCTTCCGGAACAAACTAAATGAAGCTGGTGAAGTAATCAGAAACAAAGCTAGATTGGTCTGCAAAGGCTACTCTCAAATAGAAGGAATTGACTTTGAAGAGACTTTTGCTCCGGTAGCAAGAATTGAAGCAGTCAGATTACTTCTTGCATTTGCTGCCTTCAAAGACTTCAAGGTATATCAGATGGATGTCAAGTCTGCCTTCCTAAATGGTGATCTGGAAGAAGAAGTCTACATTGAACAACCGGATGGATTTCAATTGTCTGATAATAATGATATGGTCTGCAAGTTGAAGAAAGCTTTGTATGGATTGAAGCAAGCCCCTAGAGCATGGTATGAAAGGTTGGATAAGCATCTTGTACAGATTGGATTCAACAAAGGTACTGCTGACAGTAACTTATATTTCAAAATTGATCATGAAAACATTCTGATTGTTGAAGTGTTTGTGGATGATATCATTTTTGGAGGAAGAGACAGTATGTGCAAAACTTTTGCAAATCAGATGAAAAGTGAGTTTGAAATGTCTATGCTTGGTGAAATGAATTTCTTCTTGGGTCTGCAAATTACTCAAACAAAAGAAGGGATCTTCATTTCTCAGACCAAATATGTGAAAGAATTGTTAAATAAATTTGGTATGGAAGACTCAAAGCCTATGAACACTCCTATGGCAACCGGATGTAAGTTAAGCAAAGATGATGATTCTCCAAAGGCAGATCAGACAAAGTATAGATCAATGATTGGTGGATTGTTGTATCTCACTCAAACTAGACCAGATATAATGCAAGCTGTTGGTCTTGTGGCAAGATTCCAGGCTAATCCTAGAGAATCTCATGTTATGGCAATCAAAAGAATTTTTAGATACTTGAAAGGGACAGTTGAGTATGGTCTATGGTATCCTAGAGATCCGGATTTCTCTCTTCATGCTTACACAGATGCAGATTGGGCAGGAGATGTGGATGACCGAAAGAGCACTAGTGGTGGAGCATTCTTTTTGGGAAAGAGATTGGTTTCTTGGCTAAGCAAGAAACAAGATGCAATATCTCTGTCTACAACTGAAGCAGAATACATTGCAGCAGCAGGTAGTTGTACTCAAATCTTATGGATGAAGCAGATGCTAAGAGACATCAAAGTTGAATATGAGGAGCCTATCACAATTTTCTGTGATAATTCAAGTGCAATTAATATTTCCAAGAATCCGGTATTGCATTCTAAGACTAAGCACATATCTATCAAATTTCACTTTTTAAGAGAACAAGTAAACAAGGAAGAAGTCAGATTGGAGTATGTTCCCTCCAAGGATCAGATTGCAGATATCTTTACAAAACCTCTTCCCAAAGACTCTTTTGAATATCTCCGGGAAAAGTTAGGGGTCATGGCCCCTCCGGTGATGAACTAAGATGCACTAATGTGCATCAGTCCGGTGGCTATCACAGTCATATCTTGTGATCCGGACTAATGGGGAGCTGCAACTAAGGGGAAGCAGCTGGTATGATTCTGATGCATGAGAATTGCAAGTATGAGCCCTTTGCCATTGATGTCAAAGGGGGAGAGAAGACATGTGAAAAACAAGTGGTTGATGATCAAAGGGGGAGCAGCAAAGGAAGACATGTGAAGAGTTGTTGTTGATAGGGGGAGCTGTGACAGAAAAGAGAAGTTCTTGTCTTGATGGTTTTTCACATCATATGTTGCCATCAATGACAAAGGGGGAGATTGTTGCAAGTATGAGGTGAGCCAGTGTTGTCATTGATGTCAACATACTCATACTGCATTGACAAGAAGGATTTGATGAGCTTTGTGCTGAGGATATTGAGAAAATTAGCCTCAGTCAGGAACAGTAAAGAACAGTGATGAGAAGAAGGTAAATGTACTGTATAGGATGAGAACCGGAGGATGCGGATTAAAGGGTTAGTAGATATGAGTCTTGAGATGCTACAGTTAAGATTTCAGAGGTCCGCATGAAGATCTGAAGGAGTTGTGGCTGCCGGTATAGAACCGGGTCCGGCAAGTATCCGGAGGTGACAGAGGATCACAAAAAGGTCCGGTGAGGTCCGGAATTGTATTATCCTAATCTGCGGATTGGAAGGAGTGTTTGGGATGTCCTTGTGATGTATCATCCTGATTTGTGTATGATTTGGAGGTCCGGAAGTACCTCTTGCATTATGACAGTGGCGACAGACTGTGTTCTTGAAGTTCCGGATGAGGAAGACAAGAGATCCCAGTAAGCAGAGGAAGTACGGATGTATCCAGACAATTCAGACAGGCTTGTGAAGGTTCTTGGATCATGGTTAGGTTGTGTTGTTGGTCCGCATTGATGATAGAGCCCGAAATTGAAGTTATTCTTCCGGATGAAGTTCTTGCTCTGTGTAGCCAACCGGATGAGTTGTTCATCCTGCGAATGTTCTTGTGAAGGCCGACCGGATGTGTTATTCATCTTGCGGATACTCCTATGGTTGTTTGCCGACTTAGATGTTTGTTCCTAAGTTGATGTCTTGTATAAATAACGGTTTGTGAGTTCATTTCAAGGTGTGGTGTGAAGATGAGTATGATATAGCGAAGAAAGGTGCGAAAGGCAGAGCAGAGATTGTTGGGCTTAATTGGAACTGATCCGGACATGGTAGAGATGTCATTCTCCAGTTCAAGACTGTGATTTTTATCACTTTGTAGACAATGTGTCTCCTTGTAGGCAGTGGGCCTCTTTGTGAGCAGTGTGCTCGGGCAGTGAGCCCTTATTGGCATGTGCCATTCATTTTTCTTTATTCTTCTAACAGAGAATAATTCTTGGGTTAATCACCCCGTGGTTTTTCCCTTAACCGGGTTTTCCACGTCAAAATCTTGGTGTTCAATGTGTTGATGCTTATCTGCTCTTGTGTTTATGTGTTATGCTTCCATGAATGATTATTTGATATGCTGCTAACTAACAACAGAGAATTAAGTGTTTGAAATTGAAGAAGTTCTATACAACTGATTCACCCCCCCCTCTCAGTTGTATGCCCTAGATCCAACAATAATATGAAGGGTCACATTACCCTTGGAATTCAAAAAAGAGCTATGGAAGGTGAAAATTATTTACAAAAAAGAAAGGATTTTTTTGGCAAGGTAATAACTCCTCGCTACTTTATCAGAATTCAAAGTTTTTGGACTCATTAGAAAGATAAACCAATTATCTAGTTCAAGTTGTAGGTTGCTAAGGCTAATGCCAAGGGTACCTCGAGGTGGTTTGCCCTAATTTTGCTCCAAAGGCCTCTGAAAATGCAATTTACTAAGATGTAGAAAATATCAAAAAAAAAAATTATAATTTTCAATATTTTGCCAAAAATACCATTCTAGACTTGATCAGAAGTCTTTCAAGGTACACAAAAATAGGAGAGTAGTTGAACTGAAGTGCAGGGTCATGCAGGGAGAGATATTTGGAGTCTATTTTTGACATGACTATTTTTGGTAGTTTCTTGGTCAAGGACTTTGAGACTTGGAGTTTCGAGCTATTTTTTCTCATTTTGGAGGAGTTTTGGGGCCTAAATTTTAGGATTTTCACTTGTGCTCACCCAACAACTTAGAGTTGCTTTTTAGGACTCACTCATGCAGATTTTGGAGTCCAGTTGAGCTAGAGTTGACTTCCCATTCACTTTTTGGAGACAATTTTGTATTATATGGAAAAATCTTTTTTTTTTTCTGCTGTTCTTGTTTTTTACCTTTGCATATTGCAGAGAAGGAGATTGTCTTGTAACTCAGCCATTTTTACAGTTTTCCGTAGCAGCAGTTCATTTTCTTTAGGACTTTATTGTTATTTTGTAGAGATTCCTTCCATTTTCTAATACAATCAGGGGTTCTTCTATCCAATTTCAGGTGTCTTGTTATTTTGTGAGTGATTTGATAGGAATTTTCTGTGTTTTGCTTCAAAACCTCTGAATTCTTTCTCTCATTTATTAGATGCAAGTATACAAATTTTAGTTTATTACATGTCACAGCTTGTGCAATATTATTCACGCCTTTCTGTGAAATACTTATGTGGTGAATTTGATCAATTTGGATTGTAAGAATAGGTTTATTGGAGAATGTTTGTGAGTTATATTATAGTTTTAAATCAAAATATTGGTGCATTACCCCCTTTAGATAGATTTTATGTTCAGTTCTCAGTTTATGCAAGTTTTCTTCTATATGTTTCCTCCATCAATTTATAGATCTAAAGGGCAATTAAAGGGAGTCAGCTCTTCCGGAGGTTCATTCTCAAAACAAACAAACCCACAGTCTGAGAATGTTCCCATGTTGCACACAATTGCCAAGCTTGTAAAGGCTTACCATTCAGGGCACAATCCTTCGTGACAACAATTTTTGGCACGCGCGGTGGGACACTGAACAGAGATTCAAGCCACTCAAACATATTTTTACTTTGCTATTTGGTATGCACAACAAGGTTTTTAGCCTTTCAGAGGTAAAAATAGCATACTTGGCAACTCAAAATTCTAATTTTTTGCAGATCTAGTGAATTTAGCACACAAGAAAAGTCCAAAGGAGAGGAAATTCAACTCCATTTGAATATCTATAGCTCTCACCTCCAAGGAGAAGAGGCATAACAATAGTAAGAACACCTAGTCTAGTAGGGAGAACCTAATCTACTCCCCCTAGTCTCAAGACTACAGAGTTTGATCAAAGAAATTTGGAGATAAATTTACAAATAGAGAAGGAGATTATCTTGTAACTCAGCCATTTTTATAGTTTTCAGTAGCAGCAGTTCATTTTTTTAGCAGTTTATTGTTATTTTGTAGAGTTTCCTTCCATTTTCTAATACAATCAGGGGTTCTTCTAGCCAATTTTAGGTGTCTTGTTATTTTGTGAGTGATTTGATAGGAATTTTCTTTGTTTTTCTTCAAAACCTCTAAATTGTTTCTCTCATTTATTAGATGCAAGTATACAAATTTTAGTTTATTACATGTCACAGGTTGTGCAATATTATTTATGCCTTTCTGTGAAATACTTATGTGGTGAATCTGATCAGTTTGGATTGTAAGAACAGGTTTATTGGAGAATGTTTGTGAGTTATATTGCAGTTTTAAATCAAAATATTGGTGCATCAACCCATTTAGATAGATTTTTTGTTCAGTTTTTAGTTTATGCAAGTTTTCTTTTATCTTTTTCCTCCATCAATTTATACATCTAAAGGGCATTTAAAGGGAGCTGGCTCTTCTAGAGATTCATTCTCAAAACAAACAAACCCACAGTCTGAGAATGTTCCCATGCTGCACAGGATTGCCAAGCTTGTAAAGGCTTAGCATTCATGGCGTAATCCTTCATGACAATAGTTTTTGGCACGCCCGATGGGACACTAAACATAGATTCAAGCCACTCAAACATATTTTTACTTTGTTGTTTGGTATGCATAGCAAGGTTTTCATCCTTTCAAAGTTAAAAATAGCATACTTGTCAACTCAAAATTCTATTTTTTTGCAAATCTAGTGAATTTAGCACATGAGAAAAGTCTAAAGGAGAGGAAATTCAACTCTATTTGAATATCTACAGCTCTCACCTCCAAGGAGAAGAGGCAAACAATAGTAAGAACACCCAGTCCAGTAGGGAGAACCCAATCTACTCCCCCTAGTCTTAGGACTGCAGAGTTTGATCAGAGAAATTTGGTGATAAATTTGCAAATACAGACTCCTTAGAGTCCCCAAACTCCTCAAACTCCACAGACACCTCAAGCTCCACTAATGGTGAGAAGATATCCTTTTATGCAGTTCAATACTAGCAGCCATTGCTACTTGCAATGCATGATGACATTCCGGTGGCAGCCTTGAGAGGATTACCATTTTTTACAGGTGAAGATCAAACTACTCCAATCGCACATATAAAAGATGTGGCCACATTATATTCGGTCCACCACATAACTCAAGAAAATGTTGCAGTAAGATTACTGGCTGCATCTTTGAAAGGCAAGGCCCTTCAATGGTTCAGAGGATTGGCTGTAGGTTCTATTACATCATGGGACTTGTTGGTAGATGCATTGAATAAATAGTTTGAGGACAAGCCAAATAACCTGTCTTTGATGGAGCAACTAAATACAATAAAAAGAGCTCCATAGGAGCATATGGTTGATTTTAACTTCCATTTTCAATGGACATGGGACAAAATCCCAACAGCAGTAAGGCCTACTGAGGAACATGCATTTTTGTATTTTCTTAGGGCTCTAAATAGTGACATAGCAGTGATGGTACAGTCAATGGGTGGTACAACATAACCAACAGCTTATAAAGTGGTAATAAGAGCTGAAAATAGCTCCAAGGTTGTCAATGCCTATTTTTCCTAAAATACAGCCATCAATTTTGCTGCAAATCCCACCTCTTATTGTTGTACCAGCACTCAATTATCAAGTTTCAACCCAAACAGATGCTGCCCCAGTCCCATCTCAAGAGGCAAAAAGGCAAACAGAGTTACTACAAAAGCAAATAGAGTTGTTACAAGGACAAGAAGAACTGCTGCATAATATTGGTAAGGAGTTGGTAAGCCTGAAAAAGTAACCAAATCAGGTTTATAGGCATTATCAGACACCTTACCAAAATTAGAAGCAAGGTAACCAGAGTAGACAGCCCAATAATCAACTAAATTAGCAAGGCAATCAGTTGAATAGACCTCAATTTTAGCTTGAAAATCAAGGCCCAAGAAGAAATTTTAATGCAAGGCCTTATCATCCATACAACTAGCAAGCTACCAGTTCATCTAGAGAGTTGGTACCAGTGCAAAGCAATATGGCACAAGAGTATGATTGGTGTTACCCCTGTAACCAGCCACACAACCAATCAACCTGCTCAAATAGCATGATTAATTAGACGTTAATGGTACAAAATAATGCTATTGTTCAGTAAAGTACTATACAAGAAGTTTCAGAGCAGCAAGTTATTTATTCTAAACAGGAGCAATCTGATGTAGCATTCATGAATTGGTAGGGTGAGGAATTTTGTGGAGTTAATCACTCATAGGGGCAAAATCAATCTGTACAATCCGTAGTAGCTAACACGAGAGCCAAAAAGAGAGCTGTAGATATTGGACAACAAGCTGGAAGAGGCCAAAATCAACCCAATCAAGCCAACAGGTTGTTGTTGGTTCGTCACAGCAGTCAAATATTCATGTTCTACCAAGAGGGCAACCTATTCCAAGCCAAAACCATCCCAAAGTGTAGCCACAACAAGTGCAATAACAAGTTCATCCTATTGTTTCGAAAGGGAAGCCAAAGGTTGGTTCATTCTCTTTCAATATCATTGATTATATGAAGAAGGCAAACATTAGTATGTAAATATGGGAGTCTTTATCTCTTCCTGGTCAAGCAGATTTATTACAAAAGGCATTATCCAATTTTTCTTTGTCCAATGAGCCAAGTCCAGGTCATCCTAAGGACCAAAATAGAGTAGTGTTGGCAAATGACCCACCATTTCAGATAGAACAAGAAGCACAAGAGGTCAAAGTGACAACATTTTATTTGTCCTTGATAATTGGTAAGCACCTAGTGCATAACTATATGATAGATTCAGGTGCTAGTACTTCGGTCATGCCAAAACAAATAGTGGATAAGTTGGGACTCACTTATGAACCAATGTCCAAACCAATAACTCAGTTAGATGGTTCATCAATTAACACCATTGGAGTCATAAGAAATTTAAACCTCATGGTACATTCCTGCCTAAATTTTGCAATTCCTCGGGACATATATGTGATAGACCTACCCCATACTTTGCTTTATGCCTTTCCTAAGATTTTACAACAAAGTTAGGATGGTATTTATCATCTGATTAGACCCATATGTGTTTTAGGACTAGGTATGGCACAAGGGTAACTATAAAATCTAAACATCTTGCCAAAGATCACCTGGAACCCTATGTCCCTAGTGTCGTTAATGCTAATCTCACCTACCATGAGGAAGAACAACCTATTTGGTCATGAAGATCATACCCCAATCAAGAGCATTGTAGACCTATTTTTAGATGAATGGGCATCTGAGAACCATGAATAAGATCCTTACAAATAGATGGAAGAGGTTGATTTACGAATTTACATGATTCACGAGAAGAATCAGGTTGTTCCTAACCTTATGAAAGGTGAAGAATAGCAGAAACAATAATCTAAACATATGACAAATGACATGTCGCAGTTGTATTTTGATGGTGCAAGGAACAAAGTAGGTGCAGGGGTGGAGCTATGCTTATTTCACTCAAAAATGAGAAGTATTATGCCACCTTCAGATTTGCATTCAGCTGTTCAAATAACATAGTAGAATATGAGGCACTAATTCATGGCTTCGAATGGGCCATAAAGAAGAATATAAAGTGTTTGAAGGTGTATGGTGACAGTGAACTTGTTGCAAATCAGGTAAGGAACTTGACTGTCACCAAAAATGACTTGTTTAAGTCATACAAACATAGAGTATGGAATCTAATTGAAGATTTTGATGCTTTTAATCTGTTATTCGTGCCTAGAAATTAGAACAAACAAGTTGATAAGCTTGCAACCATGGGGGCTAAATTTGACATACCCAAAGAAATCAGAAACACTTAGCAACAACAATATGTGAAAGTAGTTGTGAGGCCATCAGTGGTTGATAATAATATACATTGGCAGGTGTTTGAAAGTGATGATCAAATAGAAAATTTGCTCATTGAGGGGGCTAAGTTTTCAGCTAGTAATCAGAAAAAATTGTGCAATTGAAGACAAATAAGTTACCAAAAGGTTTGGTGACCTTGGAATTAATTTTTAATTTAGATGACCAGCTAAGGAAGGAGAAATCTAGCATTCTTATAAAAAAAGAACACTATATATTAGTTGAGATTTTCAAGTCCAAACTTCTCAAATTGGGAAAGGTATGTACAGTTAAAGATAAGCATGGTTTTGTGTTATTATACCAAGAATTTGATGATATTTTTGCATGGGAAAAAAGACCTCAAATGTTTTAACTCCGAGCTAGCTCAGCACACCATAGAGCTAGAACTGGGGGCAAAACCAGTGAGACAAAAGCAAAGGCCTCTTAACCCCAAGCTGGAAGTTATGATGAAAACAAAATTAAATAAGATGATTCAAAGAAGCATCATTTTTTGAATCAAACACACTTCATGGGTGTCTAATGTGGTTCCTGTTAGGAAGAAAAATGGTGAGATTAAGCATTGTGTTTATTTTAGGGACCTGAATAGAGCATCATTGAAAGATTAGTACCCGCTGCCCTCAATGGAGCAAATTTTGCAAAAAGTTTCAGGTGCTGAAAGGTTTTCTTTGCTGGATGGTTTTTTGGGGTATAACCAAATTTTGGTTAAAGAGGAAGATCAATACAAGACAACATTCACAACCAAATGGGGTATTATGGCCTATCAAAAGATGTCATTTGGGTGTTCAAATGCAAGAGCCACCTTTCAAAGAGCCATGGACATGGCATTCCAGGGCATTATGAATAAATTTGTTCTTGTATATCTAGATGACATCACTATTTTTTCTAGAGATGCAAAGGATCACTTCTCTCACCTTAGACAGGTCTTCTAGAGATCCAGAGAATATAGAGTCTCACTTAATCCCAAAAAGTAAATATTTGTTGTTCATGAGGGTAAGTTGCTAGGCCACATTGTTTCCAAGCATGGGATAACAATTGACCCTAAAAGAGTATGTGTTATTTCAACCTTACCTCTACTAGTCCATAAAAGGGGCTACAAAGTTTCCTTGGGAGAATCAATTTCGTTAGAAGATTTATACCAAATATTGCAAGATTATTGAAACCTCTAATAGCCATGTTGAAGAAGAATATTGGTTTCAGCTGGACTAAAGAAGGCAAGGACAGCTTTGAGGACATCAAAGCAGCTATAGAAGCAGCTCCTACATTGATCAATCCTGATTTTTCAAAAGATTTTATCATGTATGCCTATGGAGGAGTTGACACTATCTCTGCTATGCTGACCCAGTAGAACAAGGAAGGCTAGGAGCAACCAATAGCCTTTTTCAGCTAGGGATTAGAAGGCTATGAGCAAAGGTACACATTTGTTGAAAAGCATGTACTTGCTGTAATAAGAAGCCTAAAAAAATTTAGACACTCTAATAACAAAATTCAGCTGATGGTTGCCCATCCAAGTGTGAAGGAATCTTTGTTGAGCAAAGATCTAGTAGATAAAAGATCTGGCCTAAAAATAATTGATTGGGCCATCAAACATGGTATCTACCTAAGCACTTCATCAAATTACTACCCTCAGGGGAATGGGTAGGTTGAATCCACCAATAAAACTCTCATCAGAATCATCAAATGAACAATAGAAGATAACCAGAGAACCTGGCACTCAAAGTTGAAATTAGCCTTATGGGTTGATAGAGTCACTCCTAAAAGGACTACAGGTCAATCTCTATTTGTGCTAGTTTATGGCAGGGAAGCTAGATTACCTATATCAACTGAACTACCAGCTCTAAGTCTTATGAAGGAGCTTGAGTTTATGGAAGCTAGTCCTATGGAGGTAAGGTTAGCTGAACTATTGGAACTAGAAGAAACAAGGAAGCAAATAGCTCAGCAATTGGAAACATATCAGATGCAACTGAAGAGGACATTTGATAGGAGGGTAACATTTAGAGTTTTCAAGGAAGGAGACATTGTTCTTAAGTGGGATGAGCTAAAAACTAGACCTGGCAAGCACAAGAAGTTAATGGGATTCACCTCAAACACTACTTTTGAGAAACAAAGGGTTGTAATTGTATTATAGTAGAAATTAAGATTTTTAGTTTAATAAGTGTTGGTTGCACAGTAGTTTCATTTCAATTTCTTCTTTCCAAGAAGTGTTGGTGCACAGCTGGTTGGTCCTGTTTGGACCCAACATTGTTTTGTTTTCATTTTGTTTCTAGTGTTGTTGTTTTTCTAGCAGCTGAGTTTCAAAGGAGTTTCGTGAATTGTAGAGGTTAATGGAAGACTCTATTGCCCAATGGACATAACAGGGAACTAGCCACGAGAGTTATAGCAAGCAAAACTAACATAGAGGTCACCAAAAATGTTACCAAATTAGGTTGTAACAGTTGTTTTCTAATGCTTTCAGGAAGCAAGTGACTTCAAATGAAGCAGGAAGGAAGAGAATAGCATATCAAAATAGTCAAGAGAGAGGCTTTAGCCTCTACATTTTATCTAACATGTTTGTTCACTGTGTAGATATAGGTACTTGAAGACCATTCATCTATGCCATTTTCATTCAAAATATAAAGGCTTACATATAATATGAAGGGTCACATTACCCTTGGAATTCAAAAAAGAGCTATGGAAGGTGAAAATTATTTACAAAAAAAAGAATTTTTTGGCAGGGTCATAACTCCTCTCTACTTTATCAAAATTCAAAGTTTTTGGACTCGTTAGAAAGACAAACCAATTATCTAGTTCAAGTTACAGGTTGCTAAGGTTAATGCCAATGGTACCTCAAGGTGGTTTACCCTAATTCTGCTTCGAAGGCATCTAAAAATATAATTTACTAAGATGTAGAAAATATTGAAAAAAATATATATTTTCAATATTTTCCCAAAAATACCATTCTTAACTTGATCAGAAGTCTTTCAAGGTACACAAAAATAGGAGAGGAGTTGAACTGAAGTGCAGGGTCATGTAGGGAGAGATATTTGGAGTTCTATTTTTGACATGACTATTTTTGGTAGTTTCTTGGTCAAGGACTTTGAGACTTAGAGTTTCAAGCTATTTTTTCTCATTTTGGAGGAGTTTTGGGGCCGAAATTTTAGGCTTTTCACTTGTGCTCGCCCAGCAACTTGGAGTTGCTATTTGGGACTCACTCATGCAGATTTTGGAGTCCAGTTGAGCTACAGTTGACTTCACATTCACTTTTTGGGGACAATTTTGTATTATATGGAAAAAGCTTATGCTTTTTTCCGTAGTTCTTGCTTTTTGCCTTTGCATATTGCAGAGGAGATTGTCTTGTAACTCAACCATTTTATAGTTTTTAGTAGCAACAATTCATTTTTTTAGCAGTTTATTGTTATTTTGCAGAGATTCCTTCCATTTTCTAATACAATCAGGGCTTCTTCTATCCAATTTCAGGTGTCTTGTTATTTTGTGAGTGATTTGATAGGAATTTTCTATGTTTTTCTTCAAAACCTCTGAATTCTTTGTCTCATTTATTGGATACATGTATACAAATTTTAGTTTATTATAGGTCACAGCTTGTGCAAGATTATTCATGCCTTTCTGTGAAATACTTATGTGGTGAATCTAATCAGTTTGGATTGTAAGAATAGGTTTATTGGAGAATGTTTGTGAGTTATATTGCAATTTTAAATCAAAATATTGGTGCATCACCCCTTTTAGATATATTTTCTATTCAGTTTTCAGTTTATGCAAGTTTTCTTCTATCTTTTTCCTCCATCAATTTAAAGATCTAAAGGGCATTTAAAGGGAACTGGCTCTTCCAGAGGTTCATTCTTGAAATAGACAAACCCACAGTCTGAGAATGTTCCCATGTTGCACGGGATTGCCAAGCTTGTAAAGCCTTAGCATTCAGGGCACAATCCTTCGTGACAACAGGAATCACATCAAGAATCATCACAAGGGTCTCACCAAGTCCAATAGTTCCCTTATGAAGTCTGTCAATAATCCCAACAAGATCCCCCTTCACAACTACACCAAGATTTTTCACAACAATCTCATTAAGATTTCATTTCTCATGGAAAAAGGGCTAACATGCCATCCTATATTACCTTTGGATTTCATCCCCAATTCATATTGCCCATTGACATGTTCATAGTAACCTTATTAGGGTATAATCAAACCATCACCAAACCCCCTATACACTCATGAGTTTGAGAATCCTATGCAAGAATCCAAAAGTTGAACTAATTATGATCATGAGTCTAAAGATTATGATGGGGGACATCATGAATATATGGAAGAGTTTGAACATCAAGCAATAGTATCTGAGGTTGTTGACTCTAAGCCCGAGGCAGACCTTAAATGGATACTTTTCCTAGGATATAAAATACCTATGGATTTTGATATAATCCCCTTTCTCCGTAAGGATCATCCTCTCCTAATTGCTAAAACATGAGGAGGGCCTTCTCAACCACATGTTAATTAGACCTTAAACGTAAAGTCAAATCTTAACATCAACACATCTACCATGCCTTCTATAGGTGTCTCACTACCTATTGCTAGCATGTCCATGTCCATTCCTCAAAACACTGCCCATGTCACCTGACAGGTTGTCGTGAGGTCCTAACACTTTAGTTGAAATATGTCAATTATGTTGACTGGGTAGTGTCCAAGGCAGTTTGCAATAGGGAATGAATTCAGAGATCTCATCTTAGCAATGGTTTTCTAAGTTTTTGAACAAGCCTTTAACAGAATGAATCTAAGCTACAAAAGAATACAATTCTTAATCTATAAAGCATTTGAATTTTTAATCTAGAAAGCATATAAACTAACTAGGAATCAACACATGCATTTTTAACTATGAATTTTGAAAAGACAACTAACTATCAACTAAAAAAGGATTAAAACTTAAGCTAACAACTAATAACAAACTTTATGAACGAAGCAGATGCTCCAAAAACTTTAGCATAACAAACAAAACTTAAAGAGTATTAACTTGAACACAATATCCTGTAGGGACACACAATAATGCTAAAATAGAAAGTTGCATTAATCTAAACAAAACATTTACTAAATAGAATTGAACAACATAATTGCACAATGATAAAATACTTATCTATCCTATATCCTTTGAGTGGCTAGCTCTTAGGAGATCTTCTAATTGATTCAAATCACATGCATTATCTCAACAGCTCCAAAGTAATTCCATTTGCATTTACATTTCCATTGCTTAATATATATTACTCAGAATAAACTCAGTTGTATTCCTTCATTTCATAGAAAATTATCACAGAACATAATAGCTGAACATTACTTCTGTATTGTATATCATAATATAGCATAACATAATATATCTATTTTTTGGAATTACCCATAATCTATACTACCAAAATCCCAAATTTCAGGTGATGCATAAATGCCACTTAAAGAAGTCTTCAATAGAAAAACAAACTTTTAACTAAATTAGATGTATGTTAGGTTCAACATAGTAAAGTCTCCAAGTGGATTCATAAAAGGTCTTAAGTGTTTTTAACAGAAAATAAAATAACTATCGATAAAGTCCATGATCATGTATTCCTAGATTTTTGGCGCCCTAAGATTCTAGCGCTACTGACTTTAGTTGCTTTTAAGTTCCACTAGGCTCTTCATAAAAACCTACATAAATACACAGACCTTTACACATAATCATGTCAACATTAGTGAAAAACTTCAATCAATTGGAAAGCAAAAATTTGTACATCATTCTATAAAAAAAGAACAAATGTTGCTTATAAAATTTGTAAATTGACATGGTTTGGGTAATTGGGTAACACATAAAGGGTTATATGATTTATTATGAAATGAGGTAAATTATGTTAGAATTAGGCTGGACAACTAAGAGGGGGGGTGAATCAGTTGTCCCAAAATTTTATCATTTGCAACAATATCACTTAGAATAGATTAAAACATTTAAACCATGAATCATCAACACGTGAGAAAAAATAAATAAACACACATGACATAATGATTTTTAACGTGGAAACCCAGTTAAGGGAAAAACCACGGTGGGGGTTAACCCACAAAGATTATACTTTGTTAAAAGTATTACAATTGGGAATGCACATGCATTCGGGCTCACTGCCCAGAGCTCACTGCTCAAAAGAAGGCTCACTGCCTACAGAAAGAAGATTACAATGAGCTTGAATTGATAATTAGCATCTACCAATGCAAGGATTCAGTTCTCGTTAAGCACAAAATACTGATTTGATACACTTCATCCTTACTCTACCCTATTTACTATTTTGCTAACATTTGAACCTTAGATCTTTGCCCTTTTCGCACTTATTCCATAGTCACATCACACACAAACAAAAATCACTTAAATCCATCAGCTATATATATATCTGCATCATGATATTCAATCACTTTTCAGTCAGCTTCAAAAACTCTTAGAACTTTAATGAAGACTCTGCTCTGTCAGCTAAATCCTTTTGTTATATGGAGCCTAATTAGAATCAGAGGTTAAATTAACCCCACTTTTATCGGCGTGGTTTCCCCCCAAATTCCTATGGGGTCAAGGGGCAGTGCCTCTTACAGGGGCAACGCCCCCAAGACAAAGTCAAGGAGTAGTGCCCTTAGCACGCTCCCTGTCACGATACAGGGCAGGGTCGAGGGGCAGCACCCTTGTGGGGGCTTGGGGGCGTTGCCCCCTAAACCTCACATGGTTTTTTATTATTTTATTAAGGTGTCAGGAATTATTTCTTCATTGGTTAACATAAAAAAACCCTATTTTGTAACCGACAAAAGTTGTGATAAAAATGGCTAAGGGTTAGGGTTTTCATTGATGTATTATAGCATTTGCAGTGGTATTGAGTTGTAGTGATTGCTGGTTGTAACTAGTTTGATTTACTGGATAATAATATTGGACTCTCTGTTGGTGGATGTAGCCCGAGTTTGGGTGAACCACGTTCAATTTGTCTCCCGCTGTTTTTATTTGTGTGTATTTTCATTCCTCTATTTAACCTTTATTTGTATTTAATTGATATCTTCTATCAGCTAACCCTAACAAGTGGTATCAGAGTTAGGTTGTGTTTGATTACCGTCTGCAGGAAGGTCTCACAGTTGAGTGGGAGTCTCACGGTTGAGTGGGAGCAATGGTAGACGAGGGTAAATTGAAGGTAGATAAATTTAATGGGCAAAACTATTAGTTATGGAAGATGTAGATGGAGGATTATCTCTATCAGAAGGATTTATGGAGGCCATTAGAAGGAGTATCCAAGAAATTGGCAGGAATGATGGATGAGGATTGGGAACTTCTACACAAAAAGGCATTGGGAAACATTCAGTTGTGCCTGGTACCATCTCTGGAATTCAATATAACAAAAGTGAAGACAACAAGTGAACTGATGAAAGCTTTGGCTAAATTGTATGAAAAACCCTTAGCCTCAAATAAGGTATTTCTCATGAAGGGTTTGTTTAATCTAAAAATGATTGAAGGTGGATTTGTGATAGATTATTTAAATGAGTTTAATATGATTGTCAGTCAGTTAACTTCTATAAAAGTGAAATTTGATGAAGAGGTGAGGGCTCTCTTGGTTTTATGTTCTTTGCCAGAAAGCTAGAATAGCTTGGTAATCGCTGTAAGTAACTCTATCTCTGGTTCAAACACTTTAAAATTTGATGATGTTGTTGGTGTTATCCTTAGTGAGGAAATGTGATGGAAAAGCTCAGGAGGGTCCACATCAGGTAGTGTTTTGAATGCAAAAAGCAGGGGTAGATCAAAGGAGAGAGGAAAAGGTTCTGGAGGTCATGGGAAGTCACGAGGAAAATCAAAGGACAAGAGATGCCAATCTAGAGGACAGAAGGATTGTTGGTACTGTGGGAAACCGGGTCATCTGAAGAAAGATTACTGGTTTCAGAAGAATAAAGAAGGAGACAAACAATAAGGCAATAAGGAGGCAAATGTGGTAAGTAATAAATCTGAAGATGATGCTTTGATTCTTTCCCTAGATAATGCCGATGATTCATGCGTTTTAGATTTAGGGGCCTCATTTCATGCTACACCCCATAGAAGTTATTTTCTTGATTATGTCCAAGGGGATTTTGGCCTAGTTTATTTGAGAGATAACGAACCGTGTCAGATTGTTGGAAAGGGAAGAATTAAGATTAAGTTGCAGAATGAGAATCATTGGCTACTACAAGAGGTAAGGCATGTTCCAAGGCTTAGTAGGAATTTAATTTCAGTAGGGTAGCTAGCTAAAGAAGGTTGCATTGTTACATTTACTGATAAAAATTGGAAGGTTTCAAAAGGTGTGAAAGTAGGCACCTTATATCTTTGTACAGGTCATACTATTCCTTCTACTTTAGCTGTTGCAGAGAAAAAATAAATAGGTTCAAGAACAGTTGCTGTAGGTTCGCAGGAAGAGACTGAAACAGTTGCTACAAGTTCTGAGACAACACTGTGGCATAACATACTTGGGCATATGAGTGAAAAAGGTATGAAGCTACTTCATTCTAAGAAAGTTTTACCAGGTCTGAAATGTATTAATATGGATTTCTGTGAAAGTTGTGTGTATGGCAAACAAAAGAGAGTCAGTTTTCTCAAGGATGGGAAGCAAAAGAAAGATGAAAAATTAGAGCTTGTGCATACAGATGTATGGGGACTAGCTCAGGTATCTTCTCTTGGTGGCTCTCGGTATTATGTTACATTCATAGATGATGCAACTAGGAAGGTATGAATTTATTTCCTTAGGCATAAATCTAATGTATTTGAAACATTTAAGAAATGGAGAAGCTTGGTTGAGAATGAGACGGGTAAAAGATTAAAATGTCTCAAATCTTATAATGGTGGTGAGTATTGCAGCAAAGAATTTGAGGATTATTGTTCCTTTAATGGAATTCGTAGGCAGAAAATGGTTCCGGGGACTCCACAGAAAAATGGAGTGGTTGAGCGCATGAATAGGACAATAATAGAGCACGCAAGGACCATGAGATTGCATGTTGGGCTGCCTTTAAACATGTGGACAGAGGATGTCAACACTGCTGTATATTTAATCAATGGAGGTCCTTCAATTCCTTTGGACTGTGGTATTCCAGAGGAAGTATGGACAGGTAAGAAGGTGAGTTATTCTTTTCTCAAAACCTTTGGATGTGAAGCATTTGCACATGTAGATTCTGAAAATAGAACCAAGCTGGATGTAAAATTAAAAAAGTGTACCTTCGTTGGATATGGCATTGATGAATTTGGTTATAGGCGTTGGGATTTTGAAAATTAGAAAATTGTGAGAAACAGGGATGTTGTATTCAATGAGAAGGTGTTGTACAAAGATCAGTTGCAGTAGCATGAGAAGAAATAAAAGGATTATGTGGTGTTGGATGATACTCCAAATAGTGATGTTCTAGTGGTTCCTCATGCTCTGCAATAGCAACCAGAAATACCACAAACTCCAATAAATGTTAGATGGTCAACAAGGCTAAGTAGACCTCCTGAAAGGTTTTCTTCCTCTTTGTATTCTATTTTGTTAACAGATGCTGGTGGACTAGAAGGGTATGATGAAGCTATGCACATGGATACACAGTTTAGTGGGAGCTTGCAATGAAAGAAGAAATGGACTCCTTGCTGAAAAATTAGACTTGGAAATTATGTAAGTTGCCTATAGGTAAAAAGGCTTTACCAAACAAATGGGTTTATCGACTGAAAGAGGAAGATGGGGGTAAGAAAAGATTTAAAGCCAGGTTAGTTGTAAAAGGATTTGCACAGAAAAAGGGCATTAATTTTGATGAGATATTTTCTCCAGTTGTCAAAATGACTTCTATTCGTACTGTTTTAAGTATTGTGGCTGATGAAGATTTGCATTTGGAATAGCTAGATGTGAAAACTACCTTTCTCCATGCTGATTTGGAGGAGAAGATATACATGGAACAACCCCAAGGATATGAGGTCACAAGTAATGAAAAACTGGTGTGCAGATTGAAGAAGCATTTGTATGCCCTGAAATAAGCACCTCGGCAATGGTGCTTGAAATTTGATAGTTTTATGGCTGAGCAAGGCTACAGCCAGTGTAATTCTGACCATTGTGTTAATTTTAAGAGGTTGGATAATGACAGCTACATTATTTTATGTTTATATGTTGATGGCATGATTGTAGCGGGATCTAACATGGATCACATAAGAGAATTAAAACAGCAGTTAGCACAGTCATTTGCTATGAAGGATTTGGGGGCAGAAAAACAAATCCTTAGTATGAAAATTTGTAGAGATAGGAAGAATAGAAAATTGACTCCATCTCAGGTTGATTATGTTGAAAAGGTGTTGCAGAGATTCCATATGGAGAATACAAAAGCTATCAGCACACCTTTGCCTAGTCATTTGAAATTGACTAAGGAGATGTGTCCTAAGACACCAGAGGAGGAAGAAAAAATGTCCAAGGTACCATATGCTTCAGCTGTAGGAAGTTTAATGTAGGACATGGTATGCACAAGACCGGATATTGCACATGCTGTAGGAGTCATAAGTAGGTATATGAGTCATCCTGGATTGGAGCATTGGAATGTAGTAAAATGGATTCTCAGATATTTGAGAGGTACATCCCATAAACACTTATGTTTTGGGGGCTCTAATACTAATTTAGCAGGTTATGTAGACTCAGATTTGGTAGGGGATATTGATACTAGGTGGAGTACTACAGGTTATGTCTTTACTGAAGGTGGGACAGCGGTGAGTTGGATCTCACGGTTGCAAAAGGTGGTTGCTTTATCAACCACAGAGGCAGAGTATGTAGCTGCAATAGAGGCAAGCAAGGAGATGATATGGCTGCAATCTTTCATGGAAGAATTGGGCAAACAATAGGTTAACAGTTATTTGTTTATAGACAGTCAGAGTGCCATACATCTTGCAAAGAATTTTGCCTTGGATTCAAAGACCAAACACATATAGTTGAGGTATCACTTCATTCGGTTGGTGTTGGATGATGGATAGTTAAGGATGGAAAAGATACATATAGATGAAAATCCAACGGATATGTTTACAAAGGAAGTGACAAGGGAGAAGCTGGGCTCCTCTTCAGTTTCGGTTGGTCTTCAATACTGAAAACAAAATCAGAACAACAGAGTCCAGGGTGCTTCTTTTCAGTGGGAGCTACAGGGTCAACAATGTTATGACCAGTCTCCAAGTGGGAGATGATATGATGTGGAGTCTGATCAGTCTCTAAGTGAGAGATTGTTGTTATATGGAGCCTAATTAGACTTGGAGGTTAAATTAACCCCACTTTTATTGGCGCAGTTTCCCCCCAAATTCCTATGGAGTCAAGGGGCAGTGCCTCTAGCGCGCTCCCTATCGCGATACAGGGCAGGGTTGAGGGGCAACGCCCCTGTGGGGGCTCGGGGGCATTGCCCCCGAAACCTCACACAGTTTTCTATTATTTTATTAAGGTGTCGGGAGTTATTTTTTCATTGGCCAACATAAAAAAACCCTATTTTGTAACTGACAAAAGTCGTGATAAAAATGGCTAAGGGTTAGGGTTTTTATTGATGTATTATAGCATTTGCAGTGATTGCTGGTTGTAATCAGTTTGATTTATTGGATGATAATATTGGACTCTCTGTTGGTGGATGTAGCCCGAGTTTGGGTGAACCATGTTAAAACTTGTCTCTTGCTATTATTATTTCTGTGTATTTTCATTCCTTTGTTTAATCTTTATTTGCATTTAATTGATATCTTCTGTCAGCTAACCCTAATAAATCCATGCGTAACTTGTAATGTGGACCAAAACTTGCATTCACAAATCATCAATCATGTCAGCCACTATCATTGATCGTCACAAATCGTCCAACTAACAACTTCCATTTATCCGGAACCAAGATCAATTACAAGGTCAGCATGTTCTTTTGTTGTCTGCACTATCAAACTGTAACCCCATACTCTAATGCAAATAACTTTTGAATCCTTCATCACTAGAGGTTAAAATTCTGGATTTAGATTGCCTCGACAATCTTTATGACTCCTTTAGATTTGCAGCATACTCTGATTTACCACCAGAGAGATCAGGACCAAGATATCGGTCCCTGTCACATGCTCTATCTCTGGCTACCTAGAATTAGATAAATTTTGATTCTGACTTCCGGTATGAACAAATTAAGTTATGCAGATGAGTGAAATAGTCTTAGTTGCCATCAATGACAACACCTGTCATGTGAAGCAGTGTCTCTTGCCAACATTCTCCCCCTTTGGCATTGATGGCAACACTTAGTAAAAAATGACTAAGTGTTACTCTCCCTTACTCAATACTCTTATGCTCTCCACTGATTCCGAAGCTCCCCCTTTGCCGGATTCCTCATTTTTCACTTTTCTTCACTCCCCCTTTGACATCAATGGCAAAGGATGGGGTCCGCAAGCCAAAATTCTCAAAAATTCTTTATACAGTGCTGCATATGTACACCCAATCATTAAGTTATATTTACATGAACTTGAGAATATCTGCAAAACTACTTTTCAATTACTCAAGTTCAGAGGCCCAACTTATTTTCATGCCATCCAAAATTTAGATGTGTCCACTTAGTAGAAATTCGTATGCTTTTGCCTTTGTTAGATCTTAAGGATCACTTGTCTAAACTGCAGTTTGAGCTTCTGATAATGTATTAAACATTATTTCTAACTTGGGGGCAATCAATCCCTGGAGCTCACACATTCTCTTCAGAATATTTCCTTTTTCTTTAACAAGCTTCTTTATTTCATTGGTCAAGCTGATTACTTGACATTGCTGACTTATAGGAGAAACTATTAGAGGATCAAAATTTTGAGATAGATTTGACAATTTTTGTTCTTGCTCCTTTATCTTCTTCTCAATATCCTCACTAACTTTGGGCCAAGATAGACAAAATTTGTATATAACACCTCCATCACTTAGAGGATTTTGAATAATCTTTATACTGATACCAAGTACCATCCTATCATACCCTATTATGCTCTTTATTTCACTAAATTTCTTATCCAAAAATTCATTTATGACTTTAGTCTCTGCAGACTTCTTAAAAGACTCAAAATGTGTGCTTACAGAACTTACAAGATTCTTCAGATTTCTAGAAGGAGAGTTAGAAGGATTCTTTTGGAAGGTTGGCATTATCTTCTCCAATACTCCGGTTGCAAGGCCTAGCAACTCACTGTCCTCAATGTGAGATCTCAACATCTTTTCTCTTGTCTTGGCTTGTGTGAAGGATGCTATCTTCATTACTTGGACCAGAGAGAGATCATCTAGATTGATTGATCCTTGAAATAGCTCTGGTTCATCAAACTAAAACATTTCTTTACTCAAGAGACTTTTGCTGCATCTGCAGTGTCTCTTGCCACAATTCCTGAACCACCTTCATTTCCTTGAGATTTGTCAATGTTAGTATCAGGACTAATTTGTTTAGATGCATCAACATTTGCACCATCTTCTTTTGTTTTATTTTCCTTGCCTTCTTTTTTCTCTTCCTCTGCTTTACCTTTCTCTGTGCCATCTGCAGGGGAATTCTTTCCTGTGTCCTTACCATTTGTAATCTGTTCAAAAGGATTTTGTGTAGCAGCAGTAATCTCAACACTATCTTCTTTTCTAGATTGATCAGGAGGAGTTAGAGTATCTCCTGCATCAACAATTTTATCCACCATCTCTATGTATTCTTTATTTATTTTCTCCTCTTCCAGAACAGATGAGTCATCAACTTCAGTTTGTTGCTCACTGATGTTTACTTTTTCAACATCTGGAATTGATGAATCAATCCCATCATCTGTCTTCTCATAGGTTTGCTCTAGAGGATCTAAAGTATCATCTTGGTAATCATTTCCTTTTCCAGTTTCTTCTTTTGAGGTTTCTAGTTCTAAAATCGTAGGATTACCTTTCTCAACTTGTTCCTTAGAGACAATATAATATCTTTAACCAGGGCCTTCCTCAAAATTTCCTCTATTTCTTTTGCAATTTCCTCAGTTTCCCCAAGCATTAGCTTGTTCACCTCAGTTTCCCCAAGCATTAGCTTGTTCATCCTTACTTTGCTTTTAAAATCATCTTTTACTTTCTTGAGTATTTTATTTGCTTCCTTTTTGGACATTATTGGACACAAAGTGGAATGGACATATTCTCTGAGTTCTAGATCTTTAGCCTTGGCTGCTTCCTTCCTCATCTCTAGTATTTTCCTTAAACTTTTAGGAAGTTCTTGTAAAATTTCTAGTAGAGCTCTATTAGATTTATTCAAGTACATGATGGTGGCATCTTCCAAAATTTTCTTATTTGCTTGATCAAAATTATCATAATAATCTTTGATAGGCCTTAGATTTCCATGAATAGTAATTATTTTTACAATTTCATCAAATGTCATAGCAACCTTACCAATTTCTTGCTTTTTACTTGCCTTTTTTCTTCTGGAAGGCTGGTCCTCAGAAGCCTTTGAAGTCTTGGATTTCTTGGATCTCATCTCTTTAACTTCTTCATCTGTCTTTGTCTCTTCATCATCTTTTCTGCTCACATATGTTCTTGTGGCCATTGTTTTTTTTCTCTTACTTCCTTCACCGGATGGTCTATCTTCTGGTTTTGCAGGTTTAGGGTTTAGGTTGGAAATCCTCTTCGCACTTCAACTCTTGAAAATTCTCAACTTAGAACTCATTCACTTTCTTTATTTTTTCTTTCTTCTAATGCAAAGTGATTGGAATGAAGAATGAACGACCCTTTTATGCTCCACAAGACCCAATTTGTCTTTGTAATAAATGTTCTTCCCTAACACATCTGGTTGCTTTGTTTCTATACATAGTTGACTTTTAATTGCTCCACAAATCATTAAATCCACTTCTTTTCTTCCAAAAATTCTTTCAAATGATTTGTAGTGACCCAAATTATCTTTTCCCTTCATGCCAGATTCAGGCATCCACTTACTAGCTAGGGGAATATGGTTTTCAATGCAGCTCCCCCTAAGCTAGAGCTCCTAATTCAATTCCCGGAGGAATTATCAGCATCAGATTCTGGTACGGACCCATTATTAACGTTCACAATTGTTTTCTTGACCTATGTCTTACTCATTTCATTCTAGATCTCATTCACATCAATTTTTCTTTTGCCTTTGTCTTGTATCTGCTCATTTAGTTTTCTATTTACTGGACCTCTTCTTTCATTAATCCTACTTCTGCAAAATCTTGTAATATGACTAGATTTATTACAATTAAAGCACACGACATTTCTTTGCTCATATACTTGATTTCCTCTTGATTTGTACTGATTAGCCATGTGTCCAAATCCATTGCAAGCAAAATAGTAGCCATTGAAATAATTGCCATTTCCTTTATTGTTTTATCATACTTCTGCATTCATTTGATTTGTGACCATACTTCTTTCACTTGAAGCATTGAATAGAGAAGGATGGATCATTTTGATTTACTCTACTTCTACACTGAGTATCTCTGTGACCAAATTTATTGTAATTGAAACAATTGCCATTGAAGGATGGATATTTTTGAGCATTACGCTGTCTTACTGGAGGTCTTCTAGGTCTGTTTCTTCCATTTATTGGTTGGAAATTTCTTTGTTCAGATCCGTAGCTTTCACCTTTCTCCTATCCAAGACCATGCTTGTCATCAACTTTTTTCTGACCTTCAAGCAGTGCTTCAAGTTTAGCTAAGCTTATCTTGAACTTCTCCTTGTATTCATTTGCAACTTCTAGGTCATTTCTGAGAATGACAATTTGCTTTTCAAGTTCTCTTTCATTGTCTCTACTTTCTTGTATATCAGACTTTAGATGACCAGCTATTCTGTCCAATCTGTAGCATTCTTCAGTTCTTTCTTTTAGAGTTTGATTCAAGTTTTCTTCATTCTTCTTCCTTTGATCAATTTCTTTGGTTAGCCTTATTGCCCCAGATTCCATCTCAACTTTCAGAACATCAACTTCTTTTGATAGCTTCTCACACTCCTTTGTCTTTTCTTCCAAGGCTTCATTCATGCCATTTTCTTCAGTTAAACTGGATAACTGCAGAAGTAGCTCCTTTCTTTTTTCCATAGATTTCTTTAATTTATCTTTTAACATTTCAATGATATCATCAGCATCTTTAAGCTCATCTTTCAGATTAGATACTTCTTCTTTGGACTAATTAAGATCTTCTAGGGCCAACTGAAGTTGATCTTTGAGTGAACCCATTGCAACTCCTTCCAAGATCTTTCCTCAAGCTATTAGGCTTCTTTCAAGGAACCTCACTCTAATACCAATTGTTAGAATTAGGCTGGACAACTGAGAGGGGGGGTGAATCAGTTGCCCCAAAACTTTATCATTTGCAACAATATCACTTAGAATTGATTAAAACATTTAAACCATGAATCATCAACACATGAGTAGAAAAAAATAAACACACATGACACAATGATTTTTAATGTGGAAACCTAGTTAAGGGAAAAACCACGGTGGGGGTTAACCCACAAAGATTATACTCTTAAAATTATTACAATTGGGAATGCACATGCATTCGGGCTCATTGCCCAGAGCTCATTGCTCAAAAGAAGGCTCACTGCCTATAGAAAGAAGATTGCAATGAGTTTGAACTGATAATTAGCATCTACCAATACAAGGATTCAGTTTTGGTTAAGCACAGCATACTGACTTGATACACTTCATCCTTACTCTGCCCTGTTTACTATTCTGCTAACATCTAAGCCTTAGATCTTTGTCCTTTTCACACTTATTCCATAGTCGCATCACACACACACACAAATCACGTAAATCCATCAGCTATATATATCTGTATCATGATATTCAATCACTTTTTAGTCAACTTCAAGAACACTTAGAACTTTGATGAAGACTCTGCTTTGTCAGCTAAATCCATGCATAACTTGTAATGTGAACCAAAAATTGCATTCACAAATCATCAATCATGTCAGCCACTATCACTAATCATCACAAATCGTCCAACTGACAACTTCCATTTATCTAGAACCAAGATCAATTACAAGGTCAGCCTGTTCTTCTATTGTCTACACTGTCAAACTGTAATCCCATACTCTAACGTAAATAAATTTTGAATCCTTCATCATCGGAGATTAAAATTCTGGATTTAGACTGCCCTGACAATCCTTATGACTCATTTAGATCTGCAGCATACTTTGATTTACCACCGGAGAGATCTGGACCAAGATACTGGACCCTGTCACATGCTCTGTCTTTAGCTACTTGGACTTAGATAAATTCTAATTCTAACTTTCGGTATGAACAAATTAAGTTATGTGGATGAGTGGAATAGTCTTAGTTGCCATCAATGACAACACCTATCATGTGAAGCAGTGTCTCTTGTCAACAAATTATACCTCATCACCCTCCCCTCTCTAATATGGAGCAGGTCCTCCTACTCTCTGTTGACCATGGGCTCTTTGCCTTTCTGCATCCCTTTTTCTATTTAGTTCATCATACTTTGAGGTGAGGTCATAGATGTCCCCTACTTCCTCATCCAAATGGTCAGGATACTTAAGAAAACCTTTGTACAATTTTACCCTCATCTGACACGCATGTAAATCCTTGGGGTCTTGCTCTACAGTTACCAAAACTACAGGGGCGGCTGAAGGAGCAATGGAGGTTTGTTGCAAGTATGTGCCTAACCAATGTTGTCATTGATGTCAACATATCATTGTTGTCATTGCTGTCAACTGTATTCTTATCTTGTTACTTGCTTGTAATAAGTTAGATGCTTTGTATTCACTCATGTAATTGATTTTGATGTTGAGGATATTAAGAAAATTTGCCCCTCCAGTGGAAACAATGTGGTGTAGAGTTCCTTGTGTATTGCAGAAAGAACAGTTCAGTAGATTGCTCCACATTTTCTGTAGGATATATATCTTTGTCTATGGATTGGAAGTTATTTAGAGGTATGTTTGAAGATGCTATATTCCAAGTTTGAGCCTCCAAAATGAAGATTTGAGCGAGTTATGTTCACCAGTGTGAAAACTATTATTTTTGTATTTTTGGTGGTGACAGGGAGAAAGTGTTATGCTTCGCATTCCTCCGCATTGAAGTATTTTGGTTGCGGTTCTGGAATCAAGTTTGTAATGATGTTAAGTGCCCTCAACTATAATGGTTCATGATTTGGTGGTCCGCAAGCTATCCTTTACTCATGATAGTGGCTGATAGTGTTGTTCTTATTTTCTAGTTTGATTTATCTTCTTGACAGTGTGGTTAGAGATCATGCGGTTGCTCCTAGTGATTACAATGTGCTTGTGGATGTCCCCTGATCATGTTCCTACCTTTGGATTGGTCTGCAAAGAATAAATTGGATCGTGAATGAAGAATGTTCCTAATAGACCTAGTGTTCTTGTCAGTCTTAGCCAACCTGGTTGAATTCATTATTTACAGAGATGCATCAAAGATTGTAGAAGTGTGTTGTGGCGTGGAGGATTGTGTTTGAGTCCCAGCTAAGGTGTGGCATGATCCGCATACATCCCTACACATTTTCTTTAACTTAATTTTTATTAGGTCCAGACCTATTTTATGTATGATTGTAATGCCGACCTTGGTGATTGATCCAATGGTTTATGAATGTAATGCTGACCTTGATGAACATTCCAAGGTTGATGAAATGTATAAAATAATGTAATGAATTGTGAAAAAGGTGTGTGTGAATATGAAGAGTTAAGTGCAAAGGTATGTAAGAGAGAAACAGACAAGTTTATTGTGCTTCAAAGGAATTGAACCTAGGCATGGAGTAGATGCTACTTAATCAGTTCACCATTTTGGTAGTGAGCCACCCTTTGGCAGTGAGCCATTCTTTGCAGTGAGCCTCTTGTTAGACTTAGGGCACACAACTGAGAGGGGGGGTGAATCAATTGTTCAAAACTTTCTCCAATTAAACACTTTAGTGATTAGCTGTATATTAACCATAAACCATAATGCATTCAAATCAAGAGTAGAAACATATCAACACATAAGACACCAAGATTTTGACGTGGAAAACCTGGTTAAGGGAAAAACCATGGGGTGATTAACCCAAGATTGTATTCTTTGTTAGAAGAATAGAAAGAACAAAATGGCACATGCCAATTAGGGTTCACTGCCTGAGCACACTGCTCACAAGAGGCTCACTACCTACAAGAGACACACTGTCTACAAGGAAATAAATATCACATACATGAACTGGAGAATAGCATCTTCACCATGCTTGAATCAGTTCCATTTAAGCCCAATACTTCTTCTCTACCTTTTACTCTCTTCCTCGCTACCACACTCTCATCACCACAAGGAAAACATCAAACTGACTTCAAAATCCCTTATTTATACAAGGTATCAACTTAGGAATGATCATCTAAGTCGGCAAACATTAATAAGATTATTTGCCAAATGCATAACTCATCCGGTCGGCTTGTCTCAAGAAGAACACCATCATCCAGAAGTTACTCTTCAATTGCGAGCTCCAACTTCAATGTGGACCACCAACATGAACTAGACATAATCCAAAGACTTCCACAAGCTTGCCTGAATCACCAAGAACATCCACACTTCTTCTGCTTACTAAAATCCTTCTCTCCTTCATCCGGAACCTCAAGAACACAGTCTGTCATTACTGTCACAAAGGAATAGATGCTTGTGGACCTTCAAACCACGAACCAATGGAGTTGATACACCAAAAAGACTTCCTCAACACTCCCTCAAATCTGCAGAACTAGAAACTTCATTTCCGGATATCACCAGACCTTTCTTGTTACTCTCTGTCACCTCTAAACACCTACTGGAACCGGTTTTACTTGAGCGGCCACAACTTCTTCATATCTTCATGCGGACCTCTAAAATCTCTACTGGATCTCCTACAGACACATATCTTCAAACCCTTTAATCCGTATCCTCTGATCATCATCCTATCTTGGACTTTTGCCTTACAGTCATCACTGTTCTTCACTGTTCCTGATTGAGACTAATTTTCTCAATATCCTTAGCTCACGGCTCATCCAAACCTTATCATTAATACAACAAGAGTATGTTGACATCAATGACAATACCAGTTAGGCCCATACTTGCAACACCTCTATTTTTAGGTATTGTTATAACTAATATATTTCTATGGGCTAACACCCACCGTGGCTTTTTCCTCTTAGGGTTTTCCACATAAAAATTTGGTGTCTACTATGTTGAATTTGTGTTTGTGATTGAGTTTATGATTTCATGCTCTTATGGTTATATCAGATTATAAGCAACTAAATTGTTGATGGTTTGATATTCATATGAAGCTAAGCTTTTGTGACAACTAATTCACCCCCCCTCTCAGTTGTTCGGTGTATTTCAACAAGGTTTGTACCTCATACCTATCCATTTGTTCTTAAGATGTTGTAGTATTTTTGTCAAAGCTTTTGCTCTTCTATAGGACTATTTGAGATTAGTTGGAGAAATTATCTCCCTTCATTTTAGATACATAGGCAGGGGAGTATATCGTTCCTCATAGGCATTCCATGCTCTATCTATCAATTGTGGCCCATTAATCTTAAAATCTTCAAAATAAATTCTGATACTCTCATTATACTTTGCCTTCATAGCTTCATACTTTTTAATTCTTTGGAATTGAGTTTTGAAGGCAAAGGGCTTATGGTGAGGGTACCTCATATGGAGCCCTACATTTCTTTCTGCTTAAAGATATTTTTTGGTCCTATCCTGCCAATTGAGTTGGTTTTGCATATTAGACATGAAAGCTCTGAGTTGTACTTCCCCCATAAAAAGGTTAATGAAGAAATCACTGTATTTATGATCCAAAAACATATTATGCACAAAAAAATCATGTAGCAAATTTTGTTGAATAGGGGGTGACTCTTTGAATGCTTCTAGGAATTGTTTGTCATCTGGATCATGGGGCAAATTGCAGGAAATCCTCAAAAGTTTCCATCTTAACAACTGCTCATTAAGGAACATAGAATATAACCTGGATGGTTTCTGACAAGCTAGAAGCAATTCTCCTATTTGACATACATCTATTTTAGCTCAAGATATAGTCTGTCATAGGATTCTTTTAGCAATACTAATTCCATCTTAAGTTTGCCATCTTCTACTCTAGCTTGTCTTAGGAAATAACACCTTTCCATCCATTTTGGTTGGTTTAGTCTGTATCTCTTTTGATTCCATGACCAGTTTAACACTTATTTCCTATAATTCTTGTTCCAAATCTACAGCCTTGCTAAGAGCTATGTTAAGTTCTTGTTTCTATTTTTCCTATTTTTCCACAAAAGACTGAAGAAACTTTTCAAAAATATCAGTCAGGTTTTTTATTTGTTCATCCTTTGTAGATAAACTAGTCAAGTGTTTCTTGTCCTTTTCCTCAAATTGTTTTAACTGGGAATGTAATTCCTTAATAATTTTATCTTTTTGCTCTACTTGGGCCCCTAGATTTCTTATCTCATGATCTTTTTGTTGTAGAAGCCCTATCTGTGAGTCAATTTCTACTTTTATATATTGATGTGTTCTTCAGTCTGTCAGAGTTTGTCCTTTAACTGCACAATTTCTTCTCTGAACTCCTTTAACTCAACTTCTATGTGATCACATTTTCCATTTCCTAAATCAATGCAAAGGGGGGAGATAAAAATTTATGTACCATGGTATGCCCTTCATCATTTCCTTCCATTGGGTCTTGCTCTGTGTTATGTACATTGTCTAGAGGGGATGGCTATTCATTTTGAGGAGTTATGTTAGATTTATGTTCATCTAATGACTGTTGAGTTATAGAAATTGTTTCCATAGGCTCATCCTCTTGAGCCTCTGTTTCTTCAACCAGTATATAGTTTGGAATTTGTTCTCCTATTTTCTCTTGACCCTTCTCAGGTGGATCAATCTCTTTCTCAGATTTGGGGGTATCATTCTTTTCCAGGGCTTGATTTTCACTTGGTTGTCTATCCCGCCTTTTATTTTTAGGACTAGGCGGTTGATCACATTCTGCAAAGCAGCTAAAATCGATAGCTAATCTTTTACTCCTTCCTAGAGGAGGGGGCCTTTGCAACTTGGCTTTAGTATTTTGTTCCTTTTTTCTAGGCTGACTATTTTCATTCTCGGAGTCAATAAATTCCATGTTTTCTTGTTTTTCAAGGGTCTTAGGAACATTATGTGGTCTAGGGTGTTCGTTGGGTTCTTAAGGGTTTCGAAGAGTTTTTGCTGATTCACCTTCGGGAGCTTCCTTGGTAGGTTGAAGCATAGGAGAAGGTTCCCTAGGGTTCTCCAATGCCAAACCAAATGACTCACCTCTCTCAAAGTGCCCCATGGGTATAGGGTTTTCAAATTTTCAGAGAAATTTTTGCCATTTTTCATCTATTTTTCTCTTCTTGAGGAGTTGGTACTTGCAAATTAAGGAGATGAGACCATGGTGTTTGAGTGGCCCAGACGCAATCTTATACCTTTTAATCATGTGAATGAGAGAGTCACATAGGAAGGCGGGAAGATTAATTTTCAATTCAAGGTTTTCAACACCATGGCATAGGGGGATAAGCAGATAGAAAGGAGGACCCACGAAAATAGCACATTATCCTTCACATGTAAAATACTTAATAATCCATGCGACTTCCATTCTCCATGGCTCTGCAATTGACATTCTTTGAAAACCTTTATTCTACCCCCTAGAATTTACAACTAACAATGGTTGAGGTTCCCCTTCCCTTAAGAAAAGTTCTAGCATTTTCTGGTAGGAAATATTGGTAGTTTCTGCTAGATTTAACCCTTCATTCTTGATACTAGATAAATTGGAAATGGTTTGGGTACTTACCTTGAATTTCTTCCCTCATACAATCGATTACCCATCTAAGAAATTCTCCACTAATTCTTTAACCAACTATGCATTATGCCCTTCAAACTTCTTCATGAATTCCAGCCATCCCACTCTTTGAAAAAACTCTCAAATATTGTTCAGTTCCAATGTTTATCTGTAGAAGTTGGTTTTGACTTCCGTTTTCCCCACCCATGCTAGCCTATTGGTAATTGTTGCTAACTTCTTTGCTGATTGCTATGGCAACCAAAGGTGATTAACTATTTTAAGCAGACTGATCTGTAGGCTAATAACTCAATTTTTATGGTCACCTGAATAAATATAATGGTGATGTAATATTGATCAACTCATTGTATTAAGCAAGACCATGGATCATTATTACCATGCATGGTGTGGAATGAATGTGTCGTCATCTTTCCTAGTGGAAGTACAATTCTCACAAATTTGCTAAATTTGGAAAAAAAAGGGGAAGCATGCCAATTTATTTAATTTTATTCACAATTTCTTAATTAAGAAAGAATGTGTATGTACTGGCATGTACTGATTTGATTTGAAATTCACCTTACTTGTGCTGATGTAATGTCTTTATAGACAATTATGTATGCAAAACTTGGATGGGATGGTGAAAGGTTCGGGCAGATTTATTAATGGTCATGATAGAGTGGCTAGAGTAATTTATTTATAATGATTGTAAATAGTCATCATAATTTTATTTATTATGACAAGGGGTGGTGACACAAGGAATGAGCCTTTTAATGAATGCTTTGGTATGGGAGAGTTTAGTAGTGGAAATGGATATGCTTTTGAAAATGTCAGAGCATTTGCAAAGAAGGGGTCACAAGTTGAGAGCATCGAAAGTAGACGCTCATGGAATAAATATAACAAATATATGGGAACAACGTTGTGGAGTATTATGGTTTGGTATCGTGAGAGTAAAGGTACAAAGTTCTAGAGCATCGCTGAAGGATGTCATCGGAACGCAAAAACAAAGTTCTGGAGCACCATTGAAAGATTCAGACGAAATGCAGGAACAAAGTTTTAGAGCATCACTAAAAGATGCAGCCAGAATGCGGGAACAATGTTTCAGAGCATCACTGAAAGATGTAGCTAGAATGCGGGAACAAAGTTTCGGAGCATCGCTAAAAGATGCAGTCAGAATGCAAGAAGCCGAAATGTAGGAACAAAGTTCCGTAGCATCACTGAAAGATGTAGCTGGAATGCAGGAACAAAGTTCCTGAGCATCGCTAAAAGATGCAGCCGGAATGCAAGAACAAAGTTCTAAAGCATCGTTAAAAGATGCAACTCAAATTTTGTACCTACTCAAAGATGAAGTTCTGCAAGACAATGATAAAATTTCAGATGAGTAACAAAAATGGAAAATACAATAACTTGACTAAAATGCTCCAAAATAAACATGCATACACGATTTTTTTTTTCAGAATAGATTATTTTTCCTCTACCAAGGTAGAGTCAACACATTGGTTCTCTCCTTAAATTTATACCACCCTTGTAAATTCTTCTTTGTTAATAGGTTTGTGGTAGATCTGCAATCGATGATCATTGACGAGGAGTGTTCAAGTGTCACCATCGATGGGTTTAATTTGTACTAATCCATTTGAAAATACTTCAGAAATCTCACATGACAACATACAATGCGTTCTTAGTTTACCTTTTTGGTCTTTATATCTAGAGTCAAATAGCAGTGCCCAATCACTGTTATGGAACTTTCTTTCTTTTATATGTTTTTCATGCTAAGTCTTTCATTTCTGTTGGGCCAGCTCGATCTGGTGAATGGCTTCTAGATGGAGTTCATCCAATTCACTAAGTTGTGGGACTCTTTCAACCTGGGCTCGATCAAGGTCCAAGCCCACTTCCATTGTTGTTCTAAGTGTTTGTAATTTGAATTCAATGGGTAGAAGAGGTTTCTTCCCAAAGACTAATTCATAGGGAGTGAGACCGGTGGTTAATTTCTAGGTTGTGTTATAGGCCCAAACTGCCTCATGCAATTTCCTAGCCCAATCCCTTCTCCCTGATGAAACTATTTTTGTCATAATGTTTTCAAGCTCTCTATTGGTGACTTCAACTTGACCATTTGCTTGTGGGTGATAGGGAGATGACTTATTATGGCTTACTTGAAAATGGTTAGTAAATGCTAATAGAACTTTAAACAGAAACTGGGGTCCCTAATCTGTGACAATTGATCTAGGAGCTCCAAATTTAAGGAAGATCTTGTTATAAAGGAAATCTACAACTTGTTCTTCCCTAGCAACTTTTAGTGCTTGGACTTCTACCCATTTAGTCAAGTAGTTAGTACATACTAGAATGTATTCTTTAGCCTATGAAGGAGGATCTATGGGGCCTATGAAGTCTAGCCCCCATTTTTCAAAAGGTTCTAAAACCACTTGTGGCTATAGTGGCATCTTGTGAGATGCAGTAGGTCTCCCTACTCATTGACATTCATCATAGTGGCGGACATATTTTTTTACATCTTTATGCATGGAGGGCCAATAATATCATGCACCTAAGATTTTGTGAGACGTCCTTTTTGTTGAATAATGACCATCAGAGGGGTCATTATAGCAGGCTATGAGTATGTTGTATGTTTCATCTGATCTAATGCAATGACATAAACCTAGATTAGGGCCACTTCTAAACATCATACCATTGATCCATTTGAACTGAGCACTTTCCCTAATGAGGCATTTCTTTTGTTTTGATGTAAAGTCTGGTGGAAACTCAGAGGTGGCTAGATAGTTGGTGATATCTACAAACCAAGTTGTTTTAATGGAGATGGCGAATAAGTTTTCATCTAGGAATTCATCTTGTACAAGGGTACAATCTCCATTATCTTGTTTGATTCAAGATAAAAAGTCTGTGACTACGTTGAACTTTCTGGGTTTATCAATGATGGTCACATTGAATTCTTGGAGAAGTAATAACCATCTAATAGGTATTTAATTCTCCTATTTACTGCAGGTTTGTTCAATAGGTATTTAATAGCTGAATGGTCTGTGAACACAGTTACCTTATACCCTGTAATGTAGTGTCAAAATTTATTGATTGCATGAACCACAACTAAGAATTCTTTCTTCGTAGTGGTGTAATTTCCTTCAGTGGGGTCAAATTCTTACTAATGAAATATATGGCATAGTTTCCTCCATTCTCATCTTCCTAACCTAAGAATGCTCCAATAGCATCATTGGAAGCATCTGCATAAATATGGAAAGGAAGGTTCCAATTAGGTCCACATAGAACTGGAGCAGAAATGAGTTTCTCCTTAATGATCTCAAATGATGTTTGACATTCTGTTGTCCAAACAAAGTCCATATCCTTTCGAAGAAGGGAGAACATAGGGGTTCCAATCTTACTGAAGTTTTCTATGAACCTTCGGTAATATCTAGCATGTCCTAAGAAACTTTTGACATCAATTTGGCTCTTAGGAGTCTCTAGTTGTTGTATCACTTCAATTTTCTTAGGATCTACCTATATCCCTTCAGTTGAGATGTGGTGTCTGAAAGGAAGCAAGGTATACGGAAACGCTTCCTACACTGATCTACTGAGGAAAGATTTATGCAAATTTTTACTTTTACAGTTATAGATTAAGATGCACATTATTAGAAAGATAATAACAACTTCCAAATGCAAACACAAAACTCACAACACAAGATATACATGGGGAAAACCCTTTCAGGTAAAAACCCCACACTCCAAAGTTGCCTAATATATTATTCAGAATCATGAAGATTACAATATACTTGTAGAGCAAGATTTTATAGTAATATATCCAACCAGAGATCTAGGAGGTAACTCGACATCTATAAGATTCTTACGCACAACCTCCATCTCAAGCTCTTGATGTATAGGAGATACAATACAATACACCGCCAACAGTAATTACAAAACCATGAGCTAAAACCACCCGTAAGTGGTGCCCAAATTATCTCCAATCAAAGATGCCTTGTGATGTGTCAAAACACACACCAACACATGTAACTCTACCCTTTACAGCTCTTTTATGTGTCCACATTTTTACATTTCCCAAAAATAGAAGGTCCAACTTCCGGAGGCCATAACTTTTGATCCGAGTGTCTGATTGACAAACTGTTTGATGCGTTGGAAAGGTCTTGAAGAGATATATCACCCTATAACCTGTAATGCTAGTTATGACAATTTTTAGGATGTTTAGGGAAGTTTCAATTCTGGTAATTGAGTTTAAAGACTTTTTCCAACAATTTCAAAAAATAGAAACTTTAATATCTCGCAATCTAGATATGATCTTGAGACGAAACCCACCCAAGATGTTCACTTAGTTGTTCCGCACCTTTTAGGAAAAGTTTCAGGTCAATCTGAGCTCAATCGAAGGACTTACTAAAGATAGTAAGTCTCACTATTTTTAGCTCATTTGGAAACTTTTGGAAACTTTGAAAGTTCTAGACCATTCTCCAAGATAAAGGGTATTCAAAAAGACCAAAATTGGAAAGAATAATAATCTTTCAAAGTTGCAAGGTTGAGACACTTATCTTAACATTCTCCCACTTGTTGAACACCTTGCAAGAGTAAAGGGAGTATCAACACCAAGATTTAATTGCTAGGGGCCAAGAGGCCCATAGACTTTGAACACCATCTGAACTTCTCTGTGCTCAGAGGTTTTGTCAAGGAATCTAAAACATTCATCAAAGTATCAACTTTCTCCAAGTTTACCTTCCCATCCTCTACCATGTCATGAACCAAATGGTATTAGACATCAATATGCTTAGTCCTCACATGGAAAGTAGGATTCTTTGCCAAACATATGGTACTCTGACTGTCACAACAAATAGTAATCTTCCCTACATCAAACCCAACATCAGAACACAATCTCTTAAGCCAAATGGCTTCTTTACAAGTATGAGTTGCTACCATGTACTCAGCTTTAGTAGTGGAGAAAGTGACCATAGGTTACTGCTTACTCATCCAACTAATAGCACAACTAAACATAGTGAACATATAAGCGCTGGTGGATCTCTTGTTATCAATGCCACCTGCCCAATCTAAATCCACAAATCCACGAATACAAAGTGAATGTCAAGGTCTTGTAGGATAACCATGATAACATAAGCAATACTTGGAAGTACCCTGTAAATATCTGAACACTCTCTTAACTACATCCCAATGTACCCATCCAGGATTAGCCATAAATCGACTAAGGACATTCACTGTTTGGGCAATGTAGGTCTTGTACAAACCATTGCATACATCAAACTGCCAACCGCACTAGCATAAGGAACTCTACACATATCCCCTATCTCTGAAGGAGACTTTGGACAATCTTCAGTAGATAACTTTGTCCCCATTGTAATAGGAACAATCAAAGGTCTACAATCCACCATGTTGAATCTCTCCAACACAGTGTTAACATACTTACTCTAGCCTAACCAAAGTTTTTTGTTTGCTCTATCTCTTCTGATCTCTATCCCCAGAATGTACCGAGCTGCCCCTAGATTTTTCATCTCAAATTGTGCTGACAACTGAGACTTTAAATCAGAAATCAAACTTTTACCATTCCCAATGAGTAACATATCATCAACATACAATGCAATAATGAGAATGTGATCATTGTCAAACTTGTAATAAACACAATGATCTGATTTCGATCTCTAAAATCCAATACTCAACACAAAGGCATCAAACTTATGGTACCACATCCTAGGAAACTGATTCGAACCATACAAAGACTTTTTCAACTTGCAAACCAGATTTTCTTTACCTTTCACCATGTAGTGCTCTGGCTGTGACATAGAGATTTCCTCCTTCAAGTCACCATAAAGGAATGTTGTCTTCACATCCATCTGTTTGACTTCTAGATCATACACTACTACAAGAGATAACAAGAACCAAATAGATGTCAGCTTTGCAACAAGAGAGAAAATCTCACCATAGTCAATTCCCTCCACCTGAGAATACCCCTTCGTAACCAATCTAACCTTATATTTCTCAACACTGCCATCTACAATAAATTTCTTTTTGAACACCCATTTGCATCCAATAGGTTTTCATCCTTCAGGCAAAGGTACCAAGTCCCAAGTATTATTCTTTTCCAAAGAATTCATCTCCTCTTCCATGGCCTCTTTCCAAGAACCTGCATATTTCATACCCATAGCCTCTTTCATAGTTCTAGGCTCATCAAAGTTAGAAATCAAAGAAAAAATACAACTGGAATCATATAATGAATAACCAAACCTATCAAGTTGTTGCCTTATTCATGTGGACCTCCTCAAAGATTGATGTTGAGGTTCTTCATCTTCTTCTGAACTTTCAGAGCTACTAGAGCTCTCCTCATTATCAGGTCCAATAGATGTTTTTGGTTCAACTTTCTCAGGGGTGGAAGGAAGATGAACCACATCATCTTTCTTATCTTATTTCTTTGGTTGCAAGACAATAGAAGAAGGATTAAGCTCTCTGAAGATCACACTTCTGCTATATAGAACTCTCTCAGCCACTGGATCCTAAAGCTTGTACCCTTTCACACCGATGCCATAATCGATGAAGATACACTTTATAGCCTTGTTCTCCAACTTAGACCTCTTTTCCTTAGGCACATGTGCATATGCCTCACAACTAAATACTTGAATGTGTATTAATGAAGGCTTTTTACCAGACCATACCTCCATAGGTGTCTTATCAACAAGTGTTGATGTATGAGACCTATTAACTAGGTAACAAGTGGTAGCAACAGCTTCAGCCCAGATCTTTTGTTCAAGACTAGCTCCACTTAGCATACTCCTTGCCCTCTCCATCAATGTTCTATTCATCCTCTCTACAACCCCATTCTACTAAGGGGTATACAGAGTTGTCTTGTGCCTCTCAATACCCTATTCTTTATAGAACTTGTTAAAATCTGCTGAACAAAACTCACCACCGTTGTCAGTCCTCAAACACTTAATCTTTATATCCTTTTGATTCTCTACAAGAGCTTTGAAATCTTTGTGTATATGCCTAAAAATGACACGATTCGATCTAAATAAATATTCTTAATATTTATTCCATTCTAATTCTTCTATCAATAAACAAATTATTTATTTGATTCATATTCCTCTAAATTAATTAAATATCAAAATATTTAATTATCTCTTCTAAAGTCAAAATTAAATAAAATCCTTTATTTAATTAAATTCTTCCAAACAATTAAATAATTCTCAATTATTTAATTAAATCAAATCATTCCTCCAAATTTGAATAAATCAAATCAAATTTATTTAAATCCTTTCAATCTCCAAAAATAAAATAAATCAAATATTTTATTTATTCTTCCAAATCATGCACAACAATTAAATAAATTTATTTATTTAATTTGCTTTCTTATCTTCTAAATTAAATAATACCAATTATTTAATTGTTTCTTCCAATAATATCTTCTCTAAATTTAAATAAATCAAATATTTATTTAAGTTGCTTTTTCTTCTAAATTGAGTTATCTCTAAATATAATTCAATCTTTGTGCACATGCAATTAAATATTCCTAATATTTAATAAAGCAAAATATCTTCTTATCCTCATGCAAATCCCTTCTTCTTGTTTTAAATCACTTAATTGATTATTATATTCTTTTAAAGTGTTTTAACTCATTCTTCTATTCTTGTTAATTCCTTTCATGCAAAAGAAAGCAAGACACGTCTTCTTATTCATTGCACGTTCCTCAACTATTCTCAACCGTTGATCTTCTCAAGTCTTCTATACCGTTGATCTTATTTCTCCCAAGTCTATAAAAGCAACCTCATTCATCCATTTCAATCATCCAAGTTTTAAGTATTGTTACTCTACAGGAATTACAGCGCGCCTTTGGCACCAATTCCTTCATTGCTTGTGATTGCATTCATTACTACGCACTACTACCATCGTTGTGAAGCTCCTCTTCATTGCGATACTATCACTTCCATTCTCAATTGACATTCTTGAAGCATAGCAAGGAAGTGCACTCTCTAAGGGCCTTATTTCATACATGCAAGAATGATTGTGATAGGTGACCAATGGAAGTTTCGATCTAAAGGAGGTTTGCTTTGTTGTTGAATCATTGCTTATTTGATTAAATCTCTTTAGTTCACTATTTTATTGAAGTTTTGGGTATTTGATATTGATATTATTGCATATTCATTGATTGATCCAAATTTTCCCTAACACTTTGAATCTATTAAAGACTTCAAATTTACTTATAAGGAAATACTCCCATGTCCTTCTACTATAGTCATTAATGTATGAAAGAAAGTAAACAAATTTTGAAATTGAAGGAACATTAACAGGATAAAACACATCAAAATGAATCAAGTGTAACACCTCAAAAGATTTGTGAGAACTGGAATAAAACTAAACACAATTTTGTTTTCCATAAATGCAATGTTCACAGAAATCAAACTCAAGATTACAGTCATTCATACCCTCAACAAGATTTTTATTTTTTAGGGTCCTCAAACCCTTTTCACCAATGTGACCAAGCCTTTGGTGCCATAACATTGTCTTCTCAGTTGGAAGTTTCATCTACATAGAATGAGCACCCTCAGGTACCTAGAAAGCACGACCATCAGAAGTAGATGCAACAGTCTTTTTCGCTATTGGTTCCAATGGTGAGGATGAAGACTCTGAAACTCTCTTCTTCGAAATAGAGGCACTATTGTACTAAACTACGCATGCATCATGTTGAAATATAGTTCCAATCCGAACAACCTTAGCCAACACCATAGATCCTCTAGTCATCTTGCATCCTCCATTCGATAAAACAACCTACCCACCCACATCATTCAACTTACTTACAAAAAGAAGGTTCAGTGTCAAACCAAGGATATGCAGAACACCATTGATTCCATTCACTCTTCCATCAGGGAATCGAATCAAGACTCTTCCACGACCAACAATATTCAGGTGATAATCATCACCCAAGTACACCTTTCCACCATCGTATTCTTCATACTTCAAAAACCAATCCTGATGCGAGGTCATGTGAAAAGATACACCAGAGTCAATAAGCCACATATCTTTAGATGCATGTGTTGCCAAGGCAGTAACAAATGCTTCTCCTTTATCCTGAGAGGACTTGTCAGAATCCGAATCATAATTCTTCTTCTTTTTCATTTTCTCCTCCTTGCACTCCTTGCGGAAGTGACCAGGTTTGCCGCAGTTCCAACACTAGGCCTTGGACTTTCCGGGAGACTTAGATCTCCCACGGGATTTGGATCTTCCTTTTTCTTCCTTCTTCTTATCCTTTTCCTTTCCCTTCTCTTTAGATCTACCACAAACTGCAAGAGCCTCCTTGGCCGATTTGGAAGACTTTCTTCACATCTGTTCAGACAACAGTGAAGAAACCACTTCATACATCTTGAAAGTGGTAGTGGTACTCCCAATGGCCATAACAAGGTGGTCCCACAAATCTGGTAAAGAACACAGTAATGTCATACATTGATCCGCCTCCATCTTCACACCAACAAAAGTCAACTAGGCAACAAGCATATTGAATGTATTTAGGTGATCAGCAACAGATCCTCCATCTTCCATCCTTAGAGAATACAATTTCTTTCGCAAGAATAACTTGTTCACCAAGGATTTAGCCTGATAAACATCTCCAAACTTCTTCCAAAGTTCCTTTGCAATCTTCTCTTCATGGATATTCAGGAGCACTGAATCAACCAAACAAAGTCTTATCAAACCCTTAGCTTTTCGATCTTTGAGATCCTAGTCTTCTTGAGACATTGCCGTTGGTTTTGTACTAGATATGGCATCCCATAAATCTCGATCTACAAGCTTATCCTCCATTTTGAGTTTCCACAACTCAAAATTACTGCTGTTAAACTTCTCTATCTCAAACCTCTCAGATGTGCTCACCATCTCTTACCTACAACAAAGATTTCAAAATCCTATGCACAAGCTCCCACTCAAACGAAGATCAGCTCAAAAAACCCTCTACCCAACAACTAGAACCAAAGGTGATCAGGCTCTGATACCAACTGAAAGGAAGCACTTAGGTATGCAGAAACACTTCCTACATTGATCTACTAAGGAAAGATTTATGTAAATTTTTACTTTTACATTTATAGATTAAGATGCACATTAATAGAAAGATAATAACAACTTCCAAATGCAAACACAAAACTCAAAACACAAGATATACGCGGGGAAAACCCTTTCAAGTAAAAACCCCACACTCCAAAGTCGCCCAATATATTATTCAAGAATTACGAAGATTATAATATACTTGCAGAGAAATCTTTTACAAGAGTATATCCAACCAGAGATCTAGGAGGTAACTCAACATCTATAAGATTCTTACACACAACCTCCATCTCAAGCTCCTTCTATATAGGAGATACAATACAGTACACCGCCAACGGTAATTACAAAACCATGAGTTAAAACCACCCAAAAGTGGTGCCCAAATTATCTCCAATCAAAGATGCCTTGTGATGTGCCAAAACAGACACCAACACATGTAACTATCCCCTTTATAGCTATTTTATGTGTCCAACATGTTTTTACATTTCCCATAAATAGAAGGTCCAACTTTCGGAGGCCATAACTTTTGATCTGGGTGTCTAATTGATGAACCGTTTGATGCGTCAGAAATCTCATGAAGAGATCTATCACCCTATAACCTACTATGCTAGTTATAACAATTTTAAGGATATTTAGGAAAGTTTCAATTCTGGTAATTGAGTTTAAAGACTTTTTCCAATAGTTTGAAAAAATAGAAACTTTAATATCTCGCAATCCATATATGATCTTGAGATGAAACTCACTCGAGATGTTCACTTAGTTGTTCTGCACCTTCTAGGGAAAAATTTAGGTCAATCTGAGCTCAATCAAAGGACTTACTAAAAATAGTAAGTCTCACTATTTTTAGCTCGTTTAGAAACTTTTGGAAACTTTGAAAGCTCCAAACCATTCTCTAAGGTAAAGGGTATTCAAAAGGACCAAAATTACGAAGAATAGTAATCTTTAGAAGTTGCAAGGTTGAGACACTTTTCTTAATAGTGTCCTAATACCATCCCTTATTCTACCATTATTAAACACTTTTCATGACTCAGGGATAACTGATGGTCTTCACATCGCTGCAACACCTTGTCCAAGTTTTTAAGAGCTTCATCAAAAGTGGAACCATATATTCTGAAGTCATCCATATAGACTTCCACACAATCATTTACAAGCTTAGCAAAGATAGCTAGAATAGCTCTTTGAAATGTCACAGGAGCATTACATAGCACAAAGGGAAGAACTTGATATGCGAATGTTCCCCAAGGACAGGTAAAAGTTATTTTGTCCTGGTCCTTTGCTACTACTTGTATTTGGTTATATCCACTGAATCTGTCTAACAATGAGAAATACTTTCTTGCTACCAGATTATCCAAAACCCGGTCTATGAAGGGTAGTGGAAAGTAGTCTTTATAGGTGGCTTTATTGAGTTCTCTGTAATCGACACACACTCTCCATTTTCCATCTTTCTTTGGGACCACTACCAAAGGAGAAACCCATTTGTTGTCAGAGATGGGATAGATGAATCCTACTTGTAGGAGTTTTTCAATCTTTGTTTTGACAATATCTTTGAGAGAAGGATTGAGTCTTCATTGAGGTTGACGAATTGGTCTAACATCTTCAGTATAGATGTGATGGGTACAAACACTTAGATGTATCCCTCTCATGTTTGTTTAATCCTAAGCAAAACCCTTGGATCTGTTCAACAAAACATCGAATAAATTAAGTTCATTTGTTTGGGTTAACCAACTATTAATATTTAAGGTTTTTCCACATAGTAACATGATAGTTTTGGTCCCTGGGTAGTTGGATGTGACAGTATGAACTTCTCTTTCTAAGGTATTGAGAGGACAACTATGTGGTATAATTTTGTTGAATTTGGTAATATCTTCAAAGAAATGCTATGTTTTTGGAATGATATTAGCTAGAGGACAAGGTAATGCTATAAAGGAGGTGTAATTGTTGTCATAATTGTGTTCGATATCATCAGTATGGATCGGATGTCCTAAAATCTCCTCAACCTCTAAAATTTCATCACTAGAACATGGCAATACTTTGTATGTTGTTTTCCAATTCATCTTCCAATTCCTCACTGTGTTGTTTGATGACTACCATAGCCAGTGAGGCTAGATTTTCTTATTTTTCAAAATAGTTTGATTCATCAACCCAAACTTGTTTATGTGCAGCAGGTTGAGCAGAGGGATACAAGGATAAGTGCTTCCTATTGGGGCCATTTGAAATGGTCATTCCCCCTGCTCTGCAGTCAATTTTGGCTACAATAGTTGCTAACCATTGTCTACCTAGTATTAATGGATAACTATCCTTAGGTGTGAGGGACTAAATTGTTGGGAAATCCACTGGATATTCCCAATTGTCAACCTTGATAGGGATATTTTTTAGGACACCTTTGGGAATAGCTATAGACTGGTTTGTCATTTGCAATATGGTGGTTGTAGGACATAAATCAGTGAGTCCCAATTTTTCCATAACGTCCACCGTCATGATGTTAATGGTTGCTCCCAAGTCCACAAGTGAATTAGGTATTGCCACATCATTGATTGTCACTATTATGAGTGGACTACCTGGGTCACCATATTTTGGGGTTGAGATCTCTCTAGTCAGAAGGTTGGCTAAATATCCATTGATGTGCACAATGTTAATTTGTTTCTTTTTCCTTCCTCGTGTTTTTATGCACAACTATTTGACTAACCTGTTTAGTTCAGGAATTTCTTTAATTGCTTGTAACAATGGAATCTCAATATGGAGTTATTTAATATCCTGTATTAATGTAATTTTAGTGGGCAAGGTCATTTCTAGAGGGTTTTCATGGGAGTCTCTTTGAGGCACTCCAGAAAAGGTGCTTGAGGTATCTTTTCCAAGGTGGAGTCCTTCTCTGGAAGATCTACTAAATGTTTGACAACTTCTTGAGGTGACTCTGAAGTTTTCGGTGAGGATTGTTGAGGAGGTTTCTCTTGGTTACTCCTACAGTTTTTATTTGAAGGTATGGAAGGTGTCTTGGTTTCTTTAGAAAGTTCTTCATTTTTTTCTTCAAGGATTTCAACGATGGTAGGCTGTTGGAGTGTTTTTCCTGACCTTAACTATAGGTTTCCATAATAGATAGCATTAACTCCAGCCATGTTTTCCTACTCCGTGAAATACATTGGTGTGGTTTGATAGTTATTTTTTGGATTAGGGATAGGTTGTGCTGGTAGTTGTGGTTGATTGACCTGCTCATTTTGTTGATTATTTTGGGGTGTTGGCAAGAGGTTTTGTTGTGGGTTGGGCATCCTCCTTGGTACATGATAGAACTAATTTAGAGACTTATTCCATTGAGGGGTAGGATTCTGAGGATACCATTGTTGTTGAGTCTAATTTGGCCATTGAGGGTTTCCCTAGGACTAATTTTCCCATTCAAGTGGTCCCCAAGGGTAAGGTCCCAAATTAGGTGGTGCTAGAGGCCAAGGTGCTACCCATTGATTATTATTCCAATTATTTGGAGGGCACCAAGATGAGTTTGAATTCTGACCATAACAGAAATTCTGGCCCGCAAAATTGACCTCTTCCTTAGTGTAAGATGACCTTTTCTTAGAATTTTTTACTGCATTCAGGATCTCACATTGATCAATGGCATGAATCTTCTCACAAATTTGACAATTGTCAGCTTTGTCTAAAGAACACTCCCTTAATAGATATTTGTTCTGACACCCAGGGCAGTAGATGGATAAGGTTTCAAGATTGCATGTTTTGGCCCATATTCCATCTAAGGTGGTGTTTAACTAAACAAGGATATTGTTAGGTCTCAAAAATGTAGGTTGCCAATCTTAAGAGGATGCCAAGCTCTATGTTTAGATTTGCAACGTTTTTGAACTAACTTGATGAAATCAACCTTCAAGGTTTGATGATTTCCTACACTTTAGGTCCTGCTACACCTAGGCGAGTGAACCTTGGAAAATTAAAGCAGACTGAATGTGAATGTGTGTACTAATTAAATCTATCTGCAATGGCAAAGGATATAGGATAGATAAAAAGCTTGCTAACTAATTAATAAGTAATTGGTAGAAATTGTATAAGCAATATCAAGGTAAAGGATTTAAATAATGAGTTAAATAGGACCAGTGCCTTATTGGGTAACAGAGTCAATTGAAGGACTAGGACTAGTGGTTTCCTAATAGTAATAATTCTAATTGTTTGGCACAACTCTAGTTTATAACTTGTATAAACGTGCAAGGAGATGATTGACAGACTCTTCTTAAATGATCCAATCAATATGATCTAATTCCTTGTTATTCACCAGAAGGTAATTTAATCCTTTCTTGAAGGAACCAATTGAGTGAAATATGCAAGAGATGATTGATAATATCAATATGGAGACAGAATGGCAATCCTAATTATATGGCTCTACTTAGTAATCCACACTTAACACTTCTATGCTACTGTGACTAAGTCGGAAGGGTTTAATTCCTTAAAGGCATACCAACCTATTTAATCACACAGATACAACAAATATGTATTGACAAATCAAATATATACTTGATATGTTAATCTGAATAACAAGGAAATGCAGAAATGGAGACAACCATACAACTGAATAAATTTAACAAACAACTGATGCCAAAGTAAAACCACTGAATCAGAGAACTTCAATTTCTTCTTTAAATAAAATATACAACACAACCATTATGAGACATTGTATTTTATGTATATGTTTATATTCTACTGCTGATGATCTTTCAGCACCAATTGTTTGAACCTATATAGATGTTTCTATGAAGAGACATAACTCTTCAATAAGTCTTTTTGGAAACTTAACAAACATTAACAACTATTACATAATCATGATTAGGCTCTATTCAGCCATAAATAAACTTTAGCCAAGTGATCTAAATACTCCTGATCACAGTGAGAATCAGTAAGGTCAATAGCATCTCTGGTAATCATATCAAGTGTGACCATTCTTTCCAGGTGTCTGCAAGCTTCTCCAGATGCAGAAATTTTGTCTTTGAGAGCTCCTGTGGCCTCGTGTAATATGACTTGACAATCAACAATCCATTCTTCTTTGCTCTTTACCTCTCCATTGTCTTTAAATAACACGGGCACTCTTGCATTTGAAGCATCGGTACCTTCCTTAGCATCAGCTTTAAGTTTATCATAGTATTTTTGGTGTTGTTTAAGTAATGCTCCTACATCGGAGATATCTGTACTATCAGTAGCACTTCTGCTTTGTATCTCAATCAATTTTTCCTGTATTCTCTTTTCAAGTCTTTCATGTTCTTTAACTGCTTTGTGATTTTCTGAGTAATTATCCCAAAACTGGTTTAACCATCGCACCATGTTTGCATACCTGCTCTGCAGTATTGTAACAAATGCATCTATCTGAATTTGTGTTGCCTGGTCAGGGGATAATGCTTGAATGCTTTATGAGCTCTCACCTTGAGTTATTGTTTTTGTGGATTGACCAAAAGTACTCTTAATAGCATCCTTCAAGTATTCATTTTCTTTTGTCAATCTTTCACAGCTCAATCTGTATGCATCTCTCTCTTTGATCAACATTTGAGCTTGTGCCTTGTTCAATTTTGCAACATTGATACCAATGTCTGCAGTAATCAGAGGGTCAGTTTCCCCTGCTTTCAAAGTCATGACATGGCCAAAAGTCTTTTTAGTATCTATGATGGCCATTTTCTGATGGGGAGGATATAACGCCCATATCATTAGGGAATTTTCATCATTGTTGTATCTTGTTCCCATATATACTTCATTAACTCCTTCTGGAGTAAGTTTATACTTATCATTTGAGCTATTCAAAAAACTGTCAAAAACTAAAGCAGAATTTAAATCAAGGCCAGGAAAAATCATAACGCCTGCATCCTTAAGCAATTGTCTACCCCTGCTAGGTGTCATGTCCTACATTTCTTTATCTACTATTACCTTTAGCATATCTAATAATTGTGTTTCATTATCAGCAGAAACATCATTTACTGACTCTCTGATCTCTTTCCCTTTGTAATTATACACATGACTTAAATTCTTTTGACTGAATAAATTTATCATCAGAGATGAAAGAATCATAAGTTGTTTGGCGTGGATCCCCATCAGCAGTCCCCTCCTCATCATGTAGCACAACAGGAGGCTGATATTGTAGCATTTTCCTCTTGGACATTTTTGCTGTTTTGTCCTGTGGCTACTCTTGATCTGCCATTTGTTCATTCTCAGAGGATACAAGTTTAATCTCTGCTAGTTGCTTTTTCTTTTCACTTAAATTCCTGTTATATTTTTCTATCACCAACTCAACTTCAGCCTCTTCTAAGTTTCTAATAACATCGTCATGTGGATAATGTATGTGCATGTATCCACTAAGATTTTGTTTTCTATGTGCAGAGTCAATAAAACCTTCAGGGTCAAACCCTTTCCTGGCCTCAGCACTCCTCATATTATAGTGCGTTAATTTATCCAAAATGAGACTGTAACCTTCTTTTGAAACCATAGTAAAATCTCCAAAACATAAAGTGCTGGGCATAAATGATTGTTTTTCATGTGAACTCAGATGCATTACATTTGAGCAATGCATTTGCCTGATTATTTCCAAGTATGCAAGCCTGTCAGGGACAGTCTTGGGCAATATGAATGGAGCATCTTCAAAACCATAAACCCTAATCATAGTCGCATCCTCAAAGCAATACCAGTCTCCCCAATTATGAGTGACAGTAGGGGGGGCACCAAAATCCTTTGGCCTGAGGAATCTTTTTATTTCAGTAGAAATTGAATATTCACAGGGGTGGTTAAAATACCTGTACAAAACTTTTACACAGTGTTCTTCAAATTGGGTATACCTGGAGTGGGCATATCTCCTATCCCATATTCTGGTCCACATTTGTATGGGTATCTTTTCCCCTTTCTTATCTACAGTAACAACTTTAAGCTCACTTGGCCATAACCCTACTTCCTGGTCGAAATACAACACCATGTGCATAAGCATTGAGTAATGCTCAAAAGAGCATGTTGGGGCATTGTTTTTTATTGCAGATAAGCCATAATCCATTCTATTAGCAATATAGGAAGCATAATCAAACTACCTCGCATTATGACACTGAATGTCAGAGGCCATGACCATTAGAGGGATAGTCATGAACTCGAGGACCTCTGAACCAAGGACTTGGCCCACAGAATAATAGGTATACTGCATATATGGTTCAAAAATGGCTACATGAAAGGGAGGACCATCATTTTCAGTTAAGGGCATCACTTCTTCTTCAATCCTGGGCCTATGAATGGGCAACCTCCATCCATTGTAAGTTGTATCCATTCTCCAATATTCTTTCTCAAGATCTTCATAAATAATAGGGACAGTGCATAAATCATCTAGATCAAAGACTTCACAAATAGCATTTTTTGACAAATGCACAATTGGTTCCCCTTGTGGGTTGCAGAGGGCTTTCAGGCTTGAATCATAATGTCTGGCAAGCAGTTGAAGGAGTTCCACATTCAAGAACACATTAGGCATAACCAATTTTCCCAAATTCAAGTGCCATGGATTTGACACAGGAGCATTCCTAAATCTTCTATTATAATGGAATCTAAAAAGCTCATATCCCCTGATTGGGGTCCAAATATCTCCCAAGCACTTATGTTTATCTTCTAATTTTTCAACTTCTGCCCTGAGTTGAGCAGACCTTCTGGCCTTGGGAGTTGACCCAGGCAATTGGTCAATTAAGTCCTGATTGAGTTTTCTGTCTTTTACTTTTTCCTCAAGGGATTGTTCAATTTTTTGTTTTTTAGATTTACTGGTTTCCCCTTGTGATTTTCTTCCTTTCCTCTTTCCCGGAGTCTCCATTTTTAAACTTTGGCAGAAAATTCAAACACAAGCTATACAATGGTTTGTATGATTGTACCTGTCGTTCGATGGCTGTAATTGAAATCCTCTATTCTTGATTCAAGAGTTCCTCCGTATTCTCCTCTCAAACGACCTTGTGATTACAATGATCATAAAGGATTTCGTAGCCGTTTGTATTTAATTGTCTGATCAATTCAATGTTCATCGCTGTGAGATGTCACATCGCCATAACTCTTCTCATCGGCATGATTTTTTAAAATGTTTGGGCGACTTTAATACTTCTTGTGGCGTGAACAATCAATCGACATGACCATCGGCAAGACTTGTTTCATCGCCGTGTGATTGCGATTTCCCTCCGACATAATAAGTCTTACTGATATAACTATCGGTAAGAGTCTCACCGATAATAATTTGTTTATCGGGGTGATCAATACTATCGGGATAACATATTTATGTTTCCCCGAGCTTTGTCATCTCACCGATAGTAATCTTTACTTTGGATCAGAATGACTCTGTTAATATCTTGCCGCTGTAATATCAACAGGTATGAATTTATTCCCATCGAAATGAAATATACTATCGGGATAGCTTTTAAAAGATAACCCGATCCAAATCATCTCCCCAATGTCCACTTTTGTATTCTTTATCGGGCAGAGTCTATTAAAGTGTTACCAATACCCTTTGATCGCCGTGACTTGTGAGTCGGCAAGACCTAATTTCTTTGTCCCGATATGTCGAGTCATCCCGATAGATATCCATATCGCTGTGAGTCTTACCGAAAGCTCTCTTTTCGCCAAGACATTGAGTATCGGAGACTTATTTATTTCTCATCCCAATAATTCATTTCTTGCCGATGGCTATTTGCTTCATTGCCCCCGCAGGATGTTCAGTGAAACTCTTGCCGAAATACTTCATCGGTATGATATATACCGTCGGGGTAGCTTTTGAAGGATCCTCTAATGATTATCAGTCATACCGATCGATATGACTACTTTGTTCTCTTGCCGATGAAAGGTCATCGGTATTACGTATTCCATCGGTGACTTCTATAAGTTTCTTTCTGATCTCTATTCTCACACCGATGGTTATTTTCAAATGATTCCTCATGTATCGGTGTAAGCAATACGACATCTTGCGATAGATTGACTTTTGAGTAGTTTAGTACTGCTCATCTATAGACATCCTGTGAGATACATTAAATTTTGTACTATGGTTTTTTGGATGTTTTTTAGGATTTGTTCAAATATGGTGGAGTGAGAAGATAGTAAAAATTTTAAATTTTTACTGTCCTAACAGTGGCTCTATCTGGGATGTATACTCCCTGTGAGTATGACAAGGATCCAGATCTCTTGCGGGAGTAGACCACATATTTTATTTATTTTGGAGTGATGTCTTTATGAAGATGGAAAAAGGAAAGTAACAAATGATGGGGAACAGGAATGATTCCTAGACTACTGTGCATGGAATAAAATATTTTGAGAATTATTTGAGGGTTGTCCATGCACTGGGAACGCTCAATTCTCTTTGTACATGTTTATGAAAAGAACTGCTTCAAGTATTGCCCATGTACAAGCAATTCTTGTTCCTCTCCTGACATATTCTGTACGTAGTAAGAGTCATTACGTCCCTTGCCAGTGATAACGAAAGTACCCAACCACAGGGCTTCAAATTTTCCATGTTTTCCTTTGTCCTGACATCTTGCATTCCACATCAGTACCAGATCATTTATTTCAAACTTTCTATCTTTGGCCTTCTTGTCAAAGAGATATTTTACTTGTGATTGTAATTTAACATTCTGCCTCTGAGCTACTCTTCTTGTTTCATCAAGCTCTGCCAGTTGTTCCAACCTTTCCTCCATTGGTTCAAGAATATTCAAGTCTTCCTGGAGAATGAATTTGTATACTGGTATAAGATTTTCCAATGGTAGTCTTGCTTGTGTTCCATACACCAACTCATAAGGAGATCTCCCAATTGCTCTTTTTACAGTAATCCTATCAGCCCATACTGCCATTCTTAATTTTGAATCCCAAGCCTTCTTGTTTCTATCCAACATTCTTTTTATGATTTTCAAGAGGCTCTTGTTACTTGATTTTGCTTGTCCATTGGCCTGTGGATGGTAGGGAGCAGCATAAGAAATAGTGATACCATGTGTATTGCAAAATCCTCTGAATTCATCAGATCTAAAGCACATCCCATTATCTGTAATCAATCTTACTAGAGTACCAAATCTACATATAATATTCTCCATTAGAAAGTTAATCACAACTTTACTTGTCACCTGTTTAGTTGGGATCGCTTCTACCCATTTTGTAAAGTAATCAGTAGCCACTAAAATCCATTTGTGCCCCCCACTTGATTTCTCTGAGATTTCACCTATAAAATCAATACCCCACTGATAAAATGGAGCCTCAACCTGTATAGGTTTTAAGGGTAGTGCTCCCTGATATTTTAATTTCCCTGAGAACTTTTGGCATGATTCACACTTTCTAGTGTAATGGTATGAATCATTAAAAACTTTAGGCCAATAGTATCCTACCCTTAGGATTTTATGGGCTGTAGTCTTTGCTGAGAAATGACCTCCGCACATGCCTTCATGCAACTCTTTCATAATATGTTTTGACTGGTATTCATCCAAGCACAATAGTAGAATCCCATCTCTGTTTTTCCAATAAAGATCCCCACTGATGAGTACATATTTTGAAGCTTGTAGTTTGAGTGTCCTCCTTTTGTTATCATCATACCCTTTAGGACACTTCATATGTTTTAGATAATATATTATATCAGTATACCATGTAGTATGTTCAATACTGGTACTTGTATCAACATTACATATCTGAGAGGCTTCAAGATTACTTTCAGCCATCAATTTGGCAAGACCCTGTCCCCTCACCAATTTAGTGATTTGGATTTCAATATTGAATTCCTGAATCCTATTGATCCACCTACATCGCCTACCGGTGACTTCAGTTTGGACCAGTACATCCTTCACTGCAGCATTACGAACATATGCTGTGATTTTAGCCCCCACCAAATATGGTCTAAAATTTTTTACTGCTTTTACCAATGCATATGCTTGTTTTTCAATAATGTTATACTTTAACTCTGCATTCTGAAGGGACTTGCTGAAGAAAGAGATAGGTTGTTCATATCCATCATTGTTTTTCTATAATAACACCGCTGCTACTGTATGATAAGAAGCAAATGAAAACAATTGGAATGATTTACTGAAGTCAGGGGATACTAAAACTGGGGCTTGCTTGATTGCCCTCTTAATATTAGCAAATGCTTCTATTGTTTCTGTTGTCCACTTCATTTCTGAGTTCTTCTTTAGCATTTTTGATATAGGACAAACAATTTCTACAAAATTTGGTATAAATCTTCTGACAAAATTTATCTGACCAAAAAAATGATTGTATAGCTTTTACATTTTTTGGAATAGGGACTTGATCGATTGCTTTTACCCTTTCAGGATCTATTTTAACTCCTTCCTTTGAGACTATATGGCCAAGCAACTTTCCTTCTGTTACTGCAAAATGGCATTTTTTAGGGTTCAATGATATCCCATATTCTAGGGCTTTGATAAATATTTGTTCTAAATGTGTGCAATGATCTTCAGCCCTTTTTGAATATGCTGTCAAGTCATCTTCATATACTATCATAATCTTATTGATCAACTCAGCAAAAGCCACATCCATTGCTCTTTGGAATGTTGCTCCAACATTAGTTAATCTGAATGGCATTCTCAAATACACATATGTTCCCCACGGAGTGGTGAATGCAGTCTTAAATTGTTCTGACTCCTTGACTTTTACCTTATTGTAACCGGAGAAACCATCCATCATTGATAACAATTCACATCCAGTGACTTTCTGCAATATTGCCTCCATATTGGGGAGAGGATAATTATCTTTGAGAGAAGATTTATTCAAGTTTCTGAAATCCACACACAGTCTAATGTCACCATTCTTTTTCCTGACAGGTACTAAATTTGAAACCCAGGAAGAATGTCTAATAGGTTTGATTATAGCTCCATCCCTTAACTTTGTAAGTTCCTCTAGCATCTTAGGGGCCAATGTAGGATTGATCGGCCTCTGTTTCTATCTGAATGGTTTAGCATCTGGCTTCAGTGGTATCTCATGTTGAAATAAATCCTCTCTATATGCCTTTAAATCATCATATGACCAAGCGAACACATGCCTGTACTTTCTGAGCAAGTTGATGAGTCTGCTCCTAATTTTTTGGTCAAGATTTCTTCCAATATACACCTTCTTTGGGGTTGTTTGTGTCCCTAAATTGATTTCTTCAAGGTCATTAGGTATCACTGGTGTGTCTTTCTTTTTATATCTATCGTGGCCATCAAATGCCTTTTCTAATGCAATAAGTCCCTTGGGTATCTTGTTCATTTTCAACTGAACCACCTCTTGGTCGAAAAGGGTTTCTTTCCCATCATGTTCCTCTACAAATGCATTAAAATCAATTTCTTGATTTTCATAATAGTTAGCACAATGTAAGAAATTGATTATATCAGCATCGCTATCAAACACTTGCCAGTTCTATATATTATCGGGGATAGTAGGTCTAGTTTTAAATTCAACTTCCGTAATCCCTCCTAGTGTGACATCATCTCTCTTTAATGCTATGTTTGCTAAAAAGTCTGCCATAATATTTTTAGACCTATCAACCCAGTTGATTGAAAAGGCATCAAACAATTCAATATCATCCCAAACTGCATTTCTGTACTGTCTTAATCTTTTATTTTTTGATAAGTATTTTTCTCTTACTTGGGATATGACCAATTCAGAGTCACCATAGATAGCTAACTTTTTTATTTTGTGTTTAGTGGCTATGTTTAGGCCAATGAGCAAGGCTTCATACTCAGCTACATTATTTGTGCATTCAAATGTCAATAGGAAAGAGTATTTGAAAGTTTTACCTCCTGGTGAAATGAAAATTACTCTAGCCCCATTTCCTATTTTGCTGCATGCACCATCAAAATACATTTTCCACAGATCATTTTCTTCTTTCATAGATTCAGCGTGTATTGGATCAGTGTTATGCAATTCTGGTGTAGTTTCTCCAACTTTGAAAACTCCTAAATCTGTATCACAAAAGAAATTTATCTGATGCCAATCCATTCTTGCTATAATATTGTCATACCTTGGCTCTCTGCACAGCTTGATTTCCTTGCCACCCACTGGTATGGTGGCATATGATAAATCTAACTGAACATTGCCTCCTGCCATTGCAGCCCATTGCCTTGATAGAAGCATTCCATAATACGGTGGGATATCAACTACAGTAATATCAATGTTATAAGTTGCTTCAGGGTGTGAGGCAAGTTTTATCTCTACATTCTTCATAATACCAACTACTGGAATGGATCTATTATCCATTACATAACACTGGCCGTATGTAGTATCGACCCACATTCCCAATTCTTTCATGACTGCTATAGGCATGATGTTCATGGCAGCACCTGAATCAATCATGCAAGTCCTGACTATCATGTTCTTGATTACTAGTGTAGTATAGAATGGGTCTACCTGTGAGGGATTTTTTGTAAGTGTGTCACCAAGGTATACCTAAGGCATTTTGAAATTTTCTTGATGCACATTATTTGTTGTTTTTTCAAACCCTTTATGTTTCGGATTTGGTGTATCAAAAATCATCTTGACAACTGTACTCTTATATTTATCTATTTTCATCATCTCTAGGAGTGGAACTGATATCTTCACCTGAGACACTGCATAAGCAATGTCAAAAGAATGGGCCATGGTCTGGTCATTCTTTTCTATTTTTGTGTTCTCCTTTTCTTGATTTTCTTTCATTTTACTTTTATCCCCCTTTTCTGGTTCTTTGGATAGTGATTTTGTATTATTCCCTTTGTTATTTTGGTCTTTTATAAATACACTCCCAGGAGTTCCTTGCCCAACATTTGTTGTTCTATTCCTTAAGTTGTAAGTGTTTCGAGCTTGAGCCACTGCAGCCATTGTGAGAGCTTCTCTTTCATCCTCAGTAGGCTTTCTCCATTGACCATATGACTGGTTGTTATAACAAATAGGTTGCTCACAACTATTGTCCTGGTCTGAGAATACTTCTTGTTCTCCCATGTTGATATGATGCCTTTGGTTCCCTACATCATACTCATATCCTTCTTCTTCTGAAGAAGAGTAATCTTCTATGACCACACATGGTGTATCTTGCATCATATTTATGGTGTGATTATCTCTGTTATAGCTGTATAGCATTTCCTCTTGCTGTATTGATTTAGCTACCTCATAGTATTCAGGTAAATGTGGTAAATTACACACAAAACACCAAGGTTTATTTTCTGTCATATGTGCCATGTTTCTTTTTAGGGGATCAGGAGTATCCTTTCCATATGGTTGCTTTCTACTGTTATCGATGGGTCTTCCATCCTTCCAATTTGTATTGTAGGGCATATCATGCAACCTAGGTCTTTCAGGCCTATGCTGACCTTCTGGTTTAGTCTGTTGAACATTTGGATTATGAGGATTTCTATGATTGTCCCTCTTACTGACCATTCCTGCAGCCTTCCTATTATTTTCAATAGTTAGGGCCACTTTTTGTGCCTCGGCCAAGGTTGCAGGACACCTGTTTCTAAGCTCGTACCCTGTTTTGGGGTCAAATGCTTTCATATAGATACTCACTGCTGCCGGGTCAGATAACTTGGCTCCATGTGGTACCTTATTATGTAACTTGAAAAATTTCAAGTTGAAATCAAATACTGACTCATTTTGATACTTCTGTATACTTATCAATTCATGTAATGCAAACTCAGGAGCATATTGGTTGCCATACTAATCCTTAAATTGGTTATGGAAGTCAGTTATTGAATTGATTGAGGCATCAGGCAAGCTGTTAAACCAATATCTGGCATCTTCAGTGAGGGACATCATGAATAACCTCATTCTAATGTCTTCCCAATCCATACCAATATCCTATACAAAAGCATTAAAACTTCTGATATGATCTTTCGCAGATATTGCATTGTTTCTAGTAAACTTGGGAACCATATTTCTCCAAGTACTATCCATAGGTTATGGGTACAACTGATATCCAATTAAGTCAAATTGACTACATATATTTGCAAGGTTTTGAGGTGGGAAGTTCAAAGGTGGTGGATTGGGATAGTAATTATATCCACCTGGTGGCTGATGATATGCATATTGTTGATGTTGGTTCATGTGGGGATTTGTGTAATTGTTTTGTGGTCTATAATATTGTTGACCAGGGGGTGGGTAAGTATTTGCCATATGTTGAGATGCATTACGTATAGGAGGTGGTCTAGGGTTTTGGGGTATGGTATTTTGATGTTTTCTAGATGCATGTGAATTTAAAATTCCACCTGTATTTTGTTGTGGCATTCTTGAATTGTTTCCTCTATATGGAGGCACATATTTTGGGGGGACTATTTCAGCCTTATTTCTGTTCTGTTGAATTTCTTGCTTCAACAACCCTTTCTCTCCTAGTATCTTGTACCTTTTGAGTTCTTCTCGGAGCATGAATATTTCCTGTTGCTCTTCACTCATGTCTTTTAAATTCTCTGCATTGTTATTTATTTCCTGATGTTCTGGATTATCATTCATTCCCTGGTTTAAAAATCCATATCCCATCTCTTCTCCCTGATGTAATAACATCTTGAAGTCATTTTCAGCTTGGTTTTGATCAATCTCCCTCATGATCTTTGCATCATAATCCCACTGTTCTTGAGGAGTGGGTCTGTACCTTGCCAAAATATCATCAGTTGCTCCACTGAGGTTCTCGTTTGAATCATGCAGAGGTGTGAATTTGTTGTGAATTGAAATATTTTGCTCTGAATCATTCTCTTGGATATCCAGATTATTATCTTGGTGAGAATAATTTGAATTTCCATTTCTTTTGGAAATGTTTCTAAGTGGTGGAGAAGACTGCAATTTTTTACCTTCCATCTTGGATCTCCTACCATCCATTTGATATTGAATTCTTTGTTATAACTGTAACTAGAGTCGCCACCTATTTATTTAATAGGAAAAGTTTATATTTTATTTGTAAGGTTCTTGTCACCAGTAGAGTTACCAGATTAAATTTTCTGAAATGACTCTATGGAAGAAAGGATTAATTTCTAAGGTCTTTTACTAAGTCCCCAATAGAGTCGCCAATTTGTTAGGTCTCAAAAATGCAGTTGCCAATCCTAAGAGGATGCCAAGCTCTATGTTTAGATTTGCAACGTTTTTTAACTAACTTGATGAAATCAACCTTCAAGGTTTGATGATTTCCTACACTTTAGGTCCTGCTACACCTAGGTGGGTGAACCTTGTAAAATTAAAGCAGACTGAATGTGAATGTGTGTACTAATTAAATCTATCTACAATGGCAAAGGTTATAGGATAGATAAAAAGCTTGCTAACTAATTAATAAGTAATTGGTAGAAATTGTATAAGCAATATCAAGGTAAAGGATTTAAATAATGAGTTAAATAGGACCAGTGCCTTATTGGGTAACAGAGTCAATTGAAGGACTAGGACTAGTGGTTTCCTAATGGTAATAATTCTAATTGTTTGGCACAACTCTAGTTTATAACTTGTATAAACGTGCAGGGAGATGATTGACAGACTCTTCTTAAATGATCCAATCAATATGATCTAATTCCTTGTTATTCACTAGAAGGTAATTTAATCCTTTCTTGAAGGAACCAATTGAGTGAAATATGCAAGAGATGATTGATAATATCAATATGGAGACATAATGGCAATCCTAATTATATGGCTCTACTTAGTAATCCACACTTAACACTTCTATGCTACTGTGACTAAGTCGGAAGGGTTTAATTCCTTAAAGGGATACCAACCTATTTAATCACACAGATACAACAAATGTGTATTGACAGATCAAATATATACTTGATATATTAATCTGAATAACAAGGAAATGCAAAAATGGAGACAACCATACAACTGAATAAATTTAACAAATAACTGATGCCAAAGTAAAACCACTGAATCAGAGAACTTCAATTTCTTCTTCAAATAAAATATACAGCACAGCCATTATGAGACATTGTATTTTATGTATATGTTTATATTCTACTACTAATGATCTTTCAACACCAATTGTTTGAACCTATATAGATGTTTCTATGAAGAGACATAACTCTTCAATAAGTCTTTTTGGAAACTTAACAAACATTAACAACTATTACATAATCATGATTAGGCTCTATTCAGCCATAAATAAACTTTAGCCAAGTGATCTAAATACTCTTGATCACAGTGAGAATCAGTAAGGTCAATAGCATCTCTGGTAATCATATCAAGTGTGACCATTCTTTCCAGGTGTCTGCAAGCTTCTCCAAATGCAAAAATTTTGTCTTTGAGAGCTCATGTGGCCTCGTGTAATATGACTTGACAATCAACAATCCATTCTTCTTTGCTCTTTACCTCTCCATTGTCTTTAAATAACACGGGCACTCCTGCATTTGAAGCATCGGTACCTTCCTTAGCATCAGCTTTAAGTTTGTCATAGTATTTTTGGTGTTGTTTAAGTAATGCTCCTACATCGGAGATATCTGTACTATCAGTAGCACTTTTGCTTTGTATCTCAATCAATTTTTCTTGTATTCTCTTTTCAAGTCTTTCATGTTCTTTAACTGCTTTGTGATTTTCTGAGTAATTATCCCAAAACTGGTTTAACCATCGCACCATGTTTGCATACCTGCTCTGCAGTATTGTAACAAATGCATCTATCTAAATTTGTGTTGCCTGGTCAGGGGATAATGCTTGAATGCTTTATGAGCTCTCACCTTGAGTTATTCTTTTTGTGGATTGACCAAAAGTACTCTTAACAACATCCTTCAAGTAATCATTTTCTTTTGTCAATCTTTCACAGCTCAATTTGTATGCATCTCTCTCTTTGATCAACATTTGAGCTTGTGCCTTGTTCAATTTTGCAACATTGATAGCAATGTCTGCAGTAATCAGAGGGTCAGTTTTCCCTACTTTCAAAGTCATGACATGGCCAAAAGTCTTTTCAGTATCTATGATGGCTGTTTTCTGATGGGGAGGATATAACGCCCATATCATTAAGGAATTTTCATCATTGTTGTATCTTGTTCCCATATATACTTCATTAACTCCTTCTGGAGTAAGTTTATACTTATCATTTGAGCTATTCAAAAAACTATCAAAAACCAAAGCAGAATTTAAATCAAGGCCAGGAAAAATCATAACGCCTGCATCCTTAAGCAATTGTCTACCCCTGCTAGGTGTCATGTCTTGCATTTCTTTATCTACTGTTACCTTCAGCATATCTAATAATTATGTTTCATTATCAGTAGAAACATCATTTACTGACTCTCTGATCTCTTTCCCTTTGTATTTATACAAGAATGACTTAAATTCTTTTGACTGAATAAATTTATCATCAGAGATGAAAGAATCATAAGCTGTTTGGTGTGGATCCCCATCAGCAGTCCCCTCCTCATCATGTAGCACAACAGGAGGCTAATATTGTAGCATTTTCCTCTTGGACATTTTTGCTGTTTTGTCCTGTGGCTGGTCTTGATCTGCAATTTCTTCATTCTCAGAGGATACAACTTCAATCTCTGCTAGTTGCTTTTTCTTTTCACTTAAATCACTGTTATATTTTTCTATCACCAACTCAACTTCAGCCTCTTCTAAGTTTCTAATAACATCATCATGTGGATAATGTATGTGCATGTATCCACTAAGATTTTGTTTCCTGCTTGCAGAGTCAATAAAACCTTCGGGGTCAAACCCTTTCCTGGCCTCAGCACTCCTCATATTATAGTGTGTTAATTTATCCAAAATGAGACTGTAACCTTCTTTTGAAACCACAGTAAAATCTCCAAAACATAAAGTGTTGGGCATAAATGATTGTTTTTCATGTGACCTCAGATGCATTACATTTGAGCAATGCATTTGCCTGATTATTTCCAAGTATGCAAGCCTATCAGGGACAGTCTTGGACAATATGAATGGAGCATCTTCAAAACCATAAACCCTGATCATAGTCGCATCCTCAAAGCAATACCAGTCTCCCCAATTATGAGTGACAGTAGGGGGGCCACCAAAATCCTTTGGCCTGAGGAATCTTTTTATTTCAGTAGAAATTGAATATTCACAGGGGTGGTTAAAATACCTGTACAAAACTTTTACACAGTGTTCTTCAAATTGGGTATACCTGGAGTGGGCATATCTACTATCCCATATTCTGGTCCACATTTGTATGGGTATCTTTTCCCCTTTCTTATCTACAGTAACAACTTTAAGCTCACTTGGCCATAACCCTACTTCCTGGCCGAAATACAACACCATGTGCATAAGCATTGAGTAATGCTCAAAAGAGCATGCTGGGGCACTATTTTTTATTGCAGATAAGCCAAAATCCATTCTATTAGCAATATAGGAAGCATAATCAAACTGCCTCGCATTATGACACTGAATGTCAGAGGCTATGACCATTAGAGGGATAGTCATGAACTCAGGGACCTCTGAACCAAGGACTTGGCCCACAGAATAATAGGTATACTGTATATATGGTTCAAATATGGCTACATGAAAGGGAGGACCATCATGTTCAGTTAAGGGCATCACTTCTTCAATCCTGGGCCTATGAATGGGCAACCTCCATCCATTGTAAGTTGTATCCATTCTCCAATATTCTTTCTCAAGATCTTCATAAATAATAGGGACAATGCATAAATCATCTAGATCAAACACTTCACAAATAGCATTTTTTGACAAATGCACAATTGGTTCCCCTTGTGGGTTGCAGAGGGCTTTCAGGCTTGAATCATAATGTCTGGCAAGCAGTTGAAGGAGTTCCATATTCAAGCACACATTAGGCACAACCAATTTTCCCAAATTCAAGTGCCATGGGTTTGACATAGGAGCATTCCTAAATCTTCTATTATAATGGAATCAAAAAAGCTCATATCCCCTTATTGGGGTCCAAATATCTCCTAGGCGCTTATGTTTATCTTCTAATTTTTCAACTTCTACCTTGAGTTGAGCAGACCTTCTGGCCTTGGGAGTTGACCCAGGCAATTGGTCAATTAAGTCCTGATTGAGTTTTCTGTCTTTTACTTTTTCCTTAGGGGTTTGTTTAGTTTTTTGGTTTTTAGATTTACTGGTTTCCCCTTGTGATTTTCTTCATTTCCCCTTTCCTAGAGTCTCCATTTTTAAACTTTGGCAGAAAATTCAAACACAAGCTATACAATGGTTTGTATGATTGTACTTGTCATTCGATGGCTGTAATTGAAATCCTCTGTTCTTGCTTCAAGAGTTCCTCCGTATTGTCCTCTCAAACGACCTTGTGATTACAATGATTGTAAAGGATTTCATAGCCGTTTGTATTTAATTGTCTGATCAATTCAATGTTCATCACTGTGAGATGTCACATCACCATAACTCTTCTCATCAGCGTGATTTTTTAAAATGTCTGGGTGACTTTAATACTTCTTGTGGCGCGAACAATCAATCGGCGTGACCATCGGTAGGACTTGTTTCATCGCCGTGTGATTGAGATTTCCCTCCAACATAATAAGTCTTACTGATATAACTATTGGTAAGAGTCTCACCGATAATAATTTGTTTATCAGGGTGATCAATACTATTGGGATAACATATTTATGTTTCCCCGAGCTTTGTCATCTCACCGATAGTCATCTTTACTTTGGATCGGAATGACTCTGTTAATATCTCACTGCTATAATATCAACAGGTATGAATTTATTCCCATCGAAATTAAATATACTATCAGGATAGCTTTTAAAAGATAACCTGATCCAAATCATCTCCCCGATGGCCACTTTTATATTCTTTATCGGGTAGAGTCTATTAAAGTGTTACCGATACCCTTTGATCACCATGACTTGTGAGTCGGCAAGACCTAATTTCTTTGTTTCGATATGTTGAGTCATCCCGATAGATATCTATATCGCTGTGAGTCTTACCGAAAGCTCTCTTTTCACCAAGACATTGAGTATCGGAGACTTATTTATTTCTCATCCCGATAATTCATTTCTTGCCGATGGCTATTTGCTTCATTGCCCCCGCAGGATGTTCGGTGAAACTCTTGCCAAAATACTTCATCGGTATGATATATACCGTCGGGGTAGCTTGTGAAGGATCCTCCGATGATTATCAGTCATACCGATCGGTATGACTACTTGGTTCTCTTGCGATGAAAGGTCATCGATATTACGTATTCCATCGGTGACTTCTATAAGTTTCTTTCCGATCTCTATTCTCACACCGATGGTTATTTTCAAATGATTCCTCATGTATCGGTGTAAGCAATACGACATCTTGCCGATAGATTGACTTTTGAGTAGTTTAGTACTGCTCATCTATAGACATCCTGTGAGATACATTAAATTTTGTACTATGGTTTTTTGGATGTTTTTTAGGATTTGTTCAAATATGGTGGAGTGAGAAGATAGTAAAAATTTTAAATTTTTACTGTCCTAACAATGGCTCTGTCTGGGATGTATACTCCCTGTGAGTATGACAAGGATCTAGATCTCTTGGGGGAGTAGACCACATATTTTATTTATTTTGGGGTGATGTCTTTATGAAGATGGGAAAAGGAAAGTAACAAATGATGGGGAACGGGAATGATTCCTAGACTACTGTGCATGGAATAAAATATTTTGAGAATTATTTGAGGGTTGTCCATGCACTGGCAACGCTCAATTCTCTTTGTACATGTTTATGAAAAGAACTACTTCAAGTATTGCCCATGTACAAGCAATACCTGTTCCTCTCCTGACATATTCTGTACGTAGTAAGAGTCATCACCTCCCTTGCCAGTGATAATGAAAGGACCCAACCACAGGGCTTCAAATTTTCCATGTTTTCCTTTGTCCTGACATCTTGCATTCCACATCGATACCAGATCATTTATTTCAAACTTTCTATCTTTGGCCTTCTTGTCAAAGAGATATTTTACTTGTGATTGTAATTTAACATTATGCCTCTGAGCTACTCTTCTTGTTTCATCAAGCTCTGCCAGTTGTTCCAACCTTTCCTCCATTGGTTCAAGAATATTCAAGTCTTCCTGGAGAATGAATTTGTATACTGGTATAAGATTTTCCAATGGTAGTCTTGCTTGTGTTCCATACACCAACTCATAAGGAGATCTCCCAATTGCTCTTTTTACAGTAATCCTATTAGCCCATACTGCCTTTCTTAATTTTGAATCCCAAGCCTTCTTGTTTCTATCCAACATTCTTTTTATGATTTTCAAGAGGCTCTTGTTACTTGATTCTGCTTGTCCATTGGCCTGTGGATGGTAGGGAGCAGCATAAGAAATAGTGATACCATGTGTACTGCAAAATCCTCTGAATTCATCAGATCTAAAGCACATCCCATTATCTGTAATCAATCTTACTAGAGTACCAAATCTACATATAATATTCTCCATTAGAAAGTTAATCACAACTTTACTTGTCGCCTGTTTAGTTGGGATCGCTTCTACCCATTTTGTAAAGTAATCAGTAGCCACTAAAATCCATTTGTGCCCCCCACTTAATTTCTCTGAGATTTCACCTATAAAATCAATACCCCACTGATAAAATGGAGCCTCAACCTATATAGGTTTTAAGGGTAGTGCTCCCTGATATTTTAATTTCCCTGAGAACTTTTGGCATGCTTCACACTTTCTAGTGTAATGGTATGAATCATTAAAAACTTTAGGCCAATAGTATCCTGCCCTTAGGATTTTATGGGTTGTACTCTTTGCTGAGAAATGACCTCCACACATGCCTTCATGCAACTCTTTCATAATATGTTTTGACTGGTATTCATCCAAGCACAATAGTAGAATCCCATCTCTGTTTTTCCAATAAAGATCCCCACTGATGAGTACATATTTTGAAGCTTGTAGCTTGAGTGTCCTCCTTTTGTTATCATCATACCCTTCAGGACACTTCATATGTTTTAGATAATATATTATATCAGTATACCACGTAGTATGTTCAATACTGGTACTTGTATCAACATTACATATCTGAGAGGCTTCAAGATTACTTTCAGCCATCAATTTGGCAATACCCTATCCCCTCACCAATTTAGTGATTTGGATTTCAATATTGAATTCCTAAATCCTATTGATCCACCTACATTGCCTATCGGTGACTTTAGTTTGGACCAATACATCCTTCACTGCAGCATAAGGAACATATGCTGTGATTTTAGCCCCCACCAAATATGGTCTAAAATTTTTTATTGCTTTTACCAATGAATATTCTTGTTTTTCAATAATGTCATACTTTAACTCTGCATTCTGAAGGGACTTGCTGAAGAAAGAGATAGGCTGTTCATATCCATCATTGTTTTTCTGTAATAACACTGCTGCTACTGTATGATAAGAAGCAAATGAAAACAGTTGGAATGATTTACTAAAGTCAGGGGATACTAAAACTGGGGCTTGCTTGATTGCCCTCTTAATATTAGCAAATGCTTCTATTGTTTCTATTGTCCACTTCATTTCTGAGTTCTTCTTTAGCATTTTTGATATAGGACAAACAATTTCTGCAAAATTTGATATAAATCTTCTAACAAAATTTATCTGACCAAAAAAATGATTGTATAGCTTTTACATTTTTTGGAATAGGGACTTGATCGATTGCTTTTACCCTTTCAGGATCTATTTTAACTCCTCATCTATAGATTGACTTGATAGATTGACTTTTGAGTAGTTTAGTACTGCTCATCTATAGACATCCTGTGAGATACATTAAATTTTGTACTATGGTTTTTTGGATGTTTTTTAGGATTTGTTCAAATATGGTGGAGTGAGAAGATAGTAAAAATTTTAAATTTTTACTATCCTAACAGATATTAGTTTTCAAATTTGTTATTTCCTCTCGTAGTTTACCAATTTCATTTGAGCCCCTTAAGAGACTAGACTTACAGATGCCTCCGTAAGTCTGAGAAAAATTCTTGCATAACTCAGCAATATCACCGAGTTCAAGTTGGGACACATCTCCTTTTCCCATCAATTATAGGCTTCTCCTAGCATCTTCATCAAGTCCCTTGAGAAATATGGTATTCAGAATTTTTGGGCTCATTGTCTCTTCCCCACATCATTTGGATAAGAAGATGAACCTATCTAGGTAATCTTCCAAGCTCTCATCTTCATTCATGGATGAATCATCATCTTCATTGAGAGCAATAGGATATGTAAATGTTTGGGTAACTCGTAGTGGGTTATCACCATCTCCATGGTTTTCTCTCCTTTCGTTGAAAGGATCATCATTGTTATCAGCCATGATGTTAAAAGGAATGCTTTCCTCCTCAAAGGTTTGGTATGATGACTGAGTTTTCGAGGTATGTTGGGAAGTCTCAAGTGGATCTTGATTGACCAAATCATACCAAAGTTCTTCAGCTAAGACTTCTACCTCCCTATTTATGGTTGGAACTACTATTGGGGGAGTTTTGGTATGAATCTTCCACGTGGACCTCGTTTCCTAACCATGCAGAAAAAGAACTCTGACAACTATTTTTGTTCTTACTAAAAGAGGTATCCAAGTATTCTCCATTTAACACTAGAAAGAAGTGTTCCCCAGTAACAACACCAAAAAGTGACTAATTATCATGAGGTCCTAACACTTTAGTTGAATTATGTTAATTATGTCAACTGGGTAGTATCCAAGGCAGTTTTCAATAGGGAATGAATTTGGACATCTCATCTTAGCAATAGTTTTCTAAGTTTTTGAACAAGCCTTTAACAGAATGAATCTAAGATAGAAAGAATACAATTCTTAATCTATAAAGCATTTTAATTTCAATCTAGAAAGCATATAAACTAACTAGGAATCAACACATGCATTTTTAACTATAAATTTTGAAAAGATAGCTAACTATCAACTAAAAATGGATTAAAACTTGAGCTAACAACTGATAACAGACTTTATGAATGAAGCAGATGCTCTGAAAACTTTAGCAAAACAAACAAAACTTAAAGAATATTAACTTGAACACAATATCATGCAAGGACACACAATGCAACAATGCTAAAACAGAAATTTACATTAATCTAAACAAAACATTTACTAAATAGAATTGAACAACACAATTGCACAATAATAAAACACTTATCTATCATATATCCTTCAAGTGGCCAGCTCTCGGGAAATCTTTTTATCGATCCAAATCACTCGCATTATCTCAATAGCTCCAAAGTAATTCCATTTGCATTTGCATTTCCATTGCTCGGAATATATTACTTAGAATAAACTCAGTTGTATTCCTTCATTTCATAGAAATTTATCATAGAACATAATAGCTAAATAATACTTCTATATTGTATATAAGAACATAGCATAAACATAATATATCTATTTTTTAGAATTACCCAAAATCTATACTACCAAAATCCTAAATTTCAGGTGACGCATAAATGCCACTTGAAGAAGTCTTCAACAAAAAAATAGACTTTGAACTAGACTAGATGTCTATTAGGTTCAACATAGTAAAGGCTCCAAGTGGAGTCATAAAATGTCTTAAGTTCTTTTAACAGAAAATAAAAGAATTATCGATAAAGTCCATGATCATGTATTCCTAGATTTTCGATGCCCTGAGATTTTGGCACTGCTGACTTTAGTTGCTTTTAAGTTCCAATAGGCTCTTCATAAAAACCTACATAAATACACAAAACTTTACACACGATCATGTCAACATTAGTGGAAAACTTCAATCAATTGGAAAAAAAGATTTGTACATCATTCTATCAAAAATAAACAAATGTTGCTTATAAAATTAGTAAATTGGCATGATTTGGGTAATTGGGTAACATAGAAAGGGTTATATGATTTATTATGAAATGAGATTAATTGTACCTCATCATCACCTCTTCATCAAGTGGACAAAACACAACTAAGAGGACAATTGCTCATCATCTATTCTTAAGGTCTCACATCTCCTTCACACATCCACTCCTCCAACCACATCATCCACACCTATGTCTAATCCAAGTGTGAATGTCATTATTCTACCTACAAGTGGCATAATTATTCTTCCACTTACCACTCAAATGTCAAATCCCATCTATATATCTTCAACTATGCCACGTGTCCATATGCAAGCTAATCCTTCGATACATCAAGGTCCACATGTCCAAACTCAAAACTCAAATACTGATGACTCCCAAAAAATCATGCAACAAATGCTAACCCAACAACAAGCCTTTTTCCAACAACTCTTAGCCGCTCAACAACCACAACCACAATCACCATCACAAGCCCCCCAACATCACCGACAATCTTCAACCAATTAATTCTCCACAACATGCAATGAGACATCTGACATGCCAAACACTTATGAGACAAATGTTTGATGGCATGTAGAAAACCAATCAAAAGTACACTTTTGAAGAAGTTTGTCCATATCCATATGACAAATCAATAGTTATGACTCCATTTCCTCCACATCTTGAAGTACCAAAGTTTGACAAGTATAAAGGTAAGGGTGACCTTAGAGACTATCTAAGGGAATTCTATTGAGCTTGCATGGACATAGCTCATGAGGAAACTTACTTGATGAGACTTTTTCCATGAAGTTTGGGAGGACCTGCCACTAACTGGTTTTCTCATCTTCCCCATGGCATTAAAAGCTTCAAAGAGGTTGCAAAAAAATAATAAATCACTTTTCATTTAACATTGAACATGAATTGTCTGTGGCTAACCTCTGTAACACAAAACAAAGGAATGAAGAATCAATTGCCACTTTCATACAATATTGGCAAAATCTCGCTAGTAAGATCCATCATACAATTTCTGAGAAACAACTTGTCAATATCTTCATGCAAAATTTAAATTAAGAGATGCCCTTGCACTTGCAAATACAATGTGTTGATAACTTTGATGAAATTTTGGAGAAAGTTGTAAAGATAGAAAAATCTCTTGTAGCAAAAGGACTTGATAAATTTTTTAAAGAAAACAAAGATGCTAGCAACAATCAAACCAATGACAAGTCCTAATTGTGGTCCAAGAATAAGAACATTGTCAACAATGGCGTAACTAATTCTAGATTGGTGCAAAATATACAAAATCCTCCATCGACACTCAACATACCTTCACCACATAAGGTAATAAATAATACTCTCCCAAATAAGCCTTATCCTGGGTTAAGGCCTAGACGAAAATATTCAGAATTGGGAGACCCAATAGAGGTTTTTTTTAGAAATCTCTTGAACCATGGTGTCATTACACTACGTGAGATTAGACCACATGAGCCAAATGTTGTCAAACCCCATTGGTTTAATGATAAGGAATTTTGTGAATATCATAGAATGACGAGACATAAAACTAGTGGTTGCATAGGACTTAAGAACCATATCCAAGATCTTATTGATCAAGGGGATGTGACTTTAGATGAACATCTTCCAAAGTCATCTAATGAGAAACTACGAGCCTACCAAGATCCACTTCCATCCCATGGTCAAAGTAATCCTTCTTCCAAAAGCAATAATCATGCCAATACACTCACTTTCTCATCCACCTATGAATCTATTGTGAGTCATATTTGAGATTATTCCTCACAAGTAGCTACCATCACCCTACAATCTTGACATCCTAATTGTGTTGTTACCACCCGCTATAGTCATATCACTATTCCAGGAGTTCCATCCTTATCTATGCCATCTTCATCTATTACAACTCCTAGGTATAATATCCTTGATAATCTAAGAAAGACCTTTGCACCAATTTTGATCTTGGAGCTTTTACAAATTTCACCTATGCATAAGGCAATATTGTAAAAAGCCCTGCTTGCATCCCGTGTCCCCAATGACATTAATGTGGAACAATTTCAAGCCATGATTGGACACCTTGCATCCACTCATTGTTTGACCTTCACTAAAAAAGATATGCTCAACAATGATTCATACCATAATGAACCCCTCCACAAAGAAGTTATAATCAAAAGGTGTTTAGTAAAAAGGGTCCTAATAGATGGTGGATTAGGGCTAAACTTGTGCACTCTATGATTTGTCCAACAATTGGGATACTCCACTTTGGTTATTGAGACACAACATTATATCACTATCCAGGCCTATGATGAAGCTAAAAGAAAGTCTAAAGGTACTATTAAGTTTCTTGTCAAATTAGGTCCAACTCTAGTAGAAATCACTTGTCAAGTTCTCCCATTTAATATCCTCCTAGGATGCCCATGGATTCATGTCATGAGGGCTACTCCTTCCATCTATCACTGATGCATCAAATTTTTATTTAATGATAAAGAAGTTACCATTTATGATGATCCAAATCCTTTTGAATATTGTCACTTATTGGAAGGACTGTATCATAAAGCTCACTATTGCCCAATCAATGATGTTGTCCAACCATCTACCTTATATGTTGATCCATCCACCTTAGCCTCTTCATCCAAGTCATATACCACCCATCCCGAGATCAAGACTATGTTTACAGACAAAGGGTTAGGAGAATATATCTTGCAAGGGGATTTTTGTGTGGGACAATGCCCACTCTCTCCTAATAACTTTGGGTGTCCCCCTCCTAAAGAACCTAATTCAAAGCTCACTATCAATTGTGAGTCTACCAAGTTTCAGTGATGGGGTGAACTAGACAAGGAGGTTATTGATGAAGATATTTATAAAATACTCCATCAAGAAAAAGATGAACAAGGCAATCTTCCTCTTGATAAATATCCTAAAGGTTTTCACATGGCACAAAATATGGGTTGCCAAGGTAAAGGAGGACTTGGTTTACAAGGGAAAGGAACTATTGAACCCATCGAAGCTACTTGTAGACTTAGACACTTGGTACTAGGGTTTAGAACACAAGAGACATCATCTTCGGAGATCAAATCTACCTTGGATAAGGATGTTGAAGCATTTCCTATCATTGAGAGTATTAATGAGGATACCTACAATGACTCCCTTGGGGGTAAAAGTTCAAAGTTGTGTCACACTTTGGGCCAACTTATCAGCATAAATGAATTTAAGTATTTCCAACTAAAAATTAATTTTGGTGAAACTTATTTTCTATCTGGATTCATTCTAGCTAAATTAGATCTAGGCCACAAATTTTCCAATTGGAACCATCCACTAAAAACATATGTAGCATCACTTTGGGGCTCATTTACCAAAAAAATGAAATTATTTGAAAAACTCGATGCTCTAACAACTCCTACTCATGCAAATAATCATTAAAAGAATCTAAAAATACCCTTTTGTAGATCAATCAATATACTTTGTAAAAATATAATTTTTTAAACATTTCAATTAGTGTTTATATTTTATATTTTATTTCTACTAAAAGTAGGTCATCAGCACCAAAATATGGTGTCAATTATCTTCTCAAGAGAAAATAGTAAATTTTATCAAAAAAATTAAAAAAAACATGATGCACTAGATGAGAGATTCCTTGTCAATATGACATAATTTTTTTCCTATTTTGGATAAATAATGAAGACAAAAGTTGACGTCCCATTGAAACAATTATGTTTTCATTACACGCAACTTCCAAGATTTATTTAAAAATATATATTTATCAAATTGGGGAAGAAAATAATCCATGCACTAAAGTTTTGAGCTATGAATACACAAAAAATATAGATGGAAAATAAATGAAATTTGCTAGTGTGACATCCTATTCAACCTTATTTTTTAGAATTTTATTAGCAACTAAATTATAGTGTCAATTTTATAAAATACTACATTTAAATAATTTTTAAATTTTCTTTAAAAAATAGAAACATAAAAAACACTAAAAAACCTACATTTTATTAGTTTATATCATTTTAAAATTGAACTTATACATCACTTTGTAGTGATTCAAGTTAAAAATTTAGATCAGTGTTGGTTGTTTCCTTTATAAAAGTGTGACATAGGTTTGTGCTTTTACCCTTGGGTGTATCGCCGAGTTATATGATTCATCTATCTTTACCCTTACTCTATCCATGTCCTCACTACCATCACATAACATCCATCCCATATATCTTGAACTCATTCATTGGGACCAACAAGGGCCTCCTATTCTCGATATCTTCCAAAATAACAAGGCTATTGTTGAATTCTTGGGATAAGATCAAAAATACCACTTGGAGATCATAAAGTTGGTTACATCGTAGAACTCAACACACACACCTACTTTGGAGAGATGGTCAAATCCCTTAGTCACAAAAGTGAAAACATAAAAATCATGTCCCCTAGTGAAAACCACTTTGTGGCACTTTCAAACAATAAAAAAAAAGTAAAAATAAAGGACGTATCCAATGGTGAAAACCTCCTTGAGGCAACTGAGGATGAGGAATTTGACCTCCCCAAAGATAAGGCATATCAAGAGAGATCTCCTATTCTTATTGAGGAAACACAAGAAATGAATTTGGGAACATTGGAAGAACCAAAGATAACGTTTGCAGCTAAATCTTTGTCAGCATATGAATTACATAGTTTTCTCAAGTGTTTTTTCAAAAAGAGAGCACACAACTTTGCATTGTCCTATGTAGATATGCTAGGATTAGATCCTTCTTTGATAGTACATCATTTGATGGTATATCCTAGGGTCAAACTAGTCAAATAAAATTTGAGAAAAATGCATCCCAAAATTGCTCTCTTGGTCAAAGCAGAATTAGAAAAATTAGTTGATGTCAGGTTTATAAAACCTCTAGATTATCCAGAATGGGTGTCCAATATTGTTCCAATTTCCAAAGTCACTGGGGGCATTTGGGTTTGTACAGACTTCTAAGATTTAAACAAAGCATTCCCTAAAGATGATTTTCCACTACCAAACATTGACATTATAGTTCACCTTACAACAGGACATGAGATGTTGTCTCTTATGGACGGTTTTTCTAGGTACAATCAAATTAGAATTGTTGAAGAAGACCAACATAAGACTATATTTATATGTGCTTGGGGTGTTTATTGTTGGAAAGTAATGCCTTTTGGCCTTAAAAATATGAGAGCCACATATCAAAGAGCAATGACTATAATCTTTCATGATATGCTTCATAAAACAATGGAAGATTATGTAGATGACATCTAAGGAAAATCACAAACAAGAGAAGATCATTTACATGTATACTTACAAGAATCTGACTGCTTGGAAGAATATAAAGTTCACCTTAATTTGAAGAAGTGTGTCTTTGGTGTAATATCTGGTGAACTCTTAGGATACATTGTCTCTCTAAGAGGGATTGAGGTTGATCCCGCTAAGGTCAAAGCTATAGTTGAAATGAAACCTCCACAAAATTTGCAACAATTGCATAGTCTTCAGGGAAAACTTCAGTCTATAAGGAGATTCGTAGCACAACTTGCAAATAAATGTCAACCCTTTGCAGATCTTTTGAGAAAAAATGTAGACTTCCATTGGGATGATAAATATTAGGAAGCGTTTGATAAATTGAAGATTAAATATCTTGCAACACCACTAGTTTTGGTTCCTCCCATACAAGGTAAACCGCTCCATGTACATCTGTAGCATTAGGAGCTTTGTTAGCACAAAATGATGACAATGGGAAAGAAAGAGCTATATACTACATCAATCGTACTCTGGTAGGTTATGAGCTTAACTATACACCCATTGAGAGAGCATGTCTTTCTATTGTCTTTGCTTTGCAAAAACTTTGTCACTGTATGCTAAGCCATCAAACTAAGCTCATCTCCAAAATTGACCCACTCAAGTATCTCCTTTCAAAATCCACATTGACAAGATGTATGGCCAAATGGATCATGATTTTGAGTGAATTTGATATTGAATATGTTGATAGAAAAGCCATAAAAGGACAAGTCATTTCTGAGCAATTGGCAGAGGCACCCATTGAAGCTGATCGCCCACTTGTTTTAGAATTTCTTGATGAGTCAATCCTTATTGTTGACTCCCCTACTAATTGGAAATTATATTATGATGGATCTTTTACACATCATGGTTCAAAAGTACGGATCCTCTTCATCACACCACAAGGAGATCTTATACCAAAGGCTTATAGAATCTTGTTTCCTTGTACAAACAATATTGTAGAATATGAAGTACTCATCAAAGGACTAATAGATGAATATCAAACAAAAGATGACAAACTACGCCCTTACAAGAAGTTGGTTGACACATTCAAGAAATCCTTCTCATGGATTTGATACCATGGCAACTATGGGCTCATTAATAGATGTTCCCTCTAATAGCCCATATTCAAATTTCTGGTTGAGCAATTGTATATTCTTGCATTTGATGTACCTGAGATAGAACTAGTATGTGAAATTGTTGGTCCCAACACACCTTGGTACAATGAGATCTATACCTATCTCCATGATCATATCCTACCACCTAACCTTTCATATGCCCAATGTCAAACTTTCATCTGTCGTTCATCTCGCTACACCATTCTCGGTGATGCACTTTATCAGAGGACATTTGATGGGATTCTCCTTAGATGTCTTAACTTAGAAGATGCCCAAGCTGCCTTGCATGAGGTACATGAAGGTATATGCAATGCACAGTCTAGTGGTCCAACCTTAGCCAAAAAGTTGTTAAGGACTAGGTACTATTGGCTGGCAATGGAGTAGGATGCACATGACTTTGTTAAGATTTAAGTCTTCCTTGTCAGAAACATAGTGATTTGATCCATGCACCAACATAGGAACTACAAGAAATCACTACACCATGGCCCTTTTCATAATGGGGGCTCAATCTCGTTGGTAAAATTCACCCTACTTCATCCAATGGTCATTCATTTATTAGCACTGCCATTGAGTATTTCACAAAATGGGTTGAAGCTATCCCCCTTACCTATATAACTAGTAAGCAAATCGCCAAGCTTATCCTCCATTATATCATTCGTCAGTATGGTATCCCTCAAGCTATCATTACTGACAATGGTAAACCCTTTAAAAATCAAGGAGGTTTTCACCATTGGATACATCCTTTATTTTTATTTTTTATTCTCCAAAAGTGCCACAAAGTGGTTTTCACTAGGGGACATGATTTTTATGTTTTCACTTTTGTGACTAAGGGATTTGACCATCTCTCCAAAGTAGGTGTGTGTGTTGAGTTCTATGATGTAACCAATTTTGAGATCTCCAAGTGGTATTTATGGTCTTAATCCCAAGAATTCAGCAATAGCCTCATCATTTTTGAAGACATCTAGAATAGGAGTCCCTTGTTGGTCCCAATAAATGAGTTCAAGATATACGAGATGGATGTTACGTGATGGTTGTGAGGACATGGACAGAGTAAGGGTAAAGACAGATGAATCATATAACTCGGCAATACTCCCAAGGGAGTTATCGTAGGTATCCTCATTAGTACTCTCAATGACAAGAAATGCTTCAACAACCTTATCTAAGGTAGATTGGAGCTCCGGATATGCTATCTCTTGTGTTCTAAACCATAGTCCCAAGTGTTTAGGTCTATGAGCAGCTTTGATGGGTTCAATAGTCCCTTGCCCTTTTAAACCAAGTCCTACGTTGCCTTGGTAACCCATATTTTGTGCTATGTGAAAACCTTTAGGATATTTATCAAGAGGAAGATTGTCTTGTTCATCTTTTTCTTGATAGAGCATTTTAGAAATATCTTCATCGATAACCTCCATGTCTAGTTCACCCCATCATTGAAACTGGGTAGCCTCACAATTTATAGTGACCTTTGAATTAAAGGTTCTTTAGGAGGGGGACGTCCAAAGTTCTTAGGAGAGAGTGGGAATTGTCCCACACCAAAATCCCCTTGCAAGATATATTCTCCTAACCCTTTGTCTTTAATCATAGCCTTGATCTCAAGATGGGTGGTATATGACTTGGATGAAGAGACTTAGGTGGATGGATCAACATATAAGGTAGATGGTTGGACAACATCATTGATTGGGCAATAGTGAGCTTTATGATACGGTCCTTCCAATAAGTGACAATATTCAAAAGGTTTTGGATCAGCATAAATGGTAACTTATTGACCATTAAATGGAAATTTTATACATCAATGATAGGTGGAAGGAGAAGCCCTCATGGCATGAATCCATGGGCGTCCTAGGAGGATATTATATGGGGGAACTTGACAAGTGATTTCTACTAGGGATGGACCTAATTCGACAGGCAACTTAATAGTACCATTAGACTTTCTTTCAGCTTCATCATAGGCCTCGATAGTGAGATAATGTTGTCTCTCAATAACCGCAGTGGAGTATCCCAATTATTAGACCAATCGTAGAGTGCACAAGTTTAGACTTGATCCACCATCTATTAGGACCCTTTTGACTAAATGCCTTTTGATTATAACTTCTATGTGGAGGGGTTCATTATGGGATGAATCATTATTGAGAATGTCTTTTTTAGTGAAGGTCAAATGGTGAGTGGATGCAAGATGTCCAATCATGGCTTGAAATTGTTCCACATTAATGTGATTGGGGACACAGGACTCAAGCAGCGCTTTGTCCAATATTGCCTTAAATGCATAGCTAAAATTTCTAAAATCTCCAAGATCGAAATTGGTGTGGAGGTCTTTCTTAGATGATCAAGGATATTATACCTAGGAATTGCTATGGATGAAGATGGCATGGATGAGGATGGAACTCATGGAATAGTGATAGAACTACGGTGGGTGGTAACGACACAATTAGGATGTCGAGATCATATGGTGATGGTATCTTCTCGTGAGGAACAATCTCCAATATGACTCAATAGATTCATAAGTGGATTATGAAGTGAGTGTATTGGCATGATTATTGCTTTTGGAAGAAGGATTACTTTGACCATGGGATGGAAGTGGATCTTGGTAGGCTCATGGTTTCTCATTATATGACTTTGGAAGATGTTCATCTAAAGTCACATCCCCTTGATCTATAAGATCTTGGATATGGTTCTTATGTCCCATGCAACCACTAGTTTTATGTCACAACATTCTATGATATTCATAAAATTCCTTATCATTAAACCAATGGGGTTTGGCAACATTTGGCTCATGTGGTCTAATCTTGAGTAGTGTAATGACACCAAGGTTCAAGAGCTTTCTAAAAACAACCTCTATTGGGTCTCCCAATTGTGAATATTTTTGTCTAGGCCTGAACCTAGGATAAGACTTGTTTGGGAGAGGATTATTTGTTACCTTCCGTCGTGAAGGTATGTTGAGTATCGAAGGAGGATTTTGTATATTTTGCACCAATCTAGAATTAGTTACGCCATCGTTGACAATGTTCTTATTCTTGGACCAAAATTGGGACTTGCCATTGGTTTGATTGTTGCTAACGTCTTTGTCTTCTTTAAAAATTTTAAAAATTCCTTTTGCTACAAGAGCTTTTTCTATCTTTACACCTTTCTCCAAAATTTTGTCAAAGTTGTCAACACATTGTATTTGCAAGTGGAAGGCCATCTATTGATTTAAGTTTTGCATGAAGATATTGACAAGTTATTTCTCAAGAATTGTATGAGGGATCTTACTAGCGAGATTTCGCCAACATTGTACGAAAGTGGCATTTGATTCTGCATTCCTTTGTCTGGTGTTATAGAGGTCGGCTATACACAGTTCATGTTCAATGTTAAATGTTAAGTGAAAAGTGATTTATGAATTTATCTGCAACCTTTTTGAAGATTTTAATGCCATGGGGAATATAAGAAAACTAGTTAGTGGCAGGTCATCCCAAACTTCATGGAAAAAGTCTCATCAAGTAAGTTTTGTCATGGGCTATGTCCATGCAAGCTCAATAGAATTCCCTTAGATGGTCTCTAGGGTCACCCTTACCTTTATACTTGTCGAACTTCGGTACTTCAAAATGTGGAGCAAATGAAGTCATAACTATAGATTTGTCATATGGATATGGACAAACTTCTTCAAAAGTGTACTTTTGATTAGATTTTTGCATGGACCATCAAACATTTTTCTCATAAGTGTTTGCATGTCAGATGTCTCATTGGTTGATGTTTTGGAAAATAGATTGGTCGAAGATTGTCGATGATGTTAGGGGTTTTGTGATGGTGATTGTGGTTGTGGTTGTAGTTGGGCAGCTAGGAGGTGGTTGAAAAAGGCTTGTTGTTGGGCTAGCATTTGTTGCATGATTTGTTGGGAGTTGTCAGTATTTGAGTTTTGAGTTTGGACTCGTGGACTTTGATGTATTGAAGGATTAACTTGTGTATGCACATGTGGCGTAGTTGAAGATATATAGATGGGATTTGACATTTGAGTAGTAAGTGGAGGAATAACTATGCCACTTGTAGGCAGAATAATGACATTAACACTTGGATTGGACATAAGTGTGGATGATGTGGTCAGAGGAGCGGATGATGAATGAACGGTTGTCCTCTTAGTTATGTTTTGTCCACTTAATCTCTTGGATGAATTATGCACATGTTTAGCATTCATTTCCTTTTGATGTAATCTCTTAGCTTATTTACTTGAATTACATTTTCAAAATGCATATCTCATGAATTGTGGTATAAGTGGTTTATGTTTGCATGAGGATTATGGTGGTGAGATTCCTAGTGGTCTCCGGATCCCTTCAAAGCCCCTTTTCCTGCGAAGAACCTGAACTCCAGATGGCTCTAGATGTCATTACCCTCCAATAGAGCCATCCTCCCCTCAAGTCAATGACTATTACAGGTCAATCCTAGGTCTACCCAAAAGGTCCAGCAACACAAATATGACCCATGGCTCAATTAAAGTAGTTGTTATGATCTAAGTCTCCACATCACTTCATTTTAGTGACTAACTGAAATAGCTGTTAATCGGTATCAGTTCCAACTGAAGTCACTACCACCAAGCGCCAAGCCATTTTAGGAAATCACTCAAGTTCACCAACAGCCAAGTCAATACAAATCTTTGATCTTTAGTAACCCGCAGTGGAATCATTAATGTAATAAATAAGCAACTGGATTTAATTCCAGTTCGTTGTAGTTAGGTTCACTGATAGTTATTTCCTTTTAATAAAGCTCGACTGTATAAATAGGAGCAAGTCGTCTCTTTAAGTTAGTTCCATATTTTGATAGCAAGTTGTTAGTCCATTTATATTTCCAGTTGGAGGAAAACTCCTTGTTTTTCCAATTATGTATCCATGTCCATTTCTGGACTTTGATTTAATGCAAATGAAGGGGGAATTCTTCTGAAATTTAGTTCAAGCTCAAAGGATCATCTCCAATTGGGAAAGCAGAGCCCGCTTCCCCAAACTGGAGGAGATCACTCGGTATTTTATGTAATTTTGTTCTGTCTTTCTGTTTAGTGAAATTATCTCTGTATGTTAACTTTGTGATGTGTCCTCTCTTTCTATATAACTATTTAGCTAATTGTCACCTACAGGTTTGTTTTATAAATTCTGAAAATACCAAAAATAGGATTGTTATTTCATCAGCACTGATATATTCAGAGTGTCTCATTGATGTGGTTTGACAATGGATTCAATTAATTTGAAGTTTTGTTTCAGCACTTAAGATAGTTTCCTTCCAGCAATTTAACTAGTTTCTTTTCAAGCAAAGTGTGTTTATTTTTCCAGCAATTAGAATAATTTCCTTTCAAGCAAGTGTGTTCATTTCCAAAGCAACTAGAATAGTTTCTTTCCAAGTATGTGTGTTTCCTTTCAAGCAAATAGATAGTTTCCATTCCTTGCATGTGTGTTTATTTCTGCAAGTTGAGTAATACTAGTCTAGGTCTTCAAGATTCATTTCACTATAATGTTTTTATCATGGTTCCTTTATTAATCCTCTAGTAAAGGTCTATGTGCCATTAAACTTATTATGACTTCAATAGAACACTCAAAATTCATCTAAACCATACAAAGACAAGAATATATTATTTGTCGTATGCCCTACTATACTTATTGTAACACATAGTCAAGAGATTTTAGAGATTCCACATAAATTAGTTAGCAAGGTAGCATGTAGTGATTATGAAAACATGAAGAACTAAACCAAGCTATGACTTCCTTGATAATATAGGGGCTAGCAATTAATCTATAGAGGCCATCTTAACACTGCTTTAGTTGTTATCCTATAACTCATCCTATTCTCTAGTTTCATATCTATTATTTTCACATAGTCTGGTTGAACTAGGATAACTAAACATTATTACATCTGATTAACATTATACTTGGATCTTCAACAAGCACAAAATTATTAAGTTTGCTGCCACAAGGCTATCTGACTGGGAGCATACAACTTCTCCTTGTTGTTACTAAGATGAATGTTACTAGGATTCACATGTATGTTAGCAATCAATGCCATAGTATAAACATACCATATTCTATGGGTTAAAGTTATCTTGCATCATAACATAAAAATTAGTATCACACTAATCTAAAATAAAATAATTAGAAATTATATCACCAAAGATCTCCTTTATGTGTGTCACTCCTCCATGCATACAACCAAACCAGAGGAAATGGTGAAATTGTTCCACCCAACCACCCTAATAGTAGGTGCCTATCAAGTGCAGTGGCACAATGGATGAGTAAACAATAACCATAGATTCCTCAACCTCTTGAATGTTACATCCCCTTTTTGGATTCAATATTACTATTTAGTTTTTCTTGAATAATACAGCCATGTGGATATGTTTTAATATCATAGAAAATGATGACATGTTTAGAAAAGGTTAATTTTATGAAATTATGGAATTTACTTGATTATGATCAATTTGATGTTATGAATTAAAATGTCTTTCAATATGAAAATGAAATGATTTGATATAAATATGTTCTGTTCAGAACATTGGTACTCTGACCACAAATTGTATGTGAGATTGTCAATGATAGGAATAGATGGAACATGTTCCCCAGGAAGAAAGAAGAAGAGAAAGTATCTTTGAGAAAGAGAGAATAGACTCTGGAAAAACCCATTGGTGCTTGCCACTAAAAATGATTATCAGGTAGATAAACCTAGATGCCTTGAGTTAAGCTTTGATTACGGGCTAAGTCAATTTTAGGTGAGATGTCAAGGTTTGCAAGAATAGGTCTTTCTCCTTTCGTAAGTTGTCGTATTGAGTATGGGAAATCGACATCGGTGTCGTAATACTCTGAATCATGTCATCAAATATGGATGACCGATATATTGCTTATATGTATATATATGTATATACTTGAGGTCAAGTTGTAAGTCATGTCTTGTTATTGGTTTGGCTCAAAAGTCAAAAGTTGTGCATAAGTTGACCCCAAACCTTGTTTTGCATTTACGCTCAATTCGTCGTTATCGTCATAAAGCTCTACAAGCGTATGACGTAAACGTCTACTTGCAAAATTCAACAAATGTTGAATTGTTTCTATATTGGGCTATTATCGTATTATAAAAGGTTTAATTAATGTTTTAAATCTTGAGACCATGATGTGTAGTACCTTTGGTTGTATTATATTGGAATATACAATATTATTTTTAGTTATATTTAAATTGTCATTTTGAGGTAATTCCTTTATTCTTTTGTGATGTTGGTAATCGGGCAGTAGCTCGAAAGAGACTCACTCAAGTCCTTTATTGATGTCTTTTATTTCAAAATAATCTTTTTACCTTCAATCTTTAAACCTCATGATGGTCGTCGTCCTAGCCATTTTTCATAGTTTTTGCATTTGATTTATACTCATAAGCAGATGTGAGTAGTGTGACAGCTGGTTTAAACTGTCAACCGCCACCTCATGAAGTATGGAGCTCCACTTTGGAGAGAAATCACGGATTGAGTGGAAAAGGCCAAACCATTTCTGGTAGTGGTCGCGTAAGGAGGAGAATGTTATGCATGTTGGGTAGTTACCCTTATTGTTAGGCATGGTCTTGTGAGAGGAGAGGCAGTTTTTCCTTCACAGTTAGATGGGATTTAGAGGAGTAGGGGAGTCAGTTAGAGGGGAGAACGCAGAGTAGAAGCGGAGAGGAGACTAAGCAAGAAGCAAAGGTGAATGGCTAAGAGAAGAACGAACACCTTGGACTAGTCTACAAATAGACACAGGAGATTATCTTCAGGTTCTCTTCATCTCATCTCTGCGCAGTCTTAGTTAACAGTTATGTTTATAATAAGTATGACTCTACTTACATTATGAAGGAACTTAGTATTTGCTTAAAGATGCAAAATGTGAATTGTTACCAACTGTAGTTTGTATGTTTTCATCACCTTCAAAATGGAAGCAATGCTTTTGTCCCCTACACCGCACCACTGTCATGAAATCCACAGTATATTACATTATTCTTCGAAGCATCTTCGAAGGTCGAGATTATTGTGTAGTCGTTGGTTCAACTTTAGGAGGTTTTTGGTTATGTGTAGAGTGTAATTTAGACTATGTGTTTGGTCGTAAAATAACTCACAGCTATCACAAGCCGCAATGGCAAAACCTTGGTCGACGTAGAATGAGTTCTCATTTGGCCAGCCGAATACAAATGCTTGGTTTTGTCAAATTTAAAAGACAACTAGTTTTAAAGTAAAAGACTTGTTTTGTGATATCCGTCAACAGAGGAGTATCAATGGTGTGAAGTGTATGTTGAAACATGCAAGACTTCATAGTCCCCCATAATTTCTAAGTTTAAAATGGTCAGTCGACCATAGTGAATTTACTAACCTTGCTGCGAATGATAACAAGTTTTAGTCCATTTGTCTTTGTAAGCAACTCTCTTGCTATTAAAGTTTTCAAACTGTTCTGTCCCCGAGAGAAGGTATAGACTTACTTTTTGGACTTTACAGCCATACAAGTTAATATAATGAAGTTTTAGAACAATGTAATGAGTCTTTTGTCAAATATCTAGCCTAGACTTGCATGCAATCTTCTTGCTAATAGAAACAACAAAATAGGGTTTCTAAATGCTTAGATGGACAAAGATTAAGCTATGTCGAAGATTTCGATAGGTCGAGGAAGATTCTTAAGAGTGTTTAATTTTTGCTTAGGGTCTTCGAATATTTGTATTCTATAAATTGGTTTATAGTATAACCCTTCCAAAACAACAAAGATGAGTTTAGTGTCCACTCTTGAGTAGATAATTTAAATAGTGGACTAACTTAGAGATCAGTGTACTAGCTTATAACATTATCCGATTGATCGATAAGCTAGGAACCCATTCTTTGACCATGTGGACAGAAATGTCTCCATGAGCTAAGTAGAGAGTGAGTAAACCTCATTGCCATGCGTTAATGCATGATGAGTTTCAAACACCTTGAGGTTATCGAGGTCATTATATTGAACTTATTTATAGGTAACTGTAGGATTGTGATTAATTCAAGTCGAGTTGGGGTGGGTGAACTTATTACTTGCATTGATACAACGCTAATTATATTCAAATCCTTTGGCCAAGGTAATGATGAGCCTCAAGTGCATTGATACTTCACTGTGACTGGATGGCGTAGCTTGTGGAGTGGTCATGCTTGACTAGAGGATATCTAGGGGATTGCATGATAACAAGTTATGTAGGTCACAACACCAATACTCAGATGGCAAACACCATTGGTTATCCTAAGTCTATCCTCTTTGAGTAGGGTAGGGCCACTTCCGGATAGGAAGGAGTGCGGAAGATCGATGGTTTGTGGTTGGAGGTTAAACTCCTTGAAGATACTTTCTCTTCTATATTCCTGAGGATTGCCAAGACTTGAATTTGGATGGTCGACAATCGAGATGTAGTGACTTTGGTAAGTTTCTATTTTGGAATTGTTCTAAGTAACTCTAAACAACATATTGTTTAATGTTGTAGATGGATATAACCTTTTGTATAAGTTATAATTTCATGATTATTGTTAGTCGATGGATGAACTACTTGGTTTTAAGAATTGAAAACAAATTTATTTTCTGTTTTAAACTTTCAAAAAAAAAATTATTACCTTTGGTTAAACTTAGTTTTTAGGGTAAAAACAAAACTGGGTGTTACATTGAAGAACCAAGCTTGTCATAATCACTTAACGTTTGGCTCTTTATCAAACTCGTGAAGCCCATAGACAAATTTTAAAATAGATCATCTAAATAATCATAGAAATGGAGAAGGAAAGATGAGAAGAAGGAACCGCTTTTCTCTTTATCCCACCAACTCTATATAGAGTTTCCTCTCTAGTTTTAAAACATATCTTGCATCTCATTATGGTTCTATATCTTTGGTGAATTTAATACCAAATCATCATTTTAGGCTCTTTAGACTGCCCGTTCTTGACTTTATTCCATGTCATCATCATTTTCTAGATTTCTTAGATATTGTAAAACTTTATCTTTGAGTGATTCTTTGTCTACAGGGGTAACTTTCAGTGTTGTTTGTGGCATTATGCCACTGTCATAGGCCATTCATATTTTAGTTGACCTTCTATCCATTTTCCATGTTTTCTCCCAAATTTAATTGTTTGGGTAATTTATTCTTGATTTCCTAGCTTCCCCAATCTTTAATTGATTTTCTAGGTTTACATATAATCTAAGAACAAGGAACATACCAAGACTATTATTTTCCTAGACTTTACCAAATTGATTTTACTAAATTGTTTTTACTATATATAAACATTCTCACCTTCTCACATGATTATGAGCTAAGTACACCTTTCATTCACAATTAATTTCTTAAAATTAAAATTTATTTTTAAATTAGCTAACACCAACTTGTCATTAATTTAATCTAAATTAGTTTATGTTATATGCAATTTATTTAATTAAGTTATATTTAAGAAAAAGCTATCTTCCAATTTATTTACTCACTTTAAGAAAATAACTAAAAATACTAACTTAAATAAATTTATGCACACCAAAATAATCCCCTGATTGTTTTGGAAAAAAAAACAAATAATTAATTTTTTTTTTTTTGTTTTATCTAAAAAGTGTAGGGTAACTTTTATCTCTGTTCTTTTGTTTTTCCGCCATGCTTTTTTTTTTTTTTTTTTCGCGTAAAGATGATAACCCCAACGGCACTCAATCTAACCGGGGAAGTTACCGTTAGATTTGGAAAGCTTTATTTGAGATGCAGGGCAGAATGTTCCTTATGCATATTTGTTTTTGTTCTCTTTGCTTTTTGGCATGGCCATGCCTTTTCTTGTGACTTCTAGTTTTAATTTTTTACATTGTTTTCTTGGATTTTTTTTATATTTTGTTCTTCTTGGCAACTTTACAATGGGGCATGGAGGAAGGCAGCTGTGAGGAGAACAGTACATGGTTGATTGGAGAGGCCAGAAGATACTCAGGACATTGGTGATAATCTGTGTAAGTTTTATTTTTGCATTATAGGTAGCCAATTCTGTAGTCAATAATAACATAAAAGCTTCTGGTACCAAATGACTTATGTAAAAGAATGTTCCTTAATTTGTATGTTTACTCCTTACATTTTGTTACATATATTCATGTTGTCATATTTTTTTATATTGTTTGTGGTCGAAATTGGTGTTGTTAATTTTAAGTTTTTGAAATGATCTAATTTCAGATTGATTTGGGTCTCTGTAAATCTAAATAGATTGAATTAATGAACATAAAAGCTTCTCTAAAAACTCTTGTATTTATTTTTGCACAGTTTTTAACACAAACTTTTTAACTCCTCATCGACTATTTCAGTGCCCCTAGTATATAAATAATTGTTTAGTGAGAAATAACAGGACCAAAAATCGTACATCCACATACCATTACTTCTGTAATTGTTATGATCTTTTAATCTTAATTTTTGTTTAGGTATTTTAAGAATAAAAAATGATATATCCTATACCTATGACTAGCCTTCTATCCATCTAGAAAAAGGCTACTGTATGTGTCTTGCCTTCTATTTCTGATGCAGTCAAGACCTGGGAACCCATTGAAGGGTAGCCAAGGCCTGCAGCTATTCACATAGTTTAGCAATAAGATTAAATTTCACATAGTTTAGCAATAAGATTAAATCAAAATACCACCAAGATTTATCACTAGGAGGACTTCGTACATATACTTCAGCAATGAGATACAATATCTTGATAATTAGAAGTTCACTTATAGATAAACTGCAATGTAAAACTTCTGTAACAGCTTAAAAATAAAACCTGTATTGGATTCTAACATACCACCCCAAAATATACTATGAGAAGCCACTATGAGACTTAGACTTAATACCAAATCTTGATTATCAAGAAACAGTCGGGTTCATACCTCACACCCAGCTTTTTAGACTGAAACAGTCGGCTTCATCCTATATAAACATCATACCTCATTCTTAGCTAACAGATAAAGTCCCTGACTATATAAAAAGCTCCCACGATCAACTATAAAGGAGTTCTTAATTGACTGCCTTCGAATTACATGAATACTATTTTTTTTTTCTTCTGAAAATTTTCCTACTATTCTTCGAATCTTTCTCTCTTTTTCTGCCTAACCAAGGGTCTCGATCCTCTAAATAAAGAGAGAAGGATTCTAATATTAGCCATGAACAGGGGAATAAAAGCACTGAAAACCACCAAGGAAAATGCTCAGCCTTAGTTGCCACCAATAACTCCTCACCATGCCGATGCCCAAATTAGAGAGTCGCCAGCAAATCGTGGATAAAAATGGGGAAGTCGACGCTACTAAGAAATTAATAGGAGGTGGGAATACAGGCCACCACAATGCCAAGTATGAATAAGGTTTGCCGTCTTTTATAAAATCAACTGATTTGACATATTAAAGCTTCGTCCAGCTGATGCACCTGTGTCAATTTCTTCTTGTCTTGATGAGTTAAAATTTCATATGGTAAAAATTTGAGGGACATTTAGCTAGAGATATGCTGTATGCCAACTAGAAAATAATGAAGAGTTATCTGTAGTAAATATGACACTTTTCAAAGCCGGTATAGTCTTTGGGGAAAAAAATTATGAGATGGAGTAAGTTACAGCAGAATATACTCTACACGAGAGCTTGATTGTCATTTATATCAAATCTATACAGGACAATTTTAGAGATGAGATGATGAAATAGGCCTACCCATGTTTTTAAAGGTCGATTGTTTCTTCAAAACTATTGAGCATTGGTATATTTTCATTAAATTCATTTCAATAAATTTATATCTGTGGGGCCCGCCATCGAATATAGGGCTGGACTCGATGGCAGGGGACGTGAGGAAGGGGCTGAATGAGGTTTTGTTGACAGATACGGGAATGATGTAAACGTATGTTATTTTTTGAAAGTGACATTTTGCATTGACTATGTTTTTGTATATTTGTATGGTGTAATTTTTTGTTTTACTTTTGAAGCTTTTAAAAGGTTATGTAACATTGGGCAAGTATTGTTTCATTTTTATTTAAATCATTCATTTATTAGTACTTGTCTTTGGCAAGAACTATTGCAATGAGTTTGCACTTATCTAGTTATTAATTTATTGATTGTAAACCATTCAAAATATAGGGTTATTTTTGTTGTTGGGCAAATTTGATTTACATTTGTACTTATCCTATGTCAATATGATAAATTTTTAACAAAAAGTTATTGAAAAATGATTTAAGCCAAATGACCTCTTCTCTGCAGATTGTCGGAGAGTACAACAAAAGCTATAAATGTGGAGAGAATTTTGGTTTGAGGGGAGGATGTGGCAAGTAAACAAATTATGAACACAAATTTTGCCTCCCACTAGTTAACTCATGCTTAAATGGATGGCAATAATTATGAGAGGGAAAAATAATTAGTTTTTATGAATTTAATTTTTTGACGTAAAAATTACTTTTTGTCAAAGAGACAAAGTTATAATATTAATAATACTATTAAAAATATAGGGTTTTAGACATTTTATTTACTCGAGAGTTAAAAATCTAGTATTTCAATTTTATTTACTAAAAAGTTTAAAATCTACAGTATCATGAAAAATATTTTTCTATGTTATTACATTTTTTATTTTATTCTTTAAACATACAATATTTTAATACATTTTAAATTATCATAGTATTAATATTATTACATTTTAATATCTTAAGCAGATATTTCAAATCTTTATAGACTCAACTTGGACCAGGGCTCTCCACAAAATACAAATATGCATGTTTTGTAAAGTTTAGTTTTACAGTCAAGGAAATATTTGTGTTATTTAATAGGCTTTTAAAGTTTAGGTTTATAGGTAAGTAAATATTTTAGTACTATTTTATTTTTACCAAATTAAATTATTTTTGAGATTTCAATTTTATTTATCCAAGACATTTCAAAACAAGTTCACATAAATTTTTCCTTCACCATGTTATTACATTTTTTATTTTATACTTCAAACCTACAATCTTTTAATGCATTTTAAATTATAAAAGTATTAGTATTATTACATTTTAAGGAAATATTTGTGTTATTTAATAGGCTTTGTAAAGTTTAGTTTTATAGTTAAGGAAATATTTTAGTCCTATTTTATTTTTACCAAATTAGATTATTTTTGAGATTTCAATTTTATTTACCTAAAACATTTCAACACTCTTCAAGAACTAATTTTTCAATTATTGGAATGCAATTTGCCTATACAACCAATACCTAATCAACAAAAAAAAATTCAACTAAACAAATACTCTATACAACAAATAGTTAATCAACAAAAAAAAATTGCAACTAAACAAATACTATAATAACAATCAATAGCTAATCAACAAAAAAAAAATTACAACTAAACAAATACTATAATAACAACACTACAACTACGTGGCACTTATTGAATCTTTCTGGCATTTTATTTTAATCTTTCTGGCATAGTTTTATTTTAATAATTGTATGTTTAATTGTTCTTTGTTTTATTGGTAGGGAAATTGATATAAATATAAATTATGGTTGATGTTGGTTGTTTGAGATGTTGTCAATGTCTAGAAATGTTGGAAGCTTGAAGTTAGATTGACTTTGAGGAATACAATATTAAAAATTTTAGAAAATGTTTGGAATTTAAAATGTGAGAAAAGTAAATACACTTTGAATGGGTTGTTGAAGTCAATTGACTTCAATAAATGTAATATGTAAACTGATTTGTTATTTAATACAAATTATTTTTATTTGGAAGGGGTTGAATTGGCCCCCTTCCTCTAAGGTTGCAAGGAATGGTCATTGGCCATGACCATTCTTTTAGGCCTCGTGTCTTGTGTTCATTCTTTGTTTAGTGTTCATATTATTTTTTATTGCATAAAACTTAACATTAAACAATAAATAAAAAATTCCATCATGTTTAATGACTTGAATTTAAATGGTGCACTTAATTATTAAGTATAAAATATTCTTTAACCATAATTCAATTTAATTCTAATTTGCAAGTTGTAATAAATAGTGTTGTAATTTAAACATGTTTATTTAATGTTTTTCGAATCTATTTATTATTTATGTAAAGTGTATTTGAATTTTGGAAGTTTGAAGTTAGATTGACTTCAATGAATATAATATTTAAGATTTTAGAAAATGTTTAGAATTTAAAATGTGAGAAAATTTGCACTTTTGAATGGGTTGTGGGAATCAATTGACTTCAATAAATGTACTATGTAAATTGATTTGATATTTAATATAAATGATTTGAATTTGGAAGGGGTTGAATTGCCCCCTTCTTAAGGTTGCAAGGAATGGCTATTGGCCATGACCATTCTTGTAGGCCTAGTGTCTTGTGTTAGTTCTTTTTTAGTTTTCATATTATTTTTTATTGCATAAAACTTAACTTTAAAAAGTTCCATCATGTTTAGTGACTTGAATTTAAATGGTGCACTTAATTATTAAGTATAGAATATTCTTTAACCATAATGGTGCACTTAATTATTAAGTATAGAATATTCTTTAACCATAATGCAGTTTAGTTGAAATTAATAAGTCATAATTTAATTAGTGTTGTACTATCAACAAGTTGTAATTTAAAAATGCTTATTTAGTGTCTTTCACTTTGAAATCTATTTATTATTTGAGTAAAGTGTGTGTTCAAAGTTTGGGCATTGTTCTAATTTGATATACTTATTATTTGTGTGGAGTGAGCGTTTGAACTTTAGCACTCATTCTAATTTGATATACTTATTGTTTGTGAAGTGTGGGTTTGAACTTTGGCATTGACTTATATTTGTTTCACTTTATATGTTTTAAAATTGATATACTTATTGTTTGTGTGAAGTGTGGGTTTGAACTTTGGCATTGAATTATATTTTTTTCATATTGTTTGAACTTTGTCATCCACTTATTTGTTTGGACTTTGGAGTTCACCTTGTTTAGTAGTGTGTTTCATTTTGGCATCCCTTTAATTTTTGTGTGAAGTGTGTGTTATACTTTGGCATTCACTCTAATTTGATATATTTATTGTTTTTGTGAAGTGTGGGTTTGAACTTTGGCATTAACTTATGTTTGATTCACTTTGTATGTATTAGAATTATTAGTTTTGTGATATTAATCAAGTTACAATCTAAATATGTTTGTTTAGTGTGTTTTAGTTTGGAATCTACTTATTGTTTATGTGAAATGTGTGTTTAAACTTTTGTATTCACTCTAATTTGATATATTTATTGTTTGTGTGAAGCATGGGGTTGAACTTTAGCATTAACTTATATTTCATTCACTTTATATGTTTAAAAATTGAGAGAGAGAGAGAGAGTGGGGGGGTGACAGGGATGGAGGGAGACATGGAGAGAGAGGGAGGGGGATGGAGGGAGAGGGAGAGAGAGAGGGGGAGAGAGGGAGAGAGATAGGGAGGGAGAGGGAGAGGGGGAGGGGGAGGGAGAAGAAGGGAGAGGGAGAGGGAGAGGGAGAGGAAAAGTGAGAGGGAGAGGGAGATGGGGAGGGAGAGGGAGAGGGAGGGAGAAGGAGAAAGGAGGAGGGGGAAAGAGGGGGGGAGAGAGAGGGAGGGGGATGGCGAGGAAGAGTGAGAGGGAGAGGGAGGGAGAGGGGGAGAGGGAGAAAGGGGGAGGGGGAAAGAGGGGGAGAGGGAGAGGGAGGGGGATGGCGAGGAAGAGTGAGAGGGAGAGGGAGGGAGAGGGGGAGAGGGAGAAAGGGGGAGAGAGAGAGAGAGAGAGAGAGAGAGAGAGAGAGAGAGAGAGAGAGAGAGAGAGAGAGAGAGAGAGAGAGAGAGAGAGAGAGAGAGAGAGAGAGCTATCATTCTTTCTAGGTCTTCAAATTACTCAATCTGATAAATGCATATTTATCTCTCAAGCAAAGTATGTTAGAGAAATGTTGAAGAAGTTTGGTATGGAAGATTGCAAACTAATGAGTACTCATATGGTAATAGGTTGTCATTTGAGTAAAGATGATGAGTCTCCTCAAGTTGATCAGACATTGTATAGGTCCATGATTGGGGGCCTACTATACTTGACAGCATCAAGGCCTGACATTATGCAAGCTATTTGTTTGGTTGCAAGGTTTCAATCTAATCTAAAAGAAACACATGTGAAGGTAGTAAAAATAATTTTCAGATACTTGAAGAGCACTCTTGACTTTGATGAGTGCTTATGCTAATACAGATTGGGCTAATAGTATTGATGATAGGCAAAGTATTAGAGTGGTGGAGCTTTCTTTTTTGGCTACAAATTGTTCTCATGGTTTAGTAAAAAGTAGGATTCAATTTTCTTATCAACAACAAAAGTAGAGTATATAGTTGTTGTAGCCTTCTACACTCAAGTGTTGTGGATGAAGCAAAATTTGAAGGATATCAATGTAATATATGATGAGCCCATTCCTATCCTATGTGACAACACAACTACCATTAATATTTGAAAGAATCCAGTGTTGCTTTCTAGAGCCAAGCACATATCCATCATGTATCACTTTTTAAGAGAAGGTTGCAAATCAAGAAGTTAGATTGGAATATGTTCCTAAAAAGGATCAAATAGATATTTTTACAAAGGCATTTTCCAAGGATACTTTTTTATATTTTAGACATAAGTTAGGGGTTGTTGCCTCTCCTTCTAACTAGATGCATAGATGGTGCATCTATATAGGGGGAGTAGTTCAAGATATATTTTATCCCTAGATTGATGGTGGCTACCTCTCAGGGGGAGTAGGTAAAAAAGACGCTATGAAGGATAGCAAGGATTGACTAGTTAGGGGGAGCTTGAATGTTCATCAGTACAGATGAATATTGCTAACCCTTTTCCCTTGATGTCAAAGGGGGAGAAGAGTTTGTTAGTGTGTTGCCATCAATAACAAAGGGGGAGATTGTTGCATGTGTTGTCATTGATGTCAAAAGAGTTGTTAAAGAGTAGTGATTAGTGATGTCAAAAGTGCATATTAGAGAATAAGATCAAAGAAAATCTGACAGTCATAGATGTTGTGATAGGGAAGTCATAGTGTTGCATATGATGTCAGAGGTGTAGAAGGAGTTATGAGGTGAAGGATGTTGTGATGAAAGTCATGATCTTGTTGTACATAGTTGTACCTTATCTTCTGAAGTTAATGGACAAGTGAAAGATCACTTGAACTTGTCTAGGTTTCTTGTTTTTGATAATTGAATGGTGTCTATGGTGTTGTGGATGTAGCATATATTGTTTCATGATAAAAAACATTGCTGAAGTATGAAGGAAAGTGTATGAAGTATCAAATTGTCAAAGGCACAAGAAGTTGCATTGAAGAAACTCAGGAGAATGCTATGTATTCTTCCACATTTGAAGATTTGGCCTTGCAGTTTGGAGGTTAGACAAGGATAGATGTGAAGTATTCTTGATCTTGATTTCAGAGTATAAAAGTTAACATCCTAGAGCTTACACAGTGAAGATAGTAGTACAGTGTTGGTGCAATCACAAAGAGACAGTATATTGCTCTGTATTTCCTCGCATGTGAAGATGTGATCTTGTGGATTGAAGGATAGTTATTACTAAGCAAAGGTATGATATATTAGAGTTTCAAATGATATAACGTACCACAGATGTTCTCCAGAGTCAGTAGAGGAAGGACAAATCATGTTGCTAATTAGGGTTACCAGAACAAGAAAGTAAATGTCATCACATTTCATTGCATTACATTACTTGGCTTTGTTGTTTGAAGGATAGGTTCAATTTGTCTACATAATTGCTTTTTTTCAAGACTCAAGTGTTGAGGAATATCACAAGTCTATTTTTCAATGTTCTACTTCAAGACTGTGTAATCAGAGTATGCAAGGGATACTGGGTTCAATGTCTGTTTGTTTGTGCCACCATGAAATAGCATGAAGTGATAAAAGGAATGTACAAGAATGTTTTGCAAGTCATATAATGCTTATTGTGTGGTCTGCATGATGTTATTGTGTTTCTTTGGTACCACTTTAGGTTTGGAGCTAATGTTTGTGTTAAGTGTGAGAAAGGTGAATGATAACAACTAGTATGCACTCTAGATCAAACCGCCTTTCACAATAACATTCAAGGACAAGACCAAGCCAAGTCACTACCAATTGGAGGTGGACTTACCTATAGATCTTGTACACAGGAGTGCTATGGAAATATCAAAGTTAATCAAGCCTTTTTATCAAACCCTAGGTTAGTAATGTACCAAACCCTAATTCTAGGATGATATAATTATAAAAGAAGATGAATGACAAATCTCTAGAAACTAATTACACAGGGAAGATCAAGAAGATGATAGAATGTGTGTCTCAGAAGCAAAGGTGTTGGAGGACTATTTCAGGAGCACCCAAGTCCTGGAAGTTTGAATCTTTAGAACCTATAAATTGGAGAAATGCTACAAACACTGCCCTGATGCAATATCTGAAGTCTGTTGGGATAGAAAGACTGGGGCACAAATGCCCAAGTCCTGAATAAAGGAATACTCCTGAATTGCTATTAGATCTTGAAACCTTGATCCTTTCTTACTCTTCATGTATCTTCATATTTCCTAGATCTCGCACTTGTAACCTACACACAAGAAAAAGAGAAGGGGTTTGGGAGTGATGGTGTTTAGGGACTTGCTTCAATCAAATCCTGGGATAGAATTCAAGCTTCCCAATACCATTGATAGATAAAGAGAGCATTCCCTTGCAGGGTAGAGTCTAAACACAAATCAAATGATGATGACCAACACCTATGTGATGAAACCCTTAGGAGGATGAATGATCTTCAACTCATAAGGAGAGATAGATGATAACATAAAACATGCACTTGACCTTTATGAGGGAATTTTAAGCACTTATGAATAGTAGAAGGAACTTCTTTGATGGATTTCAACCAAGGATGTCCTAACTTCACACGAAAGAGATCCAAAGTGGGAATGATAACAAACGATGCTTTGAGGGATTTTTCAACCACCTTAATTAAAAGTGTTATGTTTCCAATTGATGGAAGAAAGTAACCATTATGTGCTTTTATCATTATATCTCTAGGATCATAAGTATCTTGTGCTAGATTACACATGTATAAGAATTCTTTGGTTATTATATTTGTCATACAATTACGATCAATAAGATCTGCGCTTGTAGGATTTCCACTTATTCTTGTTGTGATGTAAAGAGGACCATCAATATCTCTAATAGTGACCTCATGTGGTGTGAAGGATATGACATGTTCAAGATCCTTTCTTTTCTTGTTAGATTGGGGAGGAACCACACCACCCTTGTTTTGATTAGATGCCATGTATGTGAGACCTTTGCACACCAAGACACTAATTTGAGGAAATCAGGTTTTTGAACTTTTTACAAAGATCAAAAGTACACAAATTTTGTTAGTACCACAATGATTATGATGTTAAAAGTGTTGCACAAAAAGGTAATGTGGATAATTTAAATATTTTTCTCAAAGAGGTATTAAGAAGATGTCAAATCTTTTAATGTTGAAATACACAATGTGTAATTGCAAAAAGTGTAATGTTCAAATTAAAGATGCAAAGTGATGTAAGGTATTACACAAAATTAGATTTAATGAATGTTTGATGTTATTCAAATGATCATGCAAGAGAATTTTTGAAACCCTAATATAAGATTTTACCAAAAATGCAAACTAAATATGCACTTTTTCCAAGATCATGCAAGATTTTCAAATGAATATTGATAAATATGTAAGGAATCAACGCAAGATATTATTTGAACTATCAATAAGATGCAAATGCTTGAAGCTACAAGTTCACCAAAATGTAAAGTGTGAGAAAGGTGAATAATAATAACTAGTATGCACACTAGATCAAACCCTCTTTCATAATAACATTCAAGGACAAGATTGAGCCAAATCACTACCAACTGGAGGTGGACTTAGCTATAGATCTTGTACTGAGGAGTGCTATGGAAATATCAAAGTTAATCAAGCCTTTTATCAAACCCGAGGTCAAGCATATACCAAATCCTAGTTCTAGGATGATCTAATTATAACAGAAGATGTACAACAAATCTCTAGAAACTAATTATATAGGGAAGATTAATAAGATGATAGAGCCTATGTCCCAAAAACAGAGGTGTCAGAGGACTATTTCAGGAGTGCACAAGTCTTGAAAGGTTGAATCTTTAGAAGCTTTAAACTGGAGAAATGCTATAGAGACTACTTTGATGCCATATTTGTGTTGTTATATGGAGCCTAATCAGACTTGGAGGTTAAATTAACCCCACTTTTATCGGCACAATTTCCCCCCAAATTCCTATGGGGTTTGGGGGCAGCGCCCTTGTGGGGGTTTGGGGGTAGCGCCCCTTGCGGGGTCCAGGGGCAGTGCCCCTGGCACACTCCCTATCGCAATATAAGGTAGGGTCGAGGGGTAGTGCCCTCATGGGGGCTCAGGGGCAACACCCCTGAAACCTCACATAATTTTTTATTATTTTATTAAGGCATCGGGAGTTATTTTTCATTGGCTGACATAAAAACCCTATTTTGTAACCAACAAAAGTCATGATAAAAATGGCTAAGGGTTAGGGTTTCCATTGATGTATTGTAGCATTTGCAGTGGTATTGAGTTACAGGGATTGCTGGTTGTAATCAGTTTGATTTACTGGATAATAATATTAGACTCTCTATTTGGTGGATGTAGCCCGAGTTTGGGTGAACCACGTTAAAACTTGTCTCTCTCTATTATTATTTCTGTGTATTTCCATTCCTTTGTTTAATCTTTATTTGCATTTAATTGATATCTTCTATCAGCTAACCCTAACAAGTGGTATCAGAGCGGGTTGTGTTCAATTATCATCTGCAGGAAGGTCTCACAGTTGAATGGGAGCAATGGTAGATGAGGGTAAATTGAAGGTCAATAAATTTAATGGGTAGAACTATCACTTATGGAAGATGCAGATGGAGGATTATCTCTATCAGAAGGATTTATGGAGGCCGTTGGAAGGAGTATCCAAGAAACTGACAGGAATGACAGATGAGGATTAGGAACTTCTGGATAGAAAGGTACTGGGAACCATTCGATTGTGCCTGGCACCATCTATGGCATTCAATATAACAAAAGTGAAGACAACAAGTGAACTGATGAAAGCTTTGGCTAAATTTTATAAAAAACCCTCAGCCTCAAATAAGGTATTTCTGATGAAGTGTTTGTTTAATCTAAAAATGATTGAAGGTGAATTTGTGATAGATCATTTAAATGAGTTTAATATGATTGTCAGTCAGTTAACTTCTGTAAAAGTGAAATTTGATGAAGAGGTGAGGGCTCTCTTGGTTTTATGTTCTTTGCTAGAAAGCTGGAATAGCTTGGTAATGGTTGTAAGTAACTTTGTCTGTGGTTCAAACACTTTGAAATTTGATGATGTTGTTGGTGTTATCCTTAATGAGGAAATGTGACGAAAAAGCTCAGGAGGGTCCACATCAGGTAGTGTTTTGAATGCAGAAAGTAGGGGCAGATCAAAGGAGAGAGGAAAAGGTTCTGGAGGTCATGGGAAGTCACAAGGAAAATCAAAGGACAAGAGATCCCAAGCCAGAGGATAGAAGGATTGCTGGTACTGTGGGAAACTAGGTCATTTGAAGAAAGATTGATGGCCTCGAAAGAATAAAGAAGGAGACAAACAAGAAGGCAATAAGGAGGTAAATGTGGTAAGTAATAAATATGAAGATGATGCTTTAATCCTTTCCCTAGATAATGCTGATGATTCATGGGTTTTAGATTCAGGGGCCTCATTTCATGCTACACCCCATAGAAGTTATTTTCTTGATTATGTCTAAGGGGATTTTAGGCTGGTTTATTTGGGAGATAACAAACCCTGTCAGACTATTGGAAAGGGAAGAATTAAGATTAAGTTGTAGAATGGGAATCATTGGCTACTATAAGAGGTAAGGCACATTCCAAGACTCAATAGGAATTTAATTTCAGTAGGGCAGCTAGCTGAAGAAGGTTGCATTGTTACATTTACTGATAAAAATTAGAAGGTTTCAAAAGGTGCCTTAATAGTAACAAAAGGTGTGAAAGTAGGCACCTTATATCTTTGTACAGGTCATATTGTTCCTTTTACTTTAGCTGTTACAGAGAAAAAACAAATAGGTTCAAGAATAGTTGTTACAGGTTCGTAGGAAGAGACTGAAATAGTTGCTGCAAGTTCTAAGACAATACTGTGGCATAACAGATTTGGGCATATGAGTGAAAAAGGTATGAAGGTACTTCATTCTAAGAAAGTTTTACTAGGTCTGAAATGTATTAATATGGATTTCTGTGAAAGTTGTGTGTATGGAAAACAAAAGAGATTCAATTTTCTCAGGGATGGGAAGCAAAAGAAAGATAAAAAGTTGGAGTTTGTGCATACAGATGTATGGGGTCCAGCTTAGGTATCTTCTCTTGGTGGCTCTCAATAGTATGTTCCTTTCATAGATGATGCAACTAGGAAGGTATGGATTTATTTTCTTAGGCAAAAATCTAATGTATTTGAAACATTTAAGAATTGGAGAAGCTTGGTTGAGAATGAGACAGGTAAAAGATTAAAATGTCTCAGATCTGATAATGGTGGTGAGTATTACAACAAAGAATTTGAGGATTATTATTTCTTTAATGGAATTCATAGGAAGAAAACGGTTCCAGGGACTCCACAAGAAAATGGGGTGGCTAAGCGCATGAATAGGACAATAATGGAGCATGCAAGGACCATGAGATTACATGTCGGGCTGCCTTTAAACATGTGGGCAGAGGCTATCAACATTGTTGTATATTTAATTAACAGAGGTCCTTCAGTTCCTTTGGGATGTGGTATTCTAGAGGAAGCATGGATAGGTAAGAAGGTGAGTTATTCTTTTCTTAAAACCTTTGGATGTGAAGCATTTGCACATGTAGATTCTGAAAATAGAACCAAGCTAGAAGCAAAATCAAAAAAGTGTACCTTCGTTGGATATGGCATTGATGAATTTAGTTATAAAATTTTAGATTTTGAAAATCAAAAAATTGTGAGAAGTAGGGATGTTGTATTCAATGAGAAGGTGTTGTACAAAGTTCAGTTGCAACAGCATGAGAAGAAAGAAAATGATTATGTGGTGATGGATGATACTCCAAATAGTGATGTTCCAGTGGTTCCTCATGCTCTGCAACAACAACCATAAATACCACAAACTCTAGTGAATGTTAGACGGTTAACAAGGCTAAGTAGACCTCCTGAAAGGTTTTCTCCCTCTTTGTATTCTATTTTGTTAACAAATGCTGGTGAATTGGAAGGGTATGATGAAGCTATGCAGATGGATACACAAGTTCAGTGGGAGCTTACAATGAAAGAAGAAATGGACTCCTTGCTGAAAAATCAGACTTGGGAATTATGTAAGTTGCCTGCAGGTGAAAAGTCTTTACCAAACAAATGGGTTTATCGGCTGAAAGAGGAAGATGGAGGTGAGAAAAGATTTAAAGCTATGTTAGTTGTAAAAGGATTTGCACAGGAAAAGGGCATTAATTTTGATGAAATATTTTCTCTGGTTGTCAAGATGACTTCTATTCGTACTATTTTAAGTATTGTGGTTGTTGAAGATTTGCATTTAGAACAGCTAAATGTGAAAACTACCTTTCTCCATGGTGATTTAGAGGAAGAGATATATATGGAACAACCCAAAGGATTTGAGGCCAAAGGTAAGGAGAAATTGGTGTGCAGATTGAAGAAGAGTTTGTATGGCTTGAAACAAGCACCTCGGCAATGGTATTTGAAATTTGATAGTTTTATGGTTGAGCAAGGCTACAATCAATGTAATTCTGACCATTGTGTTTATTTTAAGAGGTTGGATAATGACAGCTACATTATTTTATGTTTATATATGTTGATGACATGCTTGTAGCGGGGTCTAACATGGATCACATAAGAGAGTTAAAACAACAGTTAGCACAGTCATTTGCTATGAAGGATTTGGGGGTAGAAAAACAAATCCTTGGTATAAAAATTTGCAGAGATAGGAAAAATAAAAAATTGACTCTATCTCAGGCTAATTATGTTGAAAAGGTGTTGCAAAGATTCCATATGGAGAATACAAAAGCTGCCAGCATGCCTTTACCTAGTCATTTGAAATTGACTAAGGAGATGTGTCCTAAGACACCAAAGGAGGACGAAAAAATGTCCAAGGTACCATATGATTCATCTGTAGGAAGTTTAATGTATGCCATGGTATGCACGAGACCAAATATTGCACATGTTGTAGGAGTCGTAAGCAGGTATATGAGTCATCCTAGATTGGAGAATTGGAATGCAGTGAAATGGATTCTCAGATATTTGAGAGGTACATCCCATAAACACTTATGTTTTGGGGGCTCTAATACTGATTTAGCAGGTTATGTAGATTTAGATTTGGTAGGGGATATTGATACCAGGTAGAGTACTACAGGTTATGTCTTTACTGTAGGTGGGACAGCAGTGAGTTGGATTTCCAAGTTGCAAAAGGTGGTTGCTTTATCCACCACAGAGGTAGAATATGTAGCTGCAACAGAGGCAAGCAAGGAGATGATAGGGTTGCAATCTTTCATGGAAGAATTAGGCAAATAATAGGTTAACAGTTATTTGTTTATAGACAGCTAGAGTGCCATACATCTTGCAAAGAATTTTTCCTTGCATCCAAAGACCAAACACATATAGTTGAGGTATCACTTTATTCGGTCAGTGTTAGATGATGGACAGTTTAGGCTAGAAAAGATACATACAGATAAAAATCCAATGAATATGTTTACAAAGGCAATGACAAGGGAGAAGTTGAGCTCCTCTTCAGCTTCGGTTGGTCTTCAAGAATGAAAATAAAATCAAAACAACAGAGTCCAGGGTGCTTATTTCCAGTGGGAGCTTCAGGGTCAACGGTGTTATGACCAGTCTCCAAGTGGAAGATGATATGGTGTGGAGTCTGATTAGTTTCCAAGTCGGAGATTGTTGTTATATGGAGCCTAATCAGACTTGGAGGTTAAATTAACCCCACTTTTATTGGTGTAGTTTCCCCCCAAATTCCTACAGGGTCAAGGGGAAGCACCCCTTGCGGGGGTTTAGGGGCAGCGCCCCTTGTGGCGTCCAGGGGCAACACCCCTTGCGTTCTCCCTGTCATGATACAAGGCAGGGTCGAGAGGCAGCACCCTCATGGGGGCTCAGGGGCAACATCCCTGAAACCTCATGCAGTTTTTTATTATTTTATTAAGGCGTCGGGAGTTATTTTTCATTGGCCAACATTAAAAAACCCTATTTTGTAACCGACAAAAGTCGTGATAAAAATGGCTAAGGGTTAGGGTTTCCATTGATGTATTGTAGCATTTGTAGTAGTATTGAGTTGCAGGGATTACTGGTTGTAATCGGTTTGATTTACTAGATAATAATATTAGACTTTCTATTTGGTGGATGTAGCCTGAGTTTGGGTGAACCACGTTAAAACTTGTCTCTCTCTGTTATTATTTCTGTGTGTTTGCATTTAATTGATATCTTCTGTCAGCTAACCCTAACAATTTGAAGTCTTCTAGGGTAGAAAGACTAGGGCGCCAACACCCAATTCCTACACAAAGGAATATCCTTGAACTACTGTCAACTCCCGAGATCCTGATCCTTGCTCAGTCTTCCTGTATCCTCATATTTTTTGGATCTCACACCTATAACCTACACATAAGAAGAATAGAAGGGGTTTGGGGGTTATGGTGTTTAGGGACTTCCCTCAGTCAAATCCTAGGATAGCATTCAAGATTCCCAACACCATTGATAGATAAAGAGAGTGTACCCTTATAGGGAAAAGGCTAAATAGAAAATCAATATGATGAAATCAAATTATGATGAACAACAATGATATCACCTATGTGATGAAACCCTTAGGAGGATGAATGATCTTCAACTCATAAGGAGAGATAGATGATAACTTCAAACATGTGACAACACACACAATAACAATACAAATCTGCTCTAGAATCACAATGAATACTTTGAGTGCTCTTTGTTCCAATGCTTCAAGTTGGCTATCTTTATCTAGGTTCATAAAGAATTCAAAAACACATTTATATATGCTTTCCCACTAACATTTGTCAAATTAAACCAAAAGAGCTGACAAGGAGAAACTTTTTTAAAGGTCCTAAGCTGACATGCAATTAAATTTGGTCTGATTAATTAGGTAAGACTTGGGTGGTGGTGCCCAAGTCTTGAGTCTCCTTTTAGGTCTGGGTTAAGTTTAAGCATGGGCCTCTTTTTCCCAATTTACATTGGTTTTAGCCAATTTTGCATTGGGATGAATAATTAGAATGTATAATTTATTCACGGGGACCTAGGAGATAAACAAGGAGGTAAAAAGACATGTGGCTACTTTTTACTCCATAAAATTTTGAAAGGTTTAATGTTTGAGAAGTTAACATGATATATTTAGGTGACTGCGCTATGTGTGCGGAAGTGTGCACCAATTAGAAAGCTTTGGAGAATGTAAAATAGGTCAGTGTGCTTCGTGGTTTGAACCACTTAATGGAATTTGATTCCTACATCATCACAGTTGATCTGGGAGCTAACTTGTTTTGGTTGTTACATGTTTCATCTTGGTCAACAAAGGAGAAAGTTTTTGATGGCTTGTGGAAGCTATAAATGAAAGATTTAGTTGTTGCAAAGTCATGTGTATGAATGAGGTTGTGTGTGTTATTATATTTGTGCAAAAATATAGATGATCCAGAAGTTTTTGTTGTTTGATTCATAACAGAGGTAGAGTATGTTGTGAATGTGTTAAAATGTGTTGCAAAGGTTGTGTTGTTTTACGGATGTGTCGAAGTGTGTTTCAAAGGTTGTGTTCTGTAGTGGAAATGTATTGAAGATATCTAAGTGGTTTGAGAAAAGGTATTGAAGTCATATGTCAGTGTGAAAAGAATTGATGCCATAGAAGTGATTGAATCAGTAGAATTGGATAAGTGTGTTGTTGCAGAGGTTGTAGGCTCATTTTTTTGTTTAAGTGTTGTAGTACTTGAGGGAGTTGTAGCTTCCCTTGGGTTGTAGCCCATAAATGTTAATGTGAACCTATTTTTATTTGTGTGGCTAGATTTGGATAGTAGATCCAAGCAACTTGCTCACCATGGTTTTTCCCTTCTAGGGCTTTCCACATAAATTTGGTGTTGTGGTTGTGTGATTGTGTTTTAATTTGCAAAGTTTTCTTCATAATCTGCTTAAGGCAGTAGAAAGGTTTTTGTTGATAAAATTAAATTGGGTTAACTTGTGGCATATAATTATTCACCCCCCTCTTAGTATATCAGAGTGTTCTAACATCTACTTCACAGAGTGGCATTTCTCTGAATGTAAACTTTTAAATGCCCTAAGAGTATAGGTGCATTAAGGGCTTGAGGACCCTAGAATAGGGTCAAGGACTCCGTGGATGATGTTTTTCTATTAGGTGGTTCAGTATGAGAACCAAGAAGGGAATGGAGATGGATGAGTACAGTAGTTAATGAGATTGGAATTGTTAGGTACTCTGCAGAATTCAATCAAGGTATTACATTAGGGTCTTACATTACTAAACCAAAACCAAAAGTTGTTACCTTTTGATGTCCTCAAGAAAGGGGAAATCCTTGTCTTATATGATAGAGTAACTTGTGTTGAAATGCACTAGACAACTGAGAGGGGGGTGAATCAGTTCTCACAAAAACTTAAACACTTCTTCACTTACACATTAATCACTTATCCACAATTATTATGATTTAACAATGAATGCATGAAATTAGAAACTTAAACATAGATGCAACATTATACACAAGAGACACCAGATTTTTACGTGGAAAACCCCAAGGTGGAGAAAAACCATGAAGATGATTAGCTCTCAAAATATATTGCAATCTTTGAAAAATGATGTTCAGGCTTGGTCACTCCACGAGCCCAAAACATATTGGCTCACTGCCATGAGGTACAACTAGGTCTAGCAAGCTCACTGCCTCAACCCTAAACCTAGAAAGATTATAATAAGGGTTGTTAAACCCTAAGGACTGTAAACCCTACTGGAAGCTCACTAGGAGGCTCACTACCAAAATCACCATCTTCTTCATGTATGAGATTAGTACATTGAAGTACAATAGTTCCTCTACTCTGCTATGCCTTATCTCCTCGCCCTTTTCCTTATCTTCCCATTTTCACACAAGGACACCTTTTCCATGACTCAATTACAAATATTTATACACTTCATCAAACTTGGAATGATCATCAAGGTCAGCATTACAATCATCAACCATTGGAACAATCTCCAAGGTCAAAATTACAAACATTTACAAAATAGGTCCTGACCTATTGCAACATTATGCAAAGGAAATGAAGTAAAGATTTATGTGGGTCATGTCATGCCTTAGCTGGGACTCAAACATGATCTTCCATGCCACAAGATGCTTCCACAATCTTCAAGGAATCTCTGCAATTACTAGAATTAACCAAGTCAGCTAAGACTGGTTACATGCTATATTATCTAGGAACAATCTTCAACCACAATCTCAATTCCTTAATACAGACCAATGTCAATATAGGAACATGATTAGTGGACATCCAAAAGTATGTTATAATCATCAGGAGCAACTGCACGAACCTTAACCACTTTATCCATAGGAATCTTCTCATTGGAACACATGAACTTCACTATCTTCGACTGACATAAAAGAAAGATAGCTTGCGGACCACCAAAATATGAACCACTCCAATTATAGGCACTTATCATCATCCTAGACTTCCCTCTAGAATTGCAGAGCGAAATACTTTATTGCAGAGGAATGCAGAGAAAAATACTTTCTCCCTGTCACCAGAGAATAATTAGATAAAGCAGGTTTTACTCTGGTGAATGCAACTCTCTTAATTATTCACACCGGAGGCTCAAACTTAGGATTTAGCATCTTTAGACATCCATTTAAATAACTTCCAATCCATAGACCAAGATATTCAAGCATCGAGAAATACGGAGAAATCTACTAGATTGTTCTTCAGCATACAACTCATTGTCTATACTGGACTTCACTATAATTCACTTGTTTCTTTCGGAGGGGCCAATTTTCTCAATATCCACAACATACAAATCTTATAAGCAAGTAATAGAATAGGACATAGTTGACACCAATGACAATGAAGATATGTTGACATCAATGACAACACCGATTAGGCACATACTTGCAACAATCTCACCCTTTGTCATTGATGGCAACATATGATGTGAAAAACTACAACAGCCATCAAGACAAGATTCTACCCTATCTCTTTACACATCCACACTCTTTCCTTCTAAGTTTTTTACATGACTTCTCTCCCCCTTTGACATCAATGGAAAAAGGCACATACTTTCACTCTTCTACTCTGATTCAATTTCTCTTTTGAACTCTCTGACAACTCTCCCTAAGAAGTAGCCCTAAAAGCATCAATCTGGATCTGAAGAAGCACCACCAGACTAATGCACTCTTATGCATCTTAGTTTAGAGCAGGAGGGGTAATAACCCCTAACTTTTCTCTGAGATACTCAAAAGTATCATTAGGCAGAGGTTTGGTGAAAATGTCTGCAATCTGGTCTTTTGTAGATACATATTCCAACTTGACTTCATTCTCTATCACTTTTTGCTTTAGAACGTGATATCTTATGGATATGTGCTTTGTCCTTGAATGTATTACTGGATTATTTGATATGTTTATGGCACTTGTATTGTCACAAAAGATTGCAATTGGATCTTCATACATAACTTTGATGTCCTTCAAAGTCTGCTTCAACCATAATACTTGAGTGCAACTACATGCTGCTGCAATGTATTTTGCTTCTGTAGTAGACAGGGATATTGAATCATGTTTCTTACTCAACCAAGATACCAACCTTTTTCCAAAAAAGGATGCACCTCCACTTGTACTTTTCCTGTCATCCACATCTCCTGCCCAATCTACATCAGTGTATGCACTGAGAGTGAAATCATTATCTTTTGGATACCACAAACCATAATCTATTGTACCTTTCAAATATCTTAGAATTCTCTTGATTGCCATCACATGTGACTCCTTGGGCTCTACTTGAAATCTTGCCACAAGACAAAATGCATGCATTATGTCAGGTATGGTTTGAGTCAGATAAAGTAATCCTCCAATCATAGATCTGTACCTTTTCTGATCTACCATGGGTGAATCATCATTTTTGCTCAACTTACAATTGGTTATCATGGGAGTATTTACCGGTCTAGAGTCTTCCATCCCAAACTTCTTTATTAACTCTTTCACATACTTAGACTGAGAAATGAAGATACCTTTATCTGATTGATTTATTTGCAGAACCAAAAAGAAATTCATCTCACCAAACATGGAAATTTCAAATTCACTTTGCATTTCTCTAGCAAAAACTGTGCACATACCTTCATTGCCTCCAAAGATAATGTCATCAACAAAGACTGCTACAATTAGGATTTGTTCATCATTGATCTTGAAGTAGAGATTGTTGTCTGTAGTACCTTTACTGAACCCTATCTCTATCAAATACATGTCCAACTGTGTATACCATGTCACCCTGATCTAATGATTGGAATCCTTCCGGTTGTTCAATATAGACTTTACATCCATCTGATATACATTAAAATCTTTGTAGGCTGCAAATGCTAGAAACATTCTTATAGCTTCAATCCTTGCCACTGGTGCAAATGTTTCCTCAAAATCTATTCCTTCAACTTGAGAGTATCCTTTACATACCAACCTTGCTTTGTTTCTTACTACACCATTCTCATTCATCTTGTTTCTGAAAACCCACTTGGTACCAATTACATTTTTGTCTGTTGGTCTAGGAACAAGATCCCAGGTCCGATTCTTCTCTATCTACATCAATTCTTCTTTCATAGCCTTTACCCAATTCTCATTATTGTAAGCTTCATTCACAGTCTTAGGTTCAATCTTGGAAATCAGACATAAATTTACTTGTTCTTCTATAGCTCTTCTTCTAGTCAGGATTCCTTTACTTTTATCTCCTATGATTTGATCTTCAAAACAATTAAGTTTTACATACTTTGGTGTCTTGGCATGCTGTACCACTTCTGAAACATGTGGTTTATCAATTCATATCCACTTGATTCTGGAGACCTTTCCTTACTTTCATCAACTTTGACATTTGCACTCTCAATGATCTTATTTAACCTAGTATTATAACACTAGTAGGCCTTGCTCTTGGTTGAGTAACCAAGGAAGATTCCTTCATCACACCTAGCATCAAACTTGCCTAGATCTTCTTCTCTTTTGATATAGCATTTTCTACCAAAAACTTTGAGATATTTCACAGTAGGAATTTTACCATACCACAATTCGTAAGGAGTCTTAGAACTGTTACCTTTGACTTGAACTTTGTTTAGGATATATACTCCTCTATCAGACCTTAAACATTTGATCTTCAAATCCATCTCATTTTCAACCATTGGCTTAAATGCCTTGAACTTATCCAAAGCTTCTGATTTTTCTTTCAAAAAGGTAACCCAAGTCATTCTAGAATAATCATCAATAAGCAACATTAAATACCTGTCTCCTTGCAAACTTCTTACTCTAGTAGGTCCACACAAGTCTGTATGCACTAGTTCCAGTAATCCATCAACTGATTGGTCCTTGATTTTGAAACTTGTTCTTGTTTGTTTCCCAAATTGACACTCCTTACAAATAGGATTAGCATGTTTCACAAGCTTGGACAAATCTCTAACAACCTGTACAATACTTATCTTCATAAAGATGTCAAAATTAATGTGACACAACTTTTTATGCCATAGCCAACTTTCATCAGTCTGAGCCAACAAACAATAATTATCAGTTCCTTTCAAGTGATAGATATTACCTCTAGTCTTCTTACCATTTGCAATGATTGTTCTGTAGCTTTCCTTGATCTTGCATCCATTGTCTTTAAAGCTTAGGTCATAACCTTTATCACACATCTGATCCACACTCAAAAGATTGTGCTTTAATCCTTTCACATACAAGACATCTTCAATATTATTCTTGCCATCAAAAGAAATAGATCCTTTTCCACAAATCTTACCAGTTGTATCATCTCCAAACCTAACCAGTCCACCATCATATCTTTCCAAACTCACAAACTTACTTTTGTCACCAATCATGTGGTGAGAGTAGCCTCTATCAATAACCCATTCATCTTTGTCTTCAATAACCTGAGAAGCCAAAGCACTTTCCACTAGTTTTTCTTTCTTCACACTGCTAGCAGGATTAGTAGACATAGGTGCTTCTTTAATAGCAATAAACAAGCATTCATTACCAGAAGTACTAGCATTATCTAGTTCACCATTATCTGATACTCCATCATCATCAAGATCTTCAACATAATAACATTTCTTTTGGACCCTAGGCCTATTCTCATATCTTTTCCTATTTCTTTCAATTCTTTTAGGACATCTGGAAGCAAAATGGCCTACTTTACCGCAGGAAAAACATTTGAAAGGTAATTTACCTTTAAACTTACCAGATCCTCTTTGCAGTATATCCACAAACTTGGCTTCAATTTCATCAAACTTATCATCTGATTCTACCTTGTACTTTTCTGATCTGGAGGTTTTCCCAGAAGTATTGGCTTTGAAGGTAGTCTCTACTTTTGGCAGGGCATTACCAAACCCTCTCATTTCAAAGGCAGTAAGGTTACCAAGCAATTGATCTCTGTCAATATCTTTTACTTGCATAAAATCTTCAATTATAGCTACCTTGCGACTGTAGGACTTTGGTAGTGATCTGAGAATTTTCATTACAACTTCCTTATCACCGAGAGTTCCCCCCATTCCTTTTATTCCGGTGACAAGTTCATCAACTCTTTGCATAAAGGCTGTTATGTTTTCATCTTCATTCATCTTCAAACTTTCATATTTCACTTTCAAACTTTGTATCTTGGCCTCTTTCATAGAATCATCTCCCTCATACATAGTTTTCAGCTTTTCCCATACCTCATTTGCAATTTCAAGATCTACCACTTTTGTCAGTACTGAATCATTCAGTGAACTTAACAAAGCATCTTTTGCTTTAACATCCACTTCATATTCCTTGACTTCATCTTCAGTCATGAAACCATTTTGAGGCAAGGTGTATTTCATTTTTGTAGCTTTCCATACTTTATAACCAAGATAAAGAAGATGACTTTTCATTCGTGCCTTCCAAAGAGCATAGTTTGTCCCATCAAAATGTGGTGCTTCCTTCTTATAAGACATTTTTGGATCTTCCTCAAGCTGTAAGACTTTCTTGAGAGGAACCTTGCTTTGATACCAATTGTTGAAAAGCACTGAACAACTGAGAGGGGGGGTGAATCAGTTGTCACAAAAACTTAAACACTTCTTCACTTACACATTAATCACTTATCCATAATTATTACAATTTAACAATGAATGCATGAAATCAAAAACTTAAACATAGATGCAACATTATACACAAGAGACACTAGATTTTTATGTGGAAAACCCCAAGGTGGGGATAAACTATGGAGAGGATTAGCTCTCAAAATATATTGTAATCTTTGAAAAATGATGTTCATGCTTGGTCACTCCACAGGCCTAGAACATACTGGCTCACTACCATGAGGTACAACTAGGTCTAGCAAGCTCACTACCTCAACCCTAAACCTAGAAAGATTACGATAAGGGTTTTTAAACATTGAGGGCTGTTAAACCCTACTAGCAGCTCACTACCAGGCTCACTACCAAAATCACCATCTTCTTCATGTATGAGATTAGTACATTGAAGTACAATAGTTCCTCTGCTCTGCTCTACCCTACTCTGCCTTATCTCCTCGCCCTTTTCCTTATCTTCCCATTTTCGCACAAGGAAACCTTTTCCATGACTCAATTACAAGTATTTATACACTTCATCAACCTTAGAATGATCATCAAGGTCTGCATTATAATCATCAACCATTGGAACAATCTCCAAGTTTGACATTACAAACATTTACAAAATAGGTCCTAACCTATTGCAACATTATGCAAAGGAAATGAAGTAAAGATGTATATGAATCATGCCACACCTTAGTTGGGACTCAAACATGATCTTCCACACCACAACATGCTTCCACAATCTTCAAGGAATCTTTGCAATTACTGGAATTAACCAAGTCAGCTAAGACTGGTTACACTCTACATATCTGGGAACAATCTTCAACCACGATCTCAATTCCTTAACACGGACCAATGTCAAGATAGGAACATGATTAGGGGACATCCACAAGCACATTAGAATCATCAAGAGCAACCACATGAACATTAACCACTTTATCCATAGGAATCTTCTCACCGAAACACATGAACTTCACTGTCTTCAACTGACATAAAAGAAAGATAGTTTGTGGACCACCAAAACATGAACCACTGCAATTGTAGGCACTTATCATCATCCCAAACTTCCCTCTAGAACCACAGAGAAAAATACTTTATTGCGAAGGAATGCAAAGCAAAATACTTTCTACCTGTCACTAGAGAATAATCAAAGAAAGCAGGTTGTACTCTGGTGAATTCAACTCTCTTAATTCTTCATATCAGAGGCTCAAACTTAGGATTTAGTATCTTGAAACATCCCTTTAAATAACTTCCAATCCATAGACCAAGATATTCAACCAACGAGAAATGCAGAGTAATCTACCGGACTGTTCTTCAACATACAACTCACTGTCTATACTGCACTTTACTGTAACTCACTTGTTTCTTCTGGAGGGGCCAGTTTTCTCAATATCCTCAACATACAAAGCTTCTAAACAAGTAATAGAATAGGACATAGTTGACACCAATGACAACAAAGATATGTTGAGATCAATGACAACACCGATTAGGCACATACTTGCAACAACTTGAGGACACATTACTCTTGATTATCATTATCTGATAATGTAATTGAACATTGCATACATTTAGTGACTAATAAATTATGAGTGATGATATGCTTATGACTTTATATGGGTAAGAAATTGTTAGCAAGATTACTAGCTAATGTCACTTGTATGAAGAATACATAATATCTTAGATACTGATAAGACTTGTATAAACCATTGCATGATGATATTGTTGGTTGAAATAAATATTTAATGTTAGCATCATAAATCATACATCATAGGAATAAGTGAGTAGTGATCTTTTAATAAGAAATGAGTAGAATAAACTCCAGGAAGAAAATTATTGTGAATATAAATCTAGATATAGAATGTTATTATATACATATCATGGAAACTAAGTTTAGCAATGTTTAGATATTTACTCAAGATGGAGTAAGTTCATGTTTATTAGAATGTATCTACCATGCTCAGAACAGTGATTTCATAAATGAATAATGCATGGTTGACATTATGATTTCTCTAAATGATGACCTAGCCAAGAGACTTGAAGAAATATTGTTATGCTAAATATAAGAAAATGATGCTTTTCTGTAACATTTTAAATATTACTTGACAGTGATGACTACTAGTAGTATGGAGTGCTTGTATGTCATCAGAGATGGCAGTCTTTGATAAGTGAAAACCTACAACCCACTTATTAGTAGTTTGATAAAAATATTCTTCGACAAGCTGATATAGCTGCAATCAAAGAGTTAGTAACAAGAACAAACAAAATGACTAAAATGACCACTAAAATGCAAAAAAATGACTATATCATAGAAAGAAATGGACTACCTAATTTTCTAAGTTTAGCTTATTTAGATAGAAAATAATGTGCTATTTTCTTATGTATTATTTCATTTGCATTATCTTTGTATTACCTTTGGATCAATTTTCTATCTACATTTTTGGCACACCCTGCTAGTCTAGCCCTTCTTGTTGTAGGTTTATGCATTTTCTTTGTGAAATCTAAACTATTTTGTCAAGAGTTTGACATCAATGCATGTGATCTCCTATGCCAAATCTGACCTCACTGTTGAATTCAGCAGGCCTCCCAGGCAAAGATTGACATAAAATACCCTATACTTTGCCTCCTGCAAAATTTTTGAATTTTTTTGAAATTTTTTTAGGTTTACAAATCCGTACCATATAGATCCACCGTACCACTCTTTGCCTATTTGTAGGATCTATGCATTGTTCTACAATTTCTATTTAGGCACTAGGTTTAACTTTTGGTATAATTTTGCAAGTTTCAGGTTAAAGTCTTCAGATACCCCACCTTCAAACCCTCTCTACCGACCTGTACATCCATGTCAACCACCACAATCCTCCCCGCCTGGGTTTTCTACCAACCACCCTTCCATCCTCCCAATCCCCTCTGTCGATTACAACCCTCTTCTTAGGGGATGGTTTGTAACAACCCATTGTAGATCCCTAGTCGACTGCTTCTTCCCTAATCCCCACCCCACCGCCAACCTCTACCACCTTTGCGCCACCTGAAATCCCTGTTGCTAACCCATTATATCCCCATCGAACATCACCCGCCACCTAGTTTTTCACTCGTCACTCCTTCCAATAGTCACATCACCACTCCTTATTCCTTTGTTCTCCATTCTCTGCTTCTCATTCCCATCAACCATCATCCCTTCTTCGCTTGGTCGACTCCCCGATCACTCCATCGCCGACACCCCCACCTCCTCAGTCAATGTTTCCCTAATCCACTAGAATTTATGCATATAAGATAAGGTTTGTATGGTTTGTCTTGCATTTATCAGACATCTAACATTTTATCCACTAGATCCCTTTGTGTTTAATTCATGGCCTACAGGGACTTCATCTGAGAGATCAAGTTGTTACACGATTTGAAGAAAATTTAACAGTCTTTCACTTTCACATCAAAAGAGAGAGCAAGTAGAAATTTACCCTGGATCTAGGTATCCGATTGTTTCTTTCACAATCATAGTCACATAAGAAGACTCTCCATCAATTGTTACTCTTGAAAGACTAAAATCTACTAGTTTTCTATTTAGATTGTCATCTAGAAGAATGTTGGCAATCTTTATATCTCTGTGAATTATTTTTGGGGTGCAACTTACGTGGAGGTATCCTTCAAAACAAAAGAGAAAAAACATAGGTAGGATTAGATCAAGCAGAATTTTTAACATAAGTTTTTAACCTAGAAAGCTTTCGATATGGTTTTTAAGTACTATTTGGTTTAACCTCTTTTATTAACATAGGTTGCAATTTGATTTCAATTTTTTTAGTTTTAATTTATTGTATAGTTTAGTATACTAATTTTTTATTTAGTTTTTATAATATTTAACTTTAAGATAGTCTCAATATAAGTTTTTTTTAATAAATGTAATTTTAAATTTAGTTTTAATATAGATCTTAATTTAGTTTTAATTTTAATATAGCTTGTTAATTCTAATCTAGTTTTTAATCTAGGATTTCATATAGTTTAAATTTAGTTTTTAATTTTAACTTTAGTTTAGTTTTTAATACAATTTTTAAATATTAATTTAGTTTTTAATCTAATATTAATATAGTTAGTTAATTTTTCTAATTCTAATATAGATTTTAAAGTTAAATTTTAACCTAGTTCTTAATATAATTTTGATTTAGTGTTAGCTTTAGCTTAATTTTAACCTGGATTTTAATTTAGATATTGATTTATTTTCTAATTTAGTTTTTACTATTAATTTACTTGTTAATCTAGGTTCACTAATTTAGTTTTGATTGTCATATAGTCTTAATTTAATTTTCTAATTCTAATATAGTTTTTGAGTTAGATTTTAACATAGTTTGAATTTTTCGTCAAAATTTTTCTTTCAATTAGTTAGTCTATTTTTTCCATCATATCGTCATTTTTTTTATTTTACTAGTCATCATAGTCAATCTTGTTTTTCTTGTCACTAACTCTTTTCTTGTAGCCATATCAGTTTGTCGAAGACTATTTGTATCAAACTACTCACAAGTGGGTTGCAGGTTTTGCTTGTTAAAGACATCATTTGAAACATTGTGTTTGCTTGGTCTTGTGGACCCAATTATGGCTTGAGGAGTGTGATTTATCATCAAATTTGAAGACAAGTTTCTAGGTGCACTCAACACAACTTTTGCATTTTCCATTACACAAAAAAAAAATGTTTGCAATCGCACTTCAAATTGGGACTAAAACAAACAATTGTTTGCATCATCATATCTTAAATGTGGGGTTAAAATGAACATGTGTCTTCATCATCACATTTAGATTTGGGTATAAAACAAACTTGTGTTTGAATTGCTTGGTGGATTTGAGTGTGATTTAGGGTGTGTATGCTCTTCTCATGCACTTCATGTGACCTTGAGAATCAAAACATCCTTTAATATATTCATCTTCACACACACATTTCAATTATCTAAAGGGTCAATAAACATTGCAAGTGTGAGTCAAGTGTATGTGTGTGTATGCTCTCTCCTAGCACCGCAAGGTGATCTTGGAGATTAAAATCACCCACTTGATTTTCTTTTGTCACCCTTCCTAGGAGGCTTGCTTGGAGCACACCAATCCAAGGGGTGACCTCAACTCTTGTGTTCCAGTAGAGTTTAAAAAGTGAGGAGTGAATCGAAAGACACACCTCTTGGAAGTTGGAATCTTGTCATTTAGGTTAAGCCCCCAAGAACTTTATACCTTGGGGAAGTGAAGGTGAAGGGTGGGTTACCCCTTACTCTCGGTTGTGTGGCATTATTTCACTTTCATATCACAGAATTGGGCCCCCGTACCTCGTGTATATTGGGGACATCCTTAGACAACTTGTGCATCCTAGATTAAGACCTATTGGCCATACACATTTGACTAATATTAGGCTTGTTGATGTGTCTTCAAGTGTCTTCATAATCACCACAATCACTTTTCAAAGTAAAACTTGCTATTGTGTCTTGTGTGTGATTCATGTATGTACATGTGAAACATTGTGTTTGTAAAATTTCCTAAGTCAATATATCAACACAAAACACATTCCACATCATCCTAAACATCCTTGTCATCACATCCATCCTAAGCCAAGTCACCCTAATCATAATCCAAACCCTAGTTATCCACCTTAGTTATCCCTTGACTAACACCATTTCATTTCACGAGTCTACCTGTGTCTTTCATCCCCACCTATCCTCTCAAGGGGACATCATCATCCAATCACCATCATCCTAGTCACTTATCCTATCACCCAATCATATTCGTCCATATATCATAGTAATCATCCTTTGTTATCTTAGTTACCCACCTAATTATCCAATCCCATCATCCCTAGCATTCTCTCATTCAGTAAGGCTTTATGCTTTCATAGCCATCCATTCATCACATTAGCCTTGGTTTTGGACTTGTGAGTACCTTGATCATCTTGGCTTTTACTTCTTAGATATAAGGGCTTGAACTTTGTCAAGCTTTGTCACTCATCCATCAACATATCTATTCATCCATTTCTTGGTTAGAGTCCATTGGTCTATGCACTCATTACTTCCAATATTTCCATCATCTGATATCATCCATCCACGTACACCCATCATCTTTTTAGTCATATTGTCAACCAATATATCCATCATTCAACCATATCAATCAATTAAATCCCACAATCAAAATCCAACAATCAAAGTTATCAATCAAAAATTCAAAGTTGGCTTTTGTTTAGCCTAGAGCTTTTTTTCCTTTTAACCTCAAAAGGATTTCAACTTAGGAAATTAAACTACTCTTAAGTTTTCAAGTCTTATCCCATATTTGGCTTGGGCTCTTATCTACCCCAAGTAGAAGATTTTATCATCTTTCTTCATTCTTGCTTAGGCATTTATCAATCCTAGAGGAGAATCCCATCCAACATCCATAACAAAAGATCTAGGTGTATCTTGAGCCATCCTGGTACCATCATCCTATCTATGGTGTTGATGGTATCATCTTAGTTATCACCTTAGTCATATCATATTCATATCATCATTTTATCCTTGGTGTCATCCTTTTACCATTTTGGATGGTCATCTTCATCATATCATATCAACAACATCACATCATTATCTTGGTTGTCATCTCATATCATATCAAAATCTAAGTCATCATCATTTTATCTATTTTATCCATATATTCAAATCATTATTGTGTCATACACCATTTTATAATACCATTATATTCTTGCCACATATTGGGGTACAAAGTCTTGATAAAACTAAGGTCGTATTCACAAACATCATTTTAAAGGCATCTCATTCATGCCCACTACAAGGTCACAAACAAATAGAACTATGGAATCACATCAAGAATCCTCACAAGAGTCTCACCAAGTCCAACAAGTCCCTTATGAAGTCCATCAAGAATCCCAACAAGATCCCACTTCACAACTACATCAACAGTTTTCACAACAATCTCATCAAGAGTCCATTTCTCATGGAAAAAGGGATAACATGCCATCTTCTATTATCCTCGGATTTTGTCCCCAATTCGGAATGCCCACCGACATGTTCATAGCTAAACCTCATCAAGGCATAATAAAACCATCATCAAATCCGCTATACACTCATGACTTTGAGAATCCTATGCAAGAACCCAAAAGTTGAATTAATTCTGATCATGAGTCTGAAGATTATGATGGGGGACATCACACATATATGGAAGAGCCTAAACATCAAGCAATAGTATATGAGGTCGTTGACTCCAACCTCGAGGCAAACTTTAAATAGATACTTCACCCAGAATATAAAATACCTACGGATATTGATATAACCCCCTTTCTCTCTGAGGATCATCCTCTCCTAATTGCTAAAATATGAGGAGGATCTTCTCAACCACATGTTGATGAGACATTAAACATAAAGTCAAATCTTAACATCAACAGATCTACCATGCCTTCGATAGGTGTCTCATGACCTATTACTAGCATGTCCATGTCCATTCCTCAAAACACTGCCCATGTCACCTCTTCATCAAGTGGACAAAATACAACTAAGAGGACAACTATTCCTTCATCATCTATTCCTAAGGTCTCACATACCCTTCACACATCCACTCCTCTGACCACATCATCCACACCTATGTCTAATCCAAGTATGAATGCCATTATTCTACCTACAAGTGGCATAATTATTCGTCCACTTACCACTCAAATGTCAAATCCCATCTATATATGTTCAACTACGCTATGTGTCCATATGCAAGCTAATCCTTTGGTACATCAAAGTCCACATGTCTAAACTCAAAACTCAAATACCGACAACTCCCAACAAATCATGCAACAAATGCTAACCAAACAACAAGCTTTATTCCAACAACTCCTAGTTGCCTAACAACCACAACCTCAACCACAACCACAACCACCATCACAAGCCCCCCAAACTTCACTAACAATCTTTGACAAATCCATTCTTCACAACATCCAATGAGATATCTGACATGCAAACACTTATGAGACAAAAGTTTTATGACATGCAAAAAGCCATTTAAAAGAAGTACACTTTTGAAGAAGTTTGTCCATATCGATATGACAAATCAATAGATATGACTCCATTTCCTCTACATTTTGAAGTACCGAAGTTCAACAAGTATAAAGGTAAGGTTGACCCTAGAGACCATCTAAGGGAATTCTATTGAGCTTGGATGGACATAGCCCATGATGAAACTTACTTGATGAGACTTTTTCCACGAAGTTTGGGAGGACCCACTGCTGACTGGTTTGCTCATCTTCCCCGTGGCATTAAAAGATTCAAAGAGGTTGCAGATAAATTCATAAATCACTTTTCATTTAACATTGAACATGCACTATCTATGGCTGACCTCTGTAACACCAAACAAAGGAATGGAGAATTAATTACACTTTCATACAACGTTGGCAAAATCTCGCTAGTAAGATCCCTCATACAATTCCTGAGAAACAACTTGTCAATATCTTCATGCAAAATTTAAAGCAAGAGATGGCCTTCCACTTGTAAATACAATGTGTTGAAAACTTTGATGAAGTTTTGGGGAAAGATGTAAAGATAGAAAATCTCTTGTAGCAAAAGGACTTGTTAAAATTATTAAAGAAAACAAAGACGCTAGTAACAATAAACCAATGACAAGTCTTGATTTTGGTCCAAGAATAAGAACATTATCAACGATGGCATAACTAATTCTAGATTGGTGTAAAATATACAAAATCCTCCATCGCGACTCAACATATCTTCACCATGAAAGGCAACAAATAATCCTCTCCCAAACAAGCCTTATCTTGGGTTAAGGCCTAAATAGAAATATTCAGAATTCGGAGAGCCAATAGAGGTTGTTTTTAGAAAGATCTTGAACCTTGGTGTCATTACACTACCCGAGATTAGACCACAAGATCCTAATGTTGTCAAACTCCATTGGTTTAATGATAAGGAATTTTGTGAATATCATATAATGACGGGACATAAAACTAGTGGTTGCATGGGACTTAAAAACCATATCTAAGATCTTATTGATCAAGGGGACATGACTTTAGATGAACATATTCTAAAGTCTTCTAATGAGAAACTACAAGCCTACCAAGATCCACTTCCATCCCATGGTCAAAGTAATCCTTCTTCCAAAAGCAATAATCATGCCAATACACTCACTTCCTCATCCACCTATGAATCTATTCTGAGTCATATTGAAGATTGTTCCTCAGGAGTAGCTACCATCAACATGCAATATCGACATCCTGATTGTGTCATTACCACCAGTTGTAGTCGTATCACTATTCTAGGAGTTCCATCCTCATCCATGCCATCTTCATCCATAGCAACCCCCAGGTATAATATCCTTGATCATCTAAGAAAGACCTCCGCACCAATTTCGATCTTGGAGCTTTTACAAATTTCACCTATGCATAAGGCAATATTAGACACAACCCTGCTTGAGCCCATGTCCCCAATGATATTAATGTAGAACAATTTCAAGCCATGATCGGACATATTGCATCCACTCACTATTTGACCTTCACTAAAAATGATATGCTCAACAATGATTCATCCCATAATGAACCCCTCCACATAGAATTTATAATTAAAAGGTGTTTAGTAAAAAGGGTCCTAATAGATGGTGGGTTAGGGATAAATTTGTGCACTCTATGATTGGTCCAACAATTGGGATACTCCACTGTAGTTATTGAGAGACAACATTATCTCACTATCTAGGCCTACAATGAAGCTGAAAGAAAGTCTGAAGGTACTATTAAGTTGCCTATCGAATTAGGTCCAGCTCTAGTAGAAATCACTTGTCAAGTTTTCCCATATAATATCCTCCTAGGATGCCCATGGATTCATGTCATGAGGGTTGCTCCTTCCATCTATCACTAATACATCAAATTTCCATTTAATGATCAAGAAGTTACCATTTATGTTGATCCAAATCCTTTTGAATATTGTCACTTATTGGAAGGACAGTATCATAAAGCTGATTGTTACATCCCCAACTTGCAATTAGATTTAATCATTAACTTGGCATGATAATCAGGAGGATTAGTCATAGTTAATTGATTTGATATTGTGGAAATATCTAATTTAACTTTTGATTATGAAGTAGATATTGATGTTAAATAGTTTTGTAAATTAAATGATTTATATTACGAGATATGATAATGATGCACTAATCATAATCTTGTGGTCCTGAGTGTGAACAAGAAAATGAACATCCTTTGAAGAAAGAAGGAGAGTATCATCCTAGAGGAAAGGTTAGATGTTGTGAAAGCAAAAGGTTGACTAGCAATCTAAGTATCGACTTCTATGTCCTTCTTAATCCTTTCTTAAGTTGACACGTGTCTTGTCTCTTTTCTTTAGTTTCCACGTTCTTTGTAAGTCATTATGTCGTTGGAGTTATCATGACAAGTTTTGACGACCAAATGATGTACTTGGAACATCATCTCTAGTTAAGAGATAATAGTGTTAAGAGACGAGGAGGTCTCTCATTATCCTTTTGTTCTAGGTACAATGTTTGCATTTTATGACCAGTTGGTCTATTGTAATTTATAAATTGATTTATGATGCCTACAGCATATATTGTATTTGATTAGTGATGGTTACTCACTAAAGATTTTAAATGATTATTGGAATGTAAGCTTTGTTATATCTTGATTTGATTAACATGCTTAATTGATAAAAAAATTATGTTTCTTTTGGTTCAAATTTGGTTATCTCTATCAATTTGTTAATTAATGGCTTTATTAAGATACATGTTTAAGTTAAATCTTGAGCATTATGGATAGTGATGTTACATATGGTATCAGAGCTAGGTTCAATACATGGACCTAATGAGCTCACTACTTGATGATTATTGTATCCAACATTAAGTATGCTAATGATTGGATGTTCCATGCCAGAATGGTAAAAATTAGAACCATACCTCAAAAGAAGGTAACGAAACATGGAAGTTACCTATTGCAACAAAAGATCTTTAAGGAATGAGCCTCCATGAAGGAGAAACTTGAACAAACTAGATGCTTGGTTGGAGCGTGGTTATCTGATGAGGAAACTTTTGCTGATGTAGTGAAATGCATCAAGCAGGAGTTAAGGAAAGTTGAAAGGATGGTTGTCTCTAACTCTACTGATGCATCAGAAACACCCTCTGCCCCTAAAGCACTAGCTGAGGGAAATAAACCTAAGGATTTTAATGTACCTAAGGAGGATGTGAAGGAATACCAAAGTGTATCCTCACCTCTTGACACGGAAAAGAAAACATGATTATAGGAAGTTATCCCAATTTGTAAATGACTTGCAGAAGCAAGGTGTGAACACAATTTTGTAATTTTGTAGATTATATGTAATCCAATGGAAATCGTAATGCAATGGCAAATTCTGACAATCTTTCCTTTCTTGTTAAAGATTACATGAATGTGAATAGATTTGTAAAATGAATGAAGTGCATAGCATGGAAAACTAATCGTGGTTAATCTACAAATTTCAGGAAGAAGTGGATTGCAATAAAGGTTTGAGTTAGAACTAGAATGGAGGATAGTTGAGATGAAGGAGCACCTTCAGGGCAATTTGAGTCTAAATTAAACTAAATCTTGACTTTGTTGAAAGAAACAAGGGTGAGGGTGGAAACTCTCGAACACAAAGTAGGAGGCCAATCATAAGATAGACGAGATGATTATGATGGGGGTGATGGTGAGGAATGCCACAATGACACCACCTAAAGCCATCACGAAGAAAATAACTCCACAGCTAGACAGGAAGGGGATAAGAGGAATCTTATGGCTATGGAATTGTCTCATGACATGAAAAAGGTCATGCCGCCTAAATTTGATGGATCCGTAAGTGAAGATGTCATGTAGGCATGGCTTACGGAGATGGAGAGGTATTTTGAAATTAGAAATTATAATGAGGTTACCAAAGCTATCTCGAGAGCTTATCAGCTAACAGGTGAAGCATCCACATGGTGGATGAACAAAAAGATGGAATTAGGCTTGAGGTCTACAAGCCTTACTTGGGATAGGTTCGTAGATCTGTTTAGGCAAAGATGGTTGCCACAACTGTTCTATGTTAAAAAACTTATAGATTTTCAAAACCTGAAATAGGCTAATATGATTGTAAATGAGTATTGGGAAAAATTCACCTGACTGTTGAAGTATGTGCCACAGTATCAACAAGATGAGAAATTCTGTGTTTAGAAGTTTATAATGGGGTTGAACACCCAAATTTGGGGCGAGGTTAATGTTCACGGTCCTACTACTATGGAACAGGTCTATGAGAAGGCTATTAGGCAAGAACAGAACCCGAAGGCTATGTCGGCCTATAGAGAAAGAAATAGAAAGAGATATAATTGGTCTCAATATTCTTAACCCTCAAGGAAAAAGGGGAAGAAATAGGAATATACTGAGAAGAATGATAAAGGGGCCAAAAATAAACAAACCAAGTCTAGGGGAGAGAAAAAGGGGAACAACCACTCCAGGAAGAATAGAAACAATTCTGCCAAACCTCAAGAGAGGTGAGGACCAGTTGGTGGATGCTACACTTGTGGCAGAGATCACTATGCCAATCAGTGTCCCAAAAAATCATAGGGAGTGCAACCAAGAGGGAATCCTCTACCCTCCCAGCAAGTGGCGTTCCAACAACGTATCCATGTAGCCTTGGACAAATGACAAGCCAAGTACCAAATAACTCCCATAGAGACAACATGTATTTTATTTGGAGTTCCAATTTTAGTTTTAATTGATATAGGTGCTATGGAATATTTTATTTCTCCTAAAATTGTAAATAAGATACCTAGAAAAGCAAGATTCATGGAAAACACTTGGTCTGTAGAATATGCAAATCACACTAAGGCTCAGGTAGAGCAATGCTTGTTTGAGGCTCAGGTTGAACTTCTAAGCTTTTCCACGGAAGTAAATCTTTATGTAGCCCCACTTGGCTCATATGATGTTATCCTAGGGATAAATTGGCTATGGAGACATTGAGCCAAAGTTGATTGTTATGCCAAGATAGTAGAATGTTTGGATGATTTAGGAAACAAAGTCTTTCTCCAAGGGAAACCTAGGGAAATCAAACTAAGGCAAATTTTTGCCTTGCAAATGAAAAGGGCATAGAGAAAAGGATGCCAACTTTTTGCTATCAAGATGGACAAAATAGATGAAACAAAGGAAACCTACTTCCAAGATGACTTGATCTTTTATGAATCCCAAAAACTTAATGAAGTAGGGATGAAGGAGTCCATATGTCAAGAAAGATCAGATATGGACAAGTATCCCTTCCTCAGAGATTTTGAGGATGTATTTCCGAATGAACTACCTAGGTTACCCTCTAAAAGATCCTTTGATTTCACCATTGATACTATTCCTAGGTCAAAACCCATTTCTAAATCCCCCTACAGAATGACCACAACAAAACTAATGGAGTTAAAGGCTCAACTGCAAGAGCTACTAGATAAAAGGTTGATTAGACCCAGTGTATCACCATGGGGAGTGCCTATCATTTTTGTGAAAAAGAAAGATGGAACTTTGTGGTTGTGCATAGATTACCACATGTTAAAGAAAGAAACCATTAAGAATAAATATCCTTTACCTCACATCAATGACCTTTTTGACCAAATGAGGGGTGCAAACATATTGCCAAGATCAATCTTCAATCTGGATATCACCAATTGAGGTTGAAGGATGAAGACATCCATAAGACAACCTTTAGAACTAGATATGGACATTATGAATTCACCATCCTACCATTTGGATTGACAAATGCACTAGCAGCATTTATGAATCTTATGAATAGTGTGTTCAGAGACTGTCTAGACAAGTTTGTATTGGTATTTCTAGATGATGTTTTGATCTATTCTAAGAACAAAGAACATATGCAATATTTGGAAGCTATTCTTCAAAGATCTTAAGAGAGCATAAGTTATATGGCAAGATCTCTAAGTGTACTTTCTTTCAAAAAAAAGTACAGTATTTGGGTCATATAATTTCACCTAAGGGAATAGCTATGGACCCAGCTAAGATTAAGGCTATTTCCAAATAGCCAAAACCAAGAAAATGGGCCTTGCTATTTATTATAGGAAGTTTGTGAAAAACTTCTCTAAAATTACACATCCTATAACTTCCTTGCAAAGAAAGGGCAAGAAGTTTGAATGGTCATAAAAGTACCAAGAGGCCTTTGATCTACTAAAGGAAAAATTGAATTCAGCTCCAATATTGAAAATACTTGACCCAAAAGGTTAATTTGTAGTCATTACTGACACCTTAGGAGAATGCTTAGGTGGTGTACTAGTCCAGGATGGACATGTCATTGCGTATGAATCATGTAAACTAAAAAACTATGAAAAAAACTATGCCCCACATGGTTTAGAACTAGCAGTAGTCATTTACACACTTCAAATGTGGAGACACTATCTGCTTGGAAAACCTTTTGAGTTGAAAATGGATCACCAAGGACTTAAATATCTATTCACTCAACCCTATCTTAATGCTCGTCAAAGAAGATGGCTAGAGTTTATCTCGGATTATGATTTTGAGATTAAGTATATTCAAGGAAAAGAAAATCGAGTGGCAGATACTTTAAGTAGGAGAAGGCATATCTCCTCTATGATCGCTATACATTCTGATTTTAGAAATTAGGGGTTACAAAAATCTAAAGGAGATGAGTTTTATGAGCAGGTAAACCAGGCTCTTGAGAAGGATCCATAGAATCTGAAATATGAGGGATTCAACCTTGAACTAGATGGGTTATTAAGGTTCAAAGTAAGGATGTATGTACCTAACTCAGCAGAGTTAAGGAATATGGTTTGGAAAGAGGTTCATTCTGCACCATATTCTAGACATCCTAGAGTAACTAAGTTACTTGCTGATGTGAAACCTTTATATTTTTGGAAAGGAATGAAGAGGGATGCTGTAAATTTTGTAGTTACTTGTATTGAATGCTAAAGGGTGAAGGTAGAACATGAACACCTAGCATGATTATTATACCCTCATAAAATTCCTGAGTGGAAATGGCAGATTATAAGCATGGACTTTGTGTAAGGGCTTCCTATGTCAAGGAATAGGCACAATGCTATCTTGGTTGTGTTGGACAGACTCACCAAAGTAGCCCATTTTATACTTGGAAACTTGATGGATGTGGCACCCATCATTGCTCAAAAATTTGTTCAAGCGATTTTTAGATTGCATGGCATTCCTGAGAAGATTATCTCAAATAGGGATGCATGGATGACATTGAGGTTTTGGCAAACCTTGTTTTCTTCACTTGGTACACAATTGAACATAATCTCTTCTTATCATCCTGAAACGTATGGACAAACTGAAAGGGTGAACCAAGTGTTGGAGGATTTATTAAGGATGTATTGCATGGATCAACAATACAAGTGGGAGGATTACCTACCTCTAGTGGAATTTGCCTATAATAACTCCTATCAATTAGCTATTAAGATGGCACCATTTGAGGCATTATATGGATGAAAGTGTCAAACCCCTATAAGATGGGATAAGCTAGAAGATAGGGTTAGCCTTGGTCCATAAATGCTATTTGAGATGGAAGAACAAGTCCATCTGATTAAAAGGAGGCTAGTGGAAGCCAATGATAGGCAAAAGAGTTATGTAGATACAAAGCGTATTGAAAGGCATTTCACTATGGGAGATAAAGTTCTCCTAAGGGTAAAACCTCATAAAAGCTCCATTAAATTTGGAAAAATGTCCAAACTGGCATCGAGATATGTGGGCCCATTTGAAGTTCTAGAAGAAGTCAACCCAGTGGCATACAGAATTGCTCTACCACTAGCACTTGCCATGATGCATAATGTGTTTCATGTTTCATATTTGAAAAAGTTTAATTCTACTGTTAATCAAAGTCCTATACTTGATTGGAATATTCTATAGGTGAAAGACCTAGACATGGTGGTGATCGAGCCCATCAAGGTGCTCAAAATGCGTAAACTACGCTTATATAACAAGGAAATACACAATGCAAGGTCTAGTGGGACTAATATTCAATGGAAAACACCACTTGGGAAAATTATGATGACTTCTATGCTAGATTTCCTTATCTTTTCTAAGACATTTGATATTATGCTTTTGAAAACATTCTCATATTATATTGGTTTATCTTAAAGACAATTAATCATTGGGGATGATGATTCTAATGGGGGGAGATATGCTACATCCCAACTTGCAATTAGATTTAATCATTAACTTGGCATGATAATCAAGAGGATTAGTCATAGTTAATTGATTTGATATTGTGGAAATATCTAATTTAACTTTTGATTATGAAGTAGATACTGATGTTAAATAGTTTTGTAAATTAAATGATTTATATTACGAGATAAGATAATTATGCACTGATCATAATCTTGTAGCCCTGAGTGTGAATAGGAAAATGAACATCCTTCAAAGAAGGAAGGAGAATATCATCCTGGAGGAAGGGTTAGACATTGTGAAGGTAAAAGTTTGACTAGCCATAAGTATCAACTTCTATGTCCTTAATCCTTTCATAAGTTGACACGTGTCTTGTCTCTTTTCTTTACCTTCCATGTTCTTTGTAAGTCATTATGTCGTTGGAGTTATCACGACAAGTTGTGACGACCAAACGATGTACTTGGAATATCATCCCTAGTCGAGAGACAATAGTGTTAAGAGATGAGGAGGTCTCTCGTTATCCTTTTGTTGTCGGGGATTATTATTTCCCTAATCGTCTGACTAATGGGGATAGTTGATTTTGAGGGAGTATTACTTGACCCCGATAACCGACGATATTGATATGAATCCTTATGTGATTTCAATCTTATAGTGATAATCCATAATGTTAAATATATATTATTTAACCCTTATTCTTTAGTAAAGATGAATAAAAATATGTATATATTAATGGGTTGATTTTAATTATGTAAGTAATTCTTTTACCTATCCTAATATTTGATATTTATCGGATAGTGTAAACTATTTTTGTAGGCAATGAGAAGTGAAGGGAGATTCGAGCTCAACCTTCTCAAGAGCATGATGCTTCATTTGAGCCATCTTAGGAGGAAACTAGCCAAGTGGGGGTGGCAGTTCCACCCAAATCGACATGGCCAAATCGCCCGATAGGAAGTTTTGCTTTGTTGTTTTTGGAAGGGGAAAGTTTTGTGAGTTCACAGTGTGTAAGTAGTGTGGCTAAGCCTCTGGGAGAACAATAGGTGATTGGAAGCTGGGAGCAGCTTATAGCTTACTCAATCTGGGACTGCATCACCATTCGACCACTCTGACTGGGTAAATGGTGTCCAATGTCCCTTTTGAGCTCCATTTGATGAGATATTTTATGTTGAACCCTACCAGAGAAAGTATGGCATACTATTTGGTTTAAAATAGAGGCACAAGGCCTATAAGGCCATGCCCATTGTGTCAATGTTTCATCATCGTCGAGGCTCAAGGCTGAAATGGCTGAACTCACGCTATATTTTTTATGATTTCTTTTTAAATTTTAAAGCCTTCAGGTCAAGCATTTAAATGTTAACTTGATTATAAGAAAAGGCTCAAAGCCATTATGGTTGTGTTAAGGCCACAAGGCCGAATAAATAAACTCTACATTCTTTCATATGGCGGTGTTAAGGCCGTAAGGCCGAATAAAGAAACTCAGTAACCTTTAGTTGAGACTGTGCTCAAGGCCGAATGGCTGAGCTATATATTGTTGTAAACCTTGCATGTGTCTAAGCTCAAGATTGAAAGTTGAGTAGTAATAATATTGTAGCTTTATTAAGATACCAACTCGAAGGCCATAAGCCCAAGCGGTATGAAGCTAGATTCTTTTTTATGTTAAAGCTTAGGGTCTCACGACCCAACTCTTATATATTTTATACTTTATGAAAACCAGTGCTCAAAGTCGTTATGGCTGAGCTTGTTATCAAAGCATGTTAAACACATCATATAATGGCATAGTTAGAGCCTAAGAGCTCTTGAATGGAGTAAAGAATAACTCCAGAATGATTATAGTTATAAATGAACAATACAATCACTTGACTGTGGTAACAACTGAGAAGGCAATAATACCAATAATATAGTCACTTGACTGTGGTGACAGTTGGGAAGGTAATTAAATATCAATGTGTTTACCGCACCTAAACTAATGCCAAGTCAGACTTATATGGAAAGTCGACTATGAATCATATACAGGGTTACTTAAACTATCAATGATTGCATACATAAACCCTCAATTATGAAGGTGGTGAGACCATTCAAGACCATGTTCTCATCACAAAATAGTTTGAATGTGCTTATAGAAGAATATAGACTTGTTCTATATGTGTCTGTATTAAGACTTATTGGTAAATGTTATGATTTATAATTACTTTACATACTTAAGTATAATCTAATAGGATTGGTGATCAGCACCTAAAGCTCATAAGGATAAGAAAAGTTATTAATCCTAATGAAACTAATCTAATCTACTAATTCATGGTATTCCTTAAGTACATATAATTGACTTCATCATATGTGATGACTTGCTATCAAAATTATAAACCATGTGACACCAAGGTGGTCAAAATAGTCAAATTTAATATGAAACGAAAATGAACAAGGGAATGAGTAGTCACTAGTTCCTCATTACGAAGATAACATATTTAATCGTAACCAACCTATGAAGGGAGTCAAATGTCCAAGTATGGACAATGATTTGAATTGATCCCACTCATACAAGACCTAAAGAACAAGGTCGTTAAGAACTTATTATAGGACATGACAGCTTATAAGTCGAGTTAGGGTGGTGGATATATGACGACGTTCATTGTGCAATGTGTATGTATGTAAAACTTTAGCCAAAGTAATGCATCCATCTCTGCATGCATTGTCAGTCCATAGTGTTCCAGATGGCCTAGTGTCTCCAATAGTGTCATACAAGTTAGAGTGGATCTATAGTGTGTGAATGTGAGACATTAGGAAGGACACAACAACAAATACTCAAATGGCTAACCAAATGGTTTCTAATGTCTAATCTTTCCAAGAAGGGTAGGGCCTCTTCTAGTTAAGAAGATGAGTAGGAGACCACAGGTCTGTGGTTGGAGGAAAAGCACCAGGATGATGCTCTTCTTCCCAAGCATGAGAAAAGCTGAGGCTTATGAAAACAGATGTCATTGGTTCAAGATACAATTTTTGCATTTTATGACCAATTGGTCTATTGTAATGTATAAATTGATTTATGATGCCTAGAGCATATATTGTATTTGATTAGTGATGGTTACTCACTAAAGATTGTAACTGATTATGGAATGTAAGCTTTGTTATATCTTGATTTGATTAACATGCTTAATTGATGAAAAGATTATGTTTCTTTTGGTTCAAATTTGGTTATCTCTATCAATTTGTTAATTAATGGCTTTATTAAGCTACATGTTTAAGTTAAATCTTGAGCATTATGGATAGCGATGTTACACTGACTATTGCCCAATCAATGATGTTGTCCAACCATCTACCTTATATATATGTTGATCCATCCACCTTAACCTCTTCATCCAAGTCATATACCACCATACCAATATAAAGAGTATGATTAAAGATGAAGGGTTAGGAGAATATATCCTGCAAGGGGATTTTTGTGTGGGACAATGACCACTCTCTCCTAATAACTTTGGGTGTCCCCCTCCTAAAGAACCTAATTCAAAGGTCACTATCAATTGTGAGTTTACCCAGTTTTAGTGATGGGTTGAACTAGACAAGGAGGTTATTGATGAAGATATTTATAAAATGCTCTATCAAGAAAAATATGAACAAGACAATCTTCCTCTTGATAAATATCCTAAAGGTTTTCACATGGCACAAAATATGGATTACCAAGGTAAAGGAGGACTTAGTTTACAAGGGCAAGGAAATATTGAACCCATCAAAGCTATTCATAGACCTAAACACTTGGGACTAGGGTTTAGAACACAAGAGACAACATCTCTGAAGATCAAATCTACCTTAGATAAGGATATTGAAGCATTTCCCATCATTGAGAGTACTAATGAGGATACCTATGATGACTCCCTTGGGTGTATTGCTGAGTTATATGATTCATCTGTCTTTACCCTTACTCTATCCATGTCCTCACTACCATCACGTAACATCCATCCCATATATCCAGAACTCATTGATTGGGACCAACAAGGGCCTCCTATTCTAGATGTCTTCCAAAATGATGAGGCTATTTCTGAATTATTGGGATTAAGATCAGAAATACCACTTGGAGATCACAAAGTTGGTTACATCATAAAACTCAACACACACGCCTACTTCAGAGAGATGGTCAAATCCCTTAGTTGCAAAAGTTAAAACATAAAAATTATGTCCCCTAGTGAAAACCACTTTGTGGCACTTTTAGACAATAAAAAAGTAAAAATATATAGGATGTATCCAATGGTGAAAACCTCCTTGAGGTGCCTGAGGATGAGGAATTTGACCTCCCCGAAGATAAGGCACATCCAGAGAGATCTCCTATTCTTATTGAGGAAACACAAGAAATGAATTTGGGAACATTGGAAGAACCAAAGATCACATTTGCAGTTAAATCTTTGTCAGCATATGCATTACACAGTTTTCTCACTTTTTTCAAAAAGAAAGCACACAACTTTGCATGGTCCTATGCAGATATGCCAGGATTAGATCCTTCTTTGATAGTTTTTCATTTGATGGTATATCCTTGGGTCAAACCAATCAAACAAAAATTGAGAAAAATGCATCCCAAAATTGCTCTCTTGGTCAAAGTAGAATTGGAAAAATTGGTTGTTGTTAGGTCTATAAAACCTCTAGATTCTCTAGAATAGGTGTCCAATATCGTTCCAGTTTCCAAAGTCACTAGAGGCATCTGGGTTTGTACAAACTTCTAAGATTTAAACAAAGCATGCCCTAAAGATGATTTTCCACTACCAAACATTGACATTATAGTTCACCTTACAACAGGACATGAGATGTTGTCTCTGATGGATGGTTTTTCTAGGTACAATCAAATCAAAATTGTTGAAGAAGACCAACATAAGACTATATTTATATGTGCTTGGGGTTTTTATTGTTGGAAAGTAATTCCTTTTGGCCTTATAAATGTGGGAGCCACATATCAAAGAGCAGTGACTCTGATCTTTCATGATATTCTTCATAAAACAATGGAAGATTATGTAGATGACATCCTAGGAAAATCGCAAACAAGAGAAGATCATTTGTGTATACTTGCAAAAATCTATGACCACTAGGAAGAATATAAGGTTCACCTTAATCCAAAAAAGTGTGTCTTTGGTGTAACATCTAGTAAAGGCTTAGGATACATTGTCTCTCAAAGACAGATTGAGGTTGATCCTGCTAAGGTCAAAGCTATAGTTGAAATGACACCACAAAATTTGAAAGAATTGTGTAGTCTTCAGGGAAAACTTATGTCTATAAGGAGATTCATAGCACAACTTGCAGATAAATGTCAACCCTTTGCACATCTTTTGAGAAAAATATAGACTTCCAATGGGATGAGAAATGTCAGGAAGCATTTGATAAATTGAAGAAATATCCTACAAAACCACCAGTTTTGGTTCCTCCCATACAAGGCAAACCACTCGTTTTGTACATATCAGCGACATCTATAGCATTAGGAGCTTTGTTAGCACAAAATGATGACAATGGGAAATAAAGAGCTATATACTACATCAGTCATACTCTGGTAGGTTTTGAGCTAAACTATACACCCATTGAGAGAGCATGTCTTTCCATTGTCTTTGCTTCACAAAAACTTCGTCACTATATGCTAAGCCATCAAACTAAGTTCATCTCCAAAATTGACCCACTCAAGTATCTCCTTTCAAAAGCCACACTGACAGGATGTACGACCAAATGGATCATGATTTTGAGTGAGTTTGACATTGAATATGTTGATAGAAAAGCCATAAAAGGACAAGTCATTGTTGACCAATTAGCAGAGGCACCTATTGATCACCCACTTGTTTTAGAATTTCCTGATGAGTCAATCCTCACTATTGACTCCCCTACCAATTGGAAATTGTATTTTGATGGATCTTTTACACATCATGGTTTAAAAGTAGGGATCCTCTTCATCACACCACAAGGAGATCTTATACCAAAGGCTTATAGAATCTTGTTTGCTTATACAAACAATATTACAAAATATGAAGTACTCGTCAAAGGACTAACAATGAATATTCAGTGGAATATTAAAACACTTGAAGTCTATGGAGATTCACAACTAGTTATCTGTCAAGTCAATGATGAATATCAAACAAAAGATGGCAAACTACTCCCTTACAAGAAGTTGGTTGACATATTCAAGAAATCCTTCTCATGGATTCAATTTGAGCAAATTCCTAGAATAAAAAATAAAGATGTCAATGCCATGGAAACTATGGGCTCATTAATAGATGTTCCCTCTAATAGCCCATATTCAAAATTTTTGGTTGGGCAATTATATAATCCTACATTTGATGTACCTGAGATAGAACTTGTATGTGAAATTGTTGGTCCCAACACACCTTGGTACAATGAGATCTATACCTATCTCCACAATCATATCCTACCACCTAACCTTTCATATGCTGAATGTTAAAGTTTCATCTTTCATTCATCTCACCACACCATTCTCGGTGATACACCTTATCAGAGGACATTTGATGGGATTCTCCTTATATGTCTTAACTCGGCAGGTGCCCAAGCCACCTTGTATGAGGTACATGAGGGTATATGCAGTGCACAGTCTAGTGGTCCAACCTTAGTCAAAAATGTGTTAAGGACTAGTTACTATTGGCTGACTATAGAGTAGGATGCACATGACTTTGTTAAGAAATATCTTCCTTGTTAGCAACATAGTGATTTGATCCATGCACTAGTACAGGAACTACAAGAAATCACTACACCATGGCCCTTTTCATAATGGGGTCTCAATCTCGTTGGTAAAATTTACCCTCCTTCATCCAATGGTCATTCATTTATTATCATTGCCACTAAGTATTTCACAAAATGGGTCGAAGCTATCCCACTTACCTATATAATTGGTAAGCAAATCACCAAGTTTATCCTCCATTATATCATTTTTTGGTATGGTATCCCTCAAACTATTATTACTAAAAATGGTAAACCCTTTAAAAGTCAAGAATTTCAACACCTATACCATCAATTCCATATCCTGACAATGGAAACACCTTTAAAATCAAGTAGGTTTTCACCATTGGATACATCCTTTATTTTTTACTTTTTTATTGTATGAAAGTACCACAAAGTGGTTTACACTAGGGGACATGATTTTGATGTTTTCACTTTTGTGACTAAGGGATTTGACCGTCTCTTTGAAGTAGGCATCTATGATGAGTTCTATGATGTAACCAACTTTGTGATCTCCAAGTGGTATTTTTGATCTTAATGCCAAGAATTTAGTAATAGCCTCATCATTTTGGAAGACATCTAGAATAAGAGGCCATTGTTGGTCCCAATCAATAAGTGTAGGATATACAAGATGGATGTTATGTGATGGTAGTGAGAACATGGATAGAGTAAGGGTAAAGATGGATGAATCATATAACTCGTGATACACCCAAGGGAGAAATCGTAGGTGTCCTCATTAGTACTCTCAATGAAAAGAAATGCTTCAACAACCTTATCTAAGGCAGATTCAAGCTCCAGAGATGTTGTCTCTTGTGTTCTAAACCCTAGTCCCAAGTGTTTAGGTCTATGAGTTGATTCAATGGGTTCAATAGTTCCTTTCCATTTTAAACCAAGTCCTCCTTTGCCTTAGTAACCCATATTTTGTGCTATGAGAATACCTTTAGGATATTTATCAAGAGGAACATTGTCTTGTTCATCTTTTTCTTGATAGAGCATTTTAGAAATATCTTCCTCAATAACCTCCTTTTCTAGTTCACCCCATCATTGAAATTGGGTAGACTCACAATTGATAGTGACGTTTGAATAAAGTTCTTTAGGAGAGGGACACCCAAAGTTATTAGGAGAGAGTAGGAGTTGTCCCACACCAAAAGCCCCTTGCAGGATATATGCTCCTAACCCTTTGTCTTTAATCATAGCCTTGATCTTAGGATGGTTGGTATATGACTTGGATGTAGAGGCTAAGGTGGATGGATCAAAATATAAGGTAGATGGTTGGACAACTATTAGAAACAATGCAGATAACTGAGAGGGGGGGTGAATCAATTATCTCAAAACTTTCTTCCTTTTACTTCCTTTTCTTATCCTAACATTCAGTGATCTATCAAAACATGAAAGCATAAGCAACCATAAGAACTGAAATGAAATCAACACACATAACACAAGGATTTTTACGTGGAAACCCTATTAAGGGAAAAACCATGGGGTGATTAACTCAAGATTGTATTCTCTATTAAAAGAATGAAGAAGTACAAAAATGGCACTTGCCAGTTAGGGCTCACTGCCCGAGCACACTGCTCACAAGAGGCTCACTACCTACAAGAGACTCACTGTCTACAAAATCTTACAAATGATAACAAAGTGTTTGAACTAATGAACAACATCCACATATGCAAGAATTCAGTTCCGGTTAGGCACAGTATACCGATCTAACACATTTCATCCTTCCTCTGCTCAGTAATACTCTTTTTTCAAATTCTGAGCTTGGATTACTGCCCTCGCACTTATCTCTACCTTTCTTCACACTTAATTCATTGTATTATCACTTTCACACCTTCACAACCTTGAATCCATCGGGTATATATATTCGCATCAAGGATTTCCAACAACTTTCTAGTTGGCAACAAGAACACCTAGGATATTTGCAAGTTATTGTTATGTTGGCTGAATCCATACTTGTTTGATGATGCACACCAAAAACTTAGGCATAGAAATCATTACCTATGTTGGTCAAAATCATATAACACCTCAAGTTACTTGATTAACACCTTCTGCACATCCGGATTTAGGTCTGATACCTTGTTGGCCAGTTCTTCCTATGTCTGCACTGTCTAACTGGAGTCTGATACTTAGATGCTCATATCTTTCACATGCTTTTCCACCGGAGGCTAAATCTCTGGAATACAATAGTTTAGATACTCCTTATTACTCATCCAAATCTATAACATGTTGGGTTTCACCATCAAAGAGTTCCAAACCCAACTGTCAAACCCTATCATATGCTCTGTTCTTGACTACCAGACCATCCTATCTTTAATCTGACTTCTGGTATGAGTAATTTATGTATTGTGAATGAGTGGGATATGCTTTGTTTCCATCAATGACAACACTTATGAATCCTAGCAGTGTCTCTTGCCAATAGACAACATCATTGATTGGGCAATAGTGAGCTTTATGATACGATCCTTCTAATAAGTGACAATATTCAAAAGGATTTGGATCAACATAAATGGTAACTTATTCATCATTAAATGGAAATTTGATGCATCAGTGATAGGTGGAAGGAGAATCCATCATGGCATGAATCCATGGGCATCCTAGGAGGATATTATATGGGAGAACTTGACAAGTGATTTGTACTATGGCAGGACCTAATTCGACATGCAACTTAATAGTACCATCAAACTTTCTTTCAGCTTCATCAGAGGCCAGGATAGAGAGATAATATTATCTCTCAATAAACATAGTAGAGTATCCCAATTTTTGGCTCAATCGTAGAGTGTACAAGTTTAGCCCTAATCCAATATCTATTAGGACCCTTTTGACTAAATGCATTTTGATTATAACTTCTATTTGGTTCATTATGGGATGAATCATTGTTGAGCATGTCTTTTTCAGTGAAGGTGAAATGGCGAGTGGATGCAATATGTTCAATCATGGCTTGAAATTGTTCCACATTAATGTCATTGGGGACATAGGACTCAAGTAGGGCTTTGTCCAATATTGCCTTATTCATAAATGAAATTTGTAAAATCTCCAAGATCAAAATTGGTGCGGAGGTCTTTCTTATATGATCAAGGAAATTATACCTAGGAATTTCTATGGATGAATATGGCATGGATGAGGATGGAACTCCTAGAATAGTGATAGGACTATGGTGGGTGGTAATAGCACAATTAGTATGTCAAGATGATATGGTGATGGTAGCTTCTCGCGAGGAACAATCTCCAATATAACTCACAATAGATTCATAGGTGGATGAGGAAGTGAGTGTATTGGCATGATTATCAAGCTTTTGGAAGAAGGATTACTTTGACCATGGGACGGCTGCGGATCTTAGTAGGCTCCTATTTTCCCATTAGATGATTTTGGAAGATGTTCATATAAAGTCACGTCCCCTTGATCTATAAGATCTTTGATATGGTTCTTCAGTCCCATGCAACCGATAGTTTTATGTCATGTCATTCTCTGAATTTCACAAAATTCCTTATCATTAAACCAATGGGGTTTGACAACATTTAGCTCCTATGGTCTAATCTTGAGTAGTGTAATGACACCAAGGTTCAAAATCTTTCTAAAAATAACCTCTATTGGGTCTCCCAATTCTGAATATTTTTGTCTAGGCCTTAACCCAAGATAAGGCTTGTTTGGGAGAGGATTATTTTTTACCTTCCGTGTGAAGGTACGTTGAGTGTTAATGGAGGAATTTGTATATTTTGCACCAATCTAGAATCAGTTACACCATCATTGAAAATGTTATTACTCTTGGACCATATTGGGACATGTCATTGGTTTGATTATTTCTAGTGTCTTTGTTTTCTTTAAAAATTTTAACAAGTCCTTTTTCTACAAGAGATTTTTCTATCTATAGACCTTTCTCCAAAATTTCATCGAAGTTGTCAACACATTGTATTTGCAAGTGGAAGGACATCTATTGATTTAAATTTTGCATCAAGATATTGACAAGTTGTTTCTCAAGAATTGTCTTGAGGGATCTTACTAGCGAGATTTTGCCAACGTTGTACGAAAGTGGCAATTGATTCTCTATTCCTTTGTTTGGTGTTTAGAGGTCATCCATAGATAGTTCATGTTCAATGTTAAATGAAAAGTGATTTCTAAATTTATCTACAACCTTTTTGAAGCTTTTAATGTTGTGGGGAATATGAGCAAACCAGTTAGTGGTGGGTCCTCCCAAACTTCGTGGAAAAAGTCTCATCAAGTAAGTTTTGTCATGGGCTATGTCCATGCAAGCTCAATAGAATTCCCTTAGATGGTCTCTAGGGTCACCCTTACCTTTATACTTGTCAAACTTCAGTACTTTGAAATGTGGAGGAAATGGAGTCATAACTATAGATTTGTCATATGGATATGGATAAACTTCTTAAAAAGTGTACTTCTTTTGATTGGCTTTCTGCATGGACAATCAAACATTTTTCTCATAAGTGTTTACATATCAGATGTCTCATTGGATGTTGTGGAGAATGGATTGTTCAAAGATTGTCGGTGATGTTGGGGGGTTTGTGATGGTGATTGTAGTTGTGTGTATGATTGTGGTTTTGATTGTGGTTGTTGAGCAGCTAGGAGTTGGTTGAAAATGACTTGTTGTTGGGCTAGCATTTGTTGCATGATTTGTTGGGAGTTGTCAGTATTTGAGTTTTGAGTCATGACATGTGGACCTTGATGTATTGAAGGATTAACTGGCATATTGACACATGGCATAGTTGAAGATATCTAAATGGGATTTGACATTTAAACTTTAAGTGGAGGAATAACTATTCCACTTGTAGGTGGAATAACGACATTGACACTTGGATTCAACATAGGTGTGGATGATGTGGTCAGAGGAGTGGATGTGTGAAGGGAATGTGAGACCTTAGGAATAGACAATGAAGGAATGGTTGTCCTCTAAGTTGTGTTTTGTCCATTTTATGAAGAGGTGACATGGGCAGTGTTTTAAGGAATGGACATGGACATGCTAGCAATTGGTCGTGAGACACCTGTAGAAGGCACAGTAGATGTGTTCATGTTAAGATTTGACTTTACATTGAAGGTCTCATCAACATGTGGTTGAGAAGATCCTCCTGATGTTTTAGCAATTAGGAGAGGATGATCCTTAGGGAGAAAGTGGGTTATATCAAAATCTAAAGGTATTTTATATCTTGGGGAAAGTATCTATTTAAGGTTTTCCTCAGGGTTGGAGTTAATGGCCTTAGATACTATTGCTTGATGTTCAGGCTCTTCCATGTATTCATGATGTACCCCATCATAATCTTCAAACTCATGATCAGAATTAGTTCAACTTTTGGGTTCTTACATAGGATTCTAAAATTCATGAGTGTATAGGGGATTTGATGATGGTTTGATTATGCCCTAATAAATTTCATCTATGAAAATGACAGCAGGCATTCTGATTTGGGGATGAAATCCATGGGTAATATAGGATGGTATATTATCTCCTTTTCCATGAGAAATGGACTCTTGATGAGATTGTTGTGAAAACTCTTGATGTAGTTGTGAAAGGGGATCTTGTTGGAATTCTTAAAGGACTTCATAAGGGACTTGTTGGAAATGGTGAGACTCTTGTGAGGATTCTTGATGTGAATCAATAGTTCTCTTTTTTTGTTACCTTGTAGTGGGCATGAATGAGATGACTTTAAAATTATGTTTGTGAATAGGACCTTAGTTTTATCAAGACTTTATACCCCAATATGTGGCAAGGATATAATGGTATGATAAAATGGTGTATGACATGATAATGATCTGAAGATATGAATAAAATGGTGATGACTTAGATATTGATATGGGATGAGATGACAACCAAAACAATGATGTGATGTTGTTGATATGATATGATGAAGATGACCATACAAAATGGTAAAATGATGACACCAAGGATAAAATGATGATATGAATATGATATGACTAAGGTGACAACCAAGATGATACAGTCAACACCAAAGATAGGATGATGGTACCAATATGGCTCAAGATACACCTAAATCTTTTGTTATGGATGTTGGATGGGATTCTCCTCAATACTTAGGGTTGACAAATGCCTAAGCAAGAAGGAAGATGATGAGGTATAAACAACCTCATTCCTTTGATAAAATAAATAACCCTTTTTACATTACCCAATCACCCAGGCCATGCCAATTTGTTTGTTTTTAGAAGCAATACTTATCTATTTTTAATGAAATGTTGTACAAATCTTTATTTCCTAAATTGGTTGAAATTAGCTATTAAATGTTCATATAATGGTATGCAAAGTTGAGTAATTGTGCATGATTAATGCATGGCCTATGAGAGGAGTGGACTTCAAGCAGCTAACGTCAAGTGCACCAAAAATTGAGGGCACCAGAAATTTAGGCGTGCATTGATTGAAGACTCTTTTAATTCTATTAATTTCTGTTGGTTATTTGAGACTTTATGACTCCACTCATAGCCTTTTATATGTTTTTATTCCATAAAGACATCACTAGTTGAAATTTCGTTTTTCTGTTATAAGACATTTTCAATGGCATTTAACCGCCATCTGGAATATAGGATTTTGAAATAGTTCAGTTTTAGTTAGTTGCTCAAAACATGGATATATATATCATACTTTGTGAAGAATGATATCAATCTCTTTTTGGTGATTAATCAAGAGTTATGTTCTACAATATTTTCATGAATACAAAGTGTTATTATGAGTATTTCCTTTTGAGTTGTGAAGATATGAATGAATTTATTATGTTGTTGAGGAAACAATTGAATGTGATTTGAGTTAAAAGATGAATTTCTCCCAAGAGTTGGCCACTTGTGGGATTTTAGAGTAGATAAGTATTTCTATTTTTGTGAATTTTCTATTTAGAGTAGTGTTATTTTATGTTTAGTTCCATTGTGTGTACCTGCAGGTTGTGATATTTAAGATATTAATTCTTGGAGCTCTATTTGTTTAACATTTTTGGAACATCTGCTTTAGTTTCAAATTAATGTTAACTATTAATTGGAAGTTTCAGTGTGTGTGCAGTTATAGGATTAGTCATTGTTCGATTTCATAGTAAAAATTGCATGTATGAATTTCTAGTATAGTGTTTATCTTTTTTCTTAGATTAAAGATTCAAATGCTTTCTAGTATAGAGTTCAAATGCTTTCTAGTATGGAATTCAAATGCTTTCTAGTATAGAATTCAAATGCTTTCTAGTATAGAGTTTAAATTATTTTTAGTTTGATATACTGTTTAAGTCTTTTTAAAGATTCAAGAAATTATTTCTAGATGAGATATTCAAACAATATTCCCTATTGCATACAGCCTTGGACACTACCCAGTTGATAAACTGATATTTTTCAACTAAGGTGTTAGGATCTCATAACAACCTGTCAGAAGAAAGATGATAAAATGTTCTACTTGGGGTAGACAAGAGCCCAAGCAAAAGATGGGATAAGACTTGCCAACTTAAGAGTTGTTTAAGTTCCTAAGTTGAAAGCCTTTTAAGGATAAAAGGATAAAAAGATATAGGTTAAATAAAAGCCAACTTTGAATTTTTGATTGATAACTTTGATTGTTGGATTTTGATTGTGGGATTTAATTGATTGATATGGTTGATTGATGAATATATTAGTTTACAATATGACTAAAATGATGATGGTTGTATGTGGATGGATGATATGGGAAGCTAGAAATATTGGAACTAATGAGTAGATAGACCAATGGACTCTAACCAAGAAATGGATGAATAGACATGTTTATGGATGAGTGACAAAGCTTGACAAAGTTCAGGCCCGTATATCTAAGAAGAAAAATCCAAGATGATCAAGGTACTCACAAGTCCAAAACCAAGGCTAATGTGATGAATGGATGGATATGAAAGCATAAATCCTTATGGAATGAGGGAATGTTAGGGATGATGGGATTGGATAATTAGGTGGGTAACTCAGATAACAAAGGACAATTACTATGATATATGGACGAATATGATTGGATGATAGTATAAGTGACTAGGATGATGGTGATTGGATGATGATGCCTCCTAGAGAGGATAGGTGGGGATGAAAGATAGGTAGACTCACGAAATGAAATTGTGTTAGTCAAGAGATAACTAAGGTGGATAATTAGGGTTTGGATTACGATGAGGGTGACTTGGCTTAGCATGGATGTGATGACAAGGATGTTTAGGATGATGTGGAATGTGTTTTGTGTTGATAGCTTGACTCAAGCAATTTTACAAACACAATGTTTCACATGTACATGCATGAATCACACACACAAGACACAATAGCAAGTTTGTCTTTGAAAAGTGAGTGTTGTGCTTATGAAGACACTTGAAGACACATCAACAAGCCTAATATTAGTCAAATAGGTATTGGCCAATAGGTCTCAATCTAGGATGCACAAGTTGTCTAAGGATGTCCCCAATATACATGAGGTATGGGTGGACCAATTCTGTGATATGAAAGTGAAATAATGCTACACAGCTAGGAGAAAGGGGTAACCCACCCTTCACCTTCACTTCCCCAAGGTATAAAGTTCTTGGGGCCTTATCTTGAATGATAAGATTCCAACTTCCAAGAGGTGTGTCTTTCGATTCACTCCTCACTTTTTAGGCTTTTCCAGACCACAAGAGTTGAGGTTGTCCCTTGGAGTGGTGTGTCTCCAAGCAGGCCTCCTAGGAAGGGTGACCAAAGCAAATCAATTCAGTGCTTTTGATCTCCATGATCACCTTGTGGTGTGAGGAGAGAGCATACACACACACTTGACTCACACTTGCAATGTTTATTGACACTTTAGATAATTGAAATGTGTGTGTGAAGATGAATGTATTAAAGGATGTTTTTGATTCTCAAGGTCACACGAAGTACATGAGAATAACATGCACACCCTAAAACACACTCAAATCCACCAAGAAATTCAAGGACAAGTTCATTTTATACCCAAATCCAAATGTGATGATGAAGACACATGTTCATTTTAAGCTCACATTTAAGATATGATGATGCAAACCATTGTTCATTTTAAGCGCAAATTGAAGTGTGATTGTAAAAAAGTTTTTTTGTGTAATGGAAAATGCAAAAGTTGTGTTAAGTGCACCTAGAAACTTGTCTTCAGATTTGATGATGAGGCATTCTCCTCAAGCCAAAATCAGGTCAACAAGAGAAAACAAACACGATGTTTCAAATGATGTCTTTAACAAGTGAAACTTGCAACCCACTTGTGAGTAGTTTGATAAAAATAGTCTTCGACAAACCAATATGGCTACAAGCAAAGAGTTAGTGACAAGAAAAACAAGAGTGACTATGATGACTAGTAAAACGCAAAAAAATGACTATATGATAGAAAAAATGAACTAACTAATCGAAAAAAAAAAAAATTGACGAAAAATTTAAACTATGTTAAAATCTAACTCAAAAACTATATTAGAATTAGAAAATTAAACTAAGACTATATGACAATGAAAACTAAATTAGTGAACCTAGATTAACAATTAAATTAATATTAAAAACTAAATCAAAAAATAAATCAATATCTAAATTAAAATCTAGGTTAAAATTAAAAACTAAATTAAAAATTAAGCTAAAGCTAACACTAAATCAAAATTATATTAGGAACTATGTTAAAATTTAACTTTAAAAGCTATATTAGAATTAGAAAAATAAACTAACTATATTAATATTAAAACTAAATCTAGATTAAAAATTAAATTAATATTTAAAAATTGAACTAAAAACTAAACTAAAGTTAAAGTTAAAAACTAAATTTAAACAATATGAAAGTCTAGATTAAAAATTATATTAGAATTAAAACTAAATTAACAAGTTATACTAAAATTAGCATATTCATATTTAAAAAATATATCTGAAGTAGCCGAGATATATGTTTCTTGAGGCGCCTATTTTTTCACACATAGGTGGAATAGGCGCCTCTAGAAGGATATCTGTAGACGTACTTTAGATATATTTTTAAATATAGATATGCTAGTTTATTTATAATATATAACTTATAATTTAATTTATAATATGACAAATTAATTAATAAATTTTATTTATTTATAATATATAATATATTATTTAAACCTCTTAATAAAGCAATGAGTGTCTTTAAAAACTATTCAAAAATAAAATATAAATTAAATAAGTATTATAAATATGAGAAATTTTTTTATACACTAATTTCATAAAAAAATATATCACAAAATTATTACATATTAATTGATAAATCTTATTTATTTATAATTAATAATTTAGGTGTCTTTAAAAAATAATTCAAAAATAAAATGTATGGAAATTTTTCTAACAAATAATATTTTCATAATAAAAGTAAAATTTTATTTATGAATTATAGATTAGAATTTACTTTTTTTTAATTTATATTTGTCCACTATTTATTTTTCTTATATCTTTTTATTGCTATTAATTTAATAGATGTCGGCATTTAATACATTTTAATATGTTTTTTTTGTTAACACACTCACATTCTACTGTGTAATTAAAACTAAATTAAGATTATATTAAAGCTAAATTTAAAATCATATTTATTAAAAAAACTTATATTAAGACTAATTTAAAATTAAAGATTGTAAAAACTAAATTAACAAGAGCTGTAGAGCAACCAAGTTTCTACCAAAATGTTCATGAATAGTTGTGTTTTTATTTGTTGTGTTTGCTTAGTTTTAACAACAATGTTCATAATATAATAACTTTATAATAATCTTGAAATTTGTCAATTTTTTGGTTTAAATTAGAGTTAGACAATGTTGTAATATTTACACTGAATGCTAAAAATTGAGGAACTTAAAAACAAGGGCAAAACAATAGGAGAGGGTTTAGAGAAAAAAGAAAATTCACCTAATTTATAAACAATTTGGAGATTTAAACCATTACAGTTCAATAGCCTGGCTTTCATATAAACAACAGTACTTTCCAAAACCTTAAATTGAAGGCATGTTCAAGGGTTGAAAGTTTTACAGTTCAATTTGTTTGTGTTAGAATAAGAATAACTGCAATCTAATCAGGTAGGGTCTTATAAAGCCTAAAATTCATTATACTTCAAAAATACCTTGAATATTTAATTTTTGGTGCTTCCATTTCCATGCTAATGTAAAAACAAGGGCAAAGCCCAAGGGTAGAGAGGTAAGAGAAATAAGAAAACTTATGATACACAGATAATTTTTTGCCAATTGGACTATTTATTAGGCGTCCACATAAAATATTTTGCCATCATCAGAGTTCAATGCTTTTGTTGACTTATAAAATAAAGTCAATACAGAAACAAAAGGTTTTACTAACTTTAATTTCACCTTACTTTCGAAAATTTCTAGAAGATTTAAAATTTTGCAATTCAATTGAAAATACAAAATGGAAAACAAAGCCAAATGAAAGGGGTGAGGTTTAACACACTTAAAACTCACTTTACTAAGAGAATAATGTGCCACTTTAAATAGTGTAGCAGATAGATCTTATTCAATTATATTCTCTTTTACATAAAATCAAGTGCAACAGCGTTTTATACAACATAAAAATTTCCTTAAAATTTTAACTTTTACTATTCAATTTCTTGTTAACAAAGGATCAAGGGAAAAGCAGAATATTGGAGTTCTAAGAAACTCAAACTCACCTTGCTTAGACAATTCTTTTCTGATCGGGCCATTTCCTACGCATAACAAATCTTACAATCAATTTTCTTGTCAACATAAAAATAAGGGCAAAAAAAAGTATAGAGTTCAATTGAAAAAAGAAAATTCACATTATGTTGAATAAATTAAGAGATTTAAACTTTTGCAGTTCAATTTGCTTGTTCTTTGTCATCACATAAACAAGAACAAAAGACAAGGGTAGGGCTTTCTAGTACATTAAAATTGTCTCCAAGATTAAAAGTTCTGCATTTTGATTTATAATGTCAACCCAATTGGACAGAATTTTATGAAAAATAAAATTCACTGCACTTCAAGAATGCCTTTTGCAAAGAACAAAGAGCAGAGTTTTAAGAGATAAAAAAACCTTACACAGAGAACTGTTTGCTCATTGAACCATTTCTTAGGCATAAGATATGTTACCATGATTAAAGTTCACTATTTTTGCTGACATAAAACAAAAGAAAAACAGAAAGGCAAATTTTCACTAAATCTAAAATTTTCTTTATTATAGAAAATGTCATGAAGATTCAAGATTTACACTTTTGAAGCTCACTTGGAATATGAGATGGAAAACAAAAAGGCAGGGTTTTGAGAAACACTAAAGATCACCTGACAGAGAACTTCTGTGCTAATCTTATCATTGCAGGAGACAAATCTTATTAAGTTCAATTCTCTTTTCGCACCAAAACAAGAGGAAAAAAATGACATATAAGTGCAAAGTTTAACTAAACAAAAGAATTTCCTTAAAATTTGAACTTTTGCTATTCAATTTTCTTCTTAACAGAAAAAGGCAATTGCAAAATAGAAGGGCATAGTTTTAAAAGAATTTAACCTCACCTTACTCAGTCAATTCTTCGAAAGGGCAATTTCTTGTGCATAACAAGTTTTAGAGTTCGATTTTCTTGTTGACATAAATAGCAAAACAACAGGGCATTATTTTACAGATGGAATAGCAGCCTATAAACAAAAAAAATTCATTTTGTCTGTTCAAAAAATAGTCATGGTGTGAGAGATTCTGCAATGTTTGGACTGAAACGCATAAATTTTACCCAACTACCCGCTATGACATGCCTAAATTTGGGGGTGATGGGTGTGGCTCCTTCCTTCACTCCCTTAAAACTCTGGCACCATAGAGGTTAAGAAGTATAATGTTATATTCAGATAATTTTTAAGAAAATGAAAGCAATGCATAAATTTATTTTCATACAAAACTTTATAATTTAAACCTTGATGATCCACAATAATCGCCCTTATCGGGTGAAACTTGTCTACCAATTAGATTGAAGAAAAATCATTTTTCAAATATGTTTTGTTAAAATATATGCATTTATACAATAGCAATATCTAAATATTTTTTAAATAGAAAAACTATTTCAATTCTTATTGGTTGGAAAAAAATTTATTAATAACTAGTTAAGCACAGGCCTCGCCTATAGTTTTCTTGGTAGAAACTAAAAATTAGTATACTAAACTATAAAATAAATTAAAACTAAAAAGATTGAAACCAAATTGCAACCTATGTTAATAAAAGAGGTTAAACCAAATAGTACTTAAAAATCAAAAGCTTTCTAGGTTAAAAACTTATCTTAAAAATTCTGCTTGGTCTAATCTCTTTTCTCTTTTGTTTTGAAGGATTTGAATACCTCCACATAAGTTGCACCCCAAAAATAATTCACAGAGATATAAAGATTGCCAACATTCTTTTAGATGACAATTTAAATAGAAAATTGGTAGATTTCAGTCTTTCAAGAGTAACAATTGATGGAGAGGCTTCTTATGTGACTACGAATGTGAAAGGAACAACTGGATACCTATATCTAGAGTAATTTTCTACTTGCTCTCTCTTTTGGTGTGAAAGTGAAAGCTAGTTAAAATTTCTTGAAATCGTGTAACGACTTGATCTCACATATGAAGTCCCTATAGGTTGTGAATTAAACACAAAGGGATCTAGTGGATAAAACGTTAGATGTATGATAAATGCATAAATGCTAGTGGATCAGGAAAATGTCAACTGAGGAGGTAGAGGTGATTACAATGGAGCAGTTGGGGATTCGACCAAGTGAAGAAGGGATGATGGTCGACAAAAATGAGTAGTGGAGAACAGGGAACAAATGAATAAGGAGTGCTGATGAGGTTGTTGGAAGGAGCGGTGGGTGAAAAACCAAGTGGTAGGAGATGCTCAACGGGGATATAAGGGTTCAACAACAGGGGATTTAGGTGGCGCGGAAGTGGCAAAGGTTGGCAGTGGGGTGGGATTAGGGAAGAAGTGGTCAACTAGGGATCTATAGCAGGTCGTTACAGACCATCCCCTAAGGAGAATGTTGTAATTGATAGGGGGATTGGGAGGATGGAAGGGTGGTTGTTAAAGGAGTTTATTAAACCACTATCGATATTTTTTTAAAAATCACCAACCAACAGGATCTAAAAAACTCTCGGTTAGAAGAAAAATTGCCTAGCGTAATAGTCAACCAACTTGTAAGTGGTTTTGACCAAATGATGAGCAGTTTTTGTGCATTCAAAGGTGTTTTACCATACACCTCAATGGTTTTGACTATTTGAAATGGTTTTACACAAAACCATCAGCAATTTCAACATCCTTGATAGATTCCATGAATATTCCAGCATATTCACTTTTCTATCTACTGATGACAGCATGACCTCATAAACTAGCAATGTACAGAGCATATTCTAGTAGTCAACAGAATATTCTGTAAACCATTTTTGTTGACATCATCTTCTAGGTGGCTGACATCATCATTTTACAGCCTCCTATTAATGTCATTTTTAGGTGTGCTGACATCATTTCTAGGGGAATCGTGAGGAATATTTTGGTGAATCTAGAAGATTCTAGCCAAAGATTATGCTAACGTCAACATTATATCAGCATACTTAGCCCAATTTTCCCCCCTCCATTGAGCTTTTCATTTTAATAGTCAAGACTTCAAAGGCTCATATCTGGCTTATTTTTGCTTAATTTTCGGTGTAATTTTTTTATTTGGGCTTGAATTTTGTAGGCTTCGCAGTGGTGGAATTAGTTTTTGATTTTGGAGCTTGGTTTGACTAGAAATTGTATTTTCTCTCACCTATACCTGATTAGTCCTTATTTTTAGAACTTCGAAGGCTTTGTTCGGGCTCATACGGTAACATTTTTGGGTGATTTTTTTTGAAAGTGCATGTATTTTTTAGTGGTTTCCATATCTCCAGTTAGTTTGATCTAGTTTTGCTTAGAAAGTGTACTTTCCTATCTAGCCTAATCTTGGCTTTTGCATTGTATCAAAATCAAAGACCACATTGTTGTTTTGGCTTGTGGCAATTATAATTGGACTAATTATAATGTCCCACAATCATTTTTTGTTGGGGGGTGATCTCATTGATTGAGTAAAAGGGGGCTTGCACTTGTGATTTTTGTACTCTTGTATCATGGATCCAAACAAACTTCCTCTACTCACACCATATAACTATCATGAGTGGAAAACTAAAATGGAGATTCATTTAAGAAGTTTGAAAATTCATAGACTAATAATGAGTACAAAAATTAAATCAACAACAACTATAGAAAAGAGAAAGTGGTACAATAGATGTGATCAAGCCTATGGAACACTATGCTTATCTATCTCTCATGATCTCCTTTTTCATGTTGAATCTTGTAAAACACCTAATGATGTGTGGACTACCTTAGAGAATATCTTCAGTAAGTAAGATACTTTGAGAGGTTTCAAATTGGAGAATGAACTAATTGGTTTGAATCCAACCGACTTTGCAAGCATCCAAGACTTCTTCACAAACCTAAAGTCACTTAGATTGTAGCTCAAAAAAGTGGAATTGAGAAAGAGGACACTCATTTGACTCTTTCAATCCTTGCCAAGCTTGGTCTTGACTATTAAGTTTTTGTTTCTATGTTTTATGCTACAATGGATGCACTTGGGAAAGCTTTCACAATGCCTTCACTTGATGAGTTTTCCACATCACTCACAAGGGAGAAAGATAAGTTAGTACACATGGACACATTGAAGTCTCCTAGACATAAAGCACTTCTTTCTAATCAAGCTACAAAAGCTCAAAAGGCTTTAACTAGCAAAGGCAAGAAACAGAAAAATAAGGATTTCAAGAACAATGAGCAAACAAAGGAGTCAAATAATTCACCTAAGTCCTCATCCTCTCCCAAGGAGGAATCATCTAAGAAGGAGAGACCAAAGTGTGCATATTGCAAGAAACTAGGACATGATGAGCATAAGTGTTATGAGAAGAAAATTGATGACTTGACTCACATTATTTAAAAGCAGAATATCAAAATACCATCATCATCACCTAGTACATCCTCTTCTTCCACACCATCATCATCTACATAGACAGGGACATCAGGCATAGCTAATGGGACAAACAAAGGACAAGCACTCTTTGCTTCTACAAGTCTTTAGTCAAAGAGATGGCTTCTTGATTCTAGAGCTTCTCATCATATGGCATCTTCACAAGGGATGTTCTAATCATTTGAGGCATGTACTTCACCACCAATTTTGATGGGTAAAAATACATGCATGCATGTAAATAGTAAAGAAACTATTTATATTGGTGAGGGTACTTTAAATAATAGATTGTGTGTACCTTGAAAGGAAGCTAGGTGTGCGGAAATCACTTCCTACACTAATCTAATGAGGGGAGAGCTACACAAATTCAATTTAATCTTTACAATTACAGCGACATAAAACATATAACAGAGATATTGCAGCAATACACATAAAACTAGAAAGAAGACAGAAGACGAGAGACAAGATATATCATGGGGAAAACCCTTATCAGGTGAAAAACCCCCACACTCAGAAACCTACACAATGTATTATCAAAATTGAATATGGTTTACAATACACTTACAATGCAAGCTTCAATAGTCTTTAACACTCATGTATGGAGTCAATCCGGTAGCATAACAGTACCTATCAATCACATACATCTCCTCCAAACACCTGTTTATATAGAATATATAAGGAAAAATTGGCTCTATCTTGGAATGGGCGTCCAACTTGGCCTCATGGCCCAAAACGCATGCCTATGGACACTTGGTCAACATTGTAAGATGCATTTGACACTTGTCCATAGTCCCCATCCCAAAGAGGTTGCCTATTTCTAAAATGGGCTATGACAGATGCTCTTACGACTCTTACGACTGTCATAGAATCTATCGTAGCAGTTACAACTTACAGCTATAAGAGAATATATCATACACAGGCTATAAATAGCATATTATCTTACAACATGTCATAGTCCACCTTGGGGTATACAAATATGCCTTTTTCAAAGATGTTTCTTGACACATGTCTTTACCTATCTTACAATCTTCTATTTCTGACTCTTACATGTCATAACTTCATCATAGGAATCCGTCATAATCGTTTCGGTCAACATTCCCTTATACAACATCCAAGATGCCAACACATGGAAAAATACTCCTACTAGAAAGTGGGATGCCTATCTCCTCATGTGAGAACAAAATTACAAGTTATCATCTTTCATGTAGGATGACACATCACCGTGCCACATCCCACAAAATGACAATATGGAAATTACAATTAATTTACATCATAGGCTATGAATAAATAAATACAATAAAAATAATGCAAGGAATTACCAAGGTTGAGACACCTTAATTTTTAACATTCTTCCACTTGTCGAACACCTTGTAAGTGCCAATAGAATAATAGGATTTAACTGCTATAGGCCAAGAGGCCCATAAACTCTGAACACCATCTGAACTTCTCTATGCTAACTAGTTTCGTTAATGCATCTGCAACATTCTTCAAAGTATCTACCTTCTCCAAATTTACCTTCCCATCCTCTACCATGTCTCGCATGAAGTGAAACTATACATCAATATGCTTTATTCTGGCATGGAAAGTTGGATTCTTTGTAAGGCAAATTGCACTCTGACTATCACAACTGATCGTAATCTGACCCGCATCAACACCAATATCTGAACACAATCTCTTAAGCCAAATAGCTTCCTTACAAGCATGAGTTGTTGTTGCCATATACTCATCTTCTATCGTGGACAAAGCAACCATAGGTTGTCTCTTACTCATCCAACTAATAGCACCACCAAATAGTGTAAACACATAAGCACTAGTGGATCTCTTGCTATCAATGTCACCTGCCCAATCTGAATCCACAAATCCATGAATATTAATAGAATGCAGAGGTCCTGTAACATTTCCATGATAGCATATGGAATACTCAGAAGTATCCCTCAAATATCTAAACACTTGCTTAACTTCATCCCAATGTACCCATCCAAGATTAGCCATAAATCAACTAAGGACTCCCACTGCTTGGGCAATGTCTAGTCTTGTGCAGACCATAGCATAAATCAAACTACCAACAACACTAGCATAAGGTAATCTGCTCATGTCCTCCACCTCACTAGGAGATTTTGGACAATCCTCAATAGACAACTTTGTTCCCAAAGAAATAGGAACACACAATGGTCTACAATCTGCCATGCTAAACCTATCCAACATGGTCTTCACATACTTACTTTGGCTTAACCAAAGTTTTCTGTTAGTTTTGTCTCTTCTAATTTCCATTCCTAGAATGTACCTGGCTGCCCCTAAATCTTTCATTTCAAACTGTGCTGACAACTGAGATTTAAAATCAGAAATTATATTCTTACCCTTCCCAATGAGCAACATATAATGTAACAATGAGAATATGATCACCATCAAACTTATAATACACACAGTGATCTGATTTTGATCTCACAAATCTAATTGACAACACAAAGGCATCAAACTTCAAGTACCACCTCCTAGGAGACTGCTTCAAACCATACAAAGACTTCTTTAACTTGCAAACCAAATTTTCTTTACCTTTCACCATGTAATGCTCTAGCTGTGACATGTAGATTTCTTCCTCCAAATCACCATGAAGGAAAGTTGTCTTCACATCCATCTGTTCTACCTCTAAGTCATAAGATGCTGCAAGAGATAACAAGAATCAAATGGATGTCAACTTTGCAATGGGAGAGAAGATCTCACCTTAATCTATACCCTCCACTTGTGAATACCCCTTCGCAACCAATCTGGCCTTATACTTCTCAACACTACCATCTGCACCAAATTTCTTCTTAAACACCCATTTGCATCCAATAGGTTTCTGTCCAGCAGGAAAAGGCACCATGTCCCAAGTTTGATTCTTTTCCAAAGAAGCCATCTCATCCTCTATGGCCTCCTTCTAGGACCATGCATCTTTCATAACCAAAGCCTCTGACACAGTTCTAGGTTCATCACTGTTAGTAAGCAAAGAAAAAGCACAACTAGAATCAAGCAATGTATAACCAAACCTCTCAGGTTCTTTCTTATTCATGTAGACCTCCTCAAGAGCTAAGGTTGAGGATCAGCTTCTTCATCTGAGATTTCAGAGCTGCAAGAGCTCTCCTCATCATCAGGTCTAACATTGTCTTTCTATTCAATCTTCTCAGGGGTAGCAAGAAACTAAACAACATCATCTTTCTTTTCTTTTTCTTCTAGTTGTAAAATAGTGGAAGAAGGTGTTAGCTCTTTGAAGATGACACTTTTTCTATACAACACTTTTTCAACCACAGGATCCCAAAGCTTGTATCCTTTCACACTAACACCATAGCCAATGAAGATACACTTAATAGCCTTGTTCTCTAATTTTGACCACTTCTCCCTAGACATGTGCATATGCCTCACAACCAAAAACATGAAGACGCCTTATTGAAGGCTTTCTACCAAACCACACCTCCATGGGTGTCTTACCAACAAGAGCTGATGTAGGAGATCTATTTACAAGATAGCAAGCAGTGGCAATAGCTTCAGCCCAAAACTTTTGTTCTAGGCCAGCTCCACTAAGCATACTCCTAGCCTTCTCCATCAGTGTTCTGTTCATCCTCACTGCAACTCCATTTTGCTATGGGGTATATGGAGTTGTCTTGTGTCTTTCAATCCCAAGTTCCTTGCAATATTTATCAAATTTTGTAGAACAGAACTCACCACTGTTGTCAGTTCTCAAACACTTAATCTTTTTACCAGTCTGATTTTTAGCAAAGGCTTTAAACTCCTTAAACTTACTATAGACTTCAGATTTGCTTCTGAGAAAATAAATCCATGTCCTTCTACTATAGTAATCTATGAAAGATACAAAATATACATATTTTGATAATGAAGGAACATTAACAGGACCAAATACATTAGAATGAACAAGGTCCAACACACTAGAAGACTTATGAGAACTCGAGTAAAACTGAACACAGTTTTGTTTTCCATATATGCAATGTTCGCAAAAGTCAAACTTAAGATTACAATCATCTAACCCCTCAACAAGGTTTTTTTTTTCAGGGTTCTAAGACCATTCTCACCAATGTGGCCAAATCTCTTATGCCATAACATTGTCTTTTCAACAGGAAGCTTAACTTCCAAGGCATGAATACAACCACCAAGACTAGATACAAGAGATTTCTTCACTGCTCATTTAGATGGTGGGAATGAAGTGATTGTTGCCCTCTTTCTTGAGTCAAAAGAACTATTGCATTGTGAAATACATGCCTCTAGCTGAAATAGAGTACCTCTCCTAGTACCCTTAGAAAGCACCCTAGCTCTTCTAATCATCCTGCATCCTTCTTTCGAAAAGACAACCTACACACCTGCATCATTCAACATACTTACAGAAAGTAGGTTTTGTGCTAAGCCTGGGATGTGCATAACCCAAAAGATCCCCTTCACTCATCCATCAAGGAATTGGATAGAGACTCTTCCACAACCAACAATCTTCAAATGAGAGTCGTCACCCAAGTACACTCTTCCACCATCGAACTCCTCATACTTAATGAACCAATCTTGATGCGAGGTCATGTGGAATGATGTACTAAAATCAATCAGCCACACATCATCAGATGCATGGGTTGCCAGGGCTACAATGAAAGCATCACCATCATCTTGTGACTTGTCAAAATATGAATCTGGGTTCTTCTTCTTCTTCTTTTCCTCTTTGTATTCCTTTTAGAAATTCCCAATTTTGCCATAGTTCCAACAGAGAGCCTTGGAATTTCCAGGAGATTTAGATCTCCCACGAGATTTGGATCTACCCTTCTCAGCTTTCTTGTCCTTTTTCCCTTTCTCCTTGGGTCTTCCACAAACTGCAAGAGCCTCTTTGGATGCCTCAGAAGACTTTCTCCACATCTCTTCAGACAATAGCAAAGAAACTACTTCATCCATTTTGAATGTGGATGTGGTGCTTCCAATAGCCATGACAAGATGATCCCACGAGTCCGGCAAAGAACCAAGCAACGTCATACAACGATCCTCCTCATCCATCTTCACACCAACGGATGTCAATTGTGCAACCAACATGTTGAAAGCATTTGTATGTTCTACAACAAATCTTCCATCCTCCATTCGAAGAGAATACAACTTCTTTCTCAGAAAAAGTTTGTTAACAAGGGATTTGGCTTGATACACATCTCCCAACTTCTTCCAAAGCAAGTTTACAATAGCCTCCTCATGGACATTTAACAAGACATAATCAACAAGACTAAGTCTTATTAGACCCTTAGCCTTCTGATCCTTGAGATCCTAGTCAACTTGTGACATTGCCATAGGTTTTGTTTCACTAATAGTTTCCCAGAGGTCTCGATCAACAAGCATCTCTTCCATCTTGAGCTTCCACAGCTCAAAATTAGTGCCATTGAATATCTCCACCTCTATCCTTCCGGATGTGCTTGCCATCTCCTTGTTGTAATAAGATTCAGAATACTCTACACAGACTCCCACTCAACTTAAGATCAGCTCAAAAAACCCCTACCCAACAACTAGGACCAAAGGTGATCAATCTCTGATACCAACTAAAAGGAAGTTAGGTGTGTAGAAATCACTTCATACACTAATCTAATGAGAGGAGAGCTATACAAATTCAATTTAATCTTTACAATTACAGCAACATGAAACATATAATAGAGATATTGCAGCGATACACATAGAACCAAAAAGAAGATAGAAGAAGAGAGACAATATATATCGTGGGGAAAACCCTTATTAGGTGAAAAAACCCACACTCAAAAACCTGCACAATGTATTATCAAAACTGGATATGGTTTACAATACACTTGCAATGCAAGCTTTAATAGTCTTCAACACTCATGTCTGGAGTCAATCCAACAACATAACAGTACCTGTCAATCACATACTACATCTCCTCCTCCAAGCACCTATTTATATAGAATATACAAGGCAAAATTGGCTCTATCTTGGAATGGGCATCCAACTTGGCCTCAAGGCCCAAAACCCATGCCTATGGACACTTGTTCAACATTGTAAGATGCATCTGACATTTGTCCATAGCCCCCATCCCAAAGAGGTCTCCTATTTCAAAAATGGGCTATGATAGATGCTCTTACGACCGTCATAGAATCTATCATAGCAGTTACAACTTACAGCTATAAGAGAATATGTCATACACAGGCTATAAATAGCATATTCTCTTACAACATGTCATAGTCCACCTTGGGGCACCCAAAGATGCCTTTTTCAAAGATGCTTCTTAAAACATGTCTTTACCTATCTTACAAGCTTCTATTTTCGACTCTTACATGTCATAACTTCATCATAGGAATCCATCATAACTATTTTGGTCAAAATTCCCTTACACAACATCCAAGATGCCGACACATGGCAAAATACTCCTACCACAAAGTGGGATATCTATCTCCTCATGTTAGGACAAAATTACAAGTTGTCATCTTCCATGTAGGATGACACATCATCGTGCCACATCCCACAAAATGACAATATGGAATTTATAATTAATTTACATCATAGGCAATGAATAAATAAATACAATCAAAATAATGCAAGGAATTACCAAGGTTGAGACACCTTAATTCCAAACATACCTTCCCTGTCAACCAATCTCCTTTCTATCTACCGGATTACTCATTGTGGTACAAGAAAGATAGCTGAATTCACTCCTGATTCAGTGATCATACGGGACTTGGAGAGTAGAGATATCATTGTTGTTGGGATGGTTGATCATGCATCTCTCTTGTATACATTCTCCCATTTTTCTTCTTCTAATGATGTAGATTTATTTCTTGATACTCACACTCATTTATCAATTGTGAATCATGTTTCTGAGGAGAAGTTTGGCCACTTAAACCTTGGTTTTCTTTCATCTACATTGGTTCATGAGACTAGTGCTGAGCCTCCATCACCTCAACCTCCTACTTCTTCAGAGATCGACATGGTTTCTTCTACTTCAGTTGAGCAGGATCATTCAGGTTTTTCAGACATGACTTTGTGGGATACTTTCTTGACAGGTATATCAGACTTGTTTTGTGAGTATCATATTGCAAATTTGGAAGACACACTTGAGGGGATATCTCTCCTATTTGATGACAATTACAACACAACTATTATCCCATCTACTTCATCTTTGGAGATTTTTCTTCATGAGTCTACCTAGGATTTTGGATTGGTCACACCTCATTGCATAGTGTCATTCTTTGATTCTGACATGTGGACATTCAAGCAATTTTCAGAGACATCCATCTTGAGACTACTTTCCTCATCTCTCTTCTTAGAAATGGAGTTTCTTCTACATCATCCTTTGGATTGGTTTCTTCCTAAGGGAAGAAATGTTGTTTGTAGGTACAGGATTCTCTTCAGTATTCTTCTTCAAGCATTCACCATTAGAATAGGAGCTACTTCATTGTGGGGGGACATATAGTCTCACTCTTGCTCTCCTATAGGGGTATTTGATTCTATACATGTGATAGAATTAGTCCTTGGGGGGTCATGTTGAGTCCTCCTACTATCACTTCTTTCACTTTCATTATTTTATGCATTGTCACTTTTGGAGAGGAGTTTTTCCCATGAGGTTTTCTCCTTTTCTCCACTTGAGAAAAACCTCATTGGGTTAATACCTAACTGGTATACCCTTGTGTGAATAATTCATATATTATTTAACTATTTATTAGTTAAATAATATTCACACATCACACTTAATTCACATGTTAAGTTGACTTAGTGAGTCTTCTAGATGTTTCTAGTTGTTGATAGTTGTAGTGAGTTGTCTTATCCTACACATGTGCTCTCATTGGCATCCTATCCTCTAGTTATCACATGTGATAGGAATGTGACACTTGTCACATGACTACAAATCTTGTTTCTCATCCTTTCCTTTATAAGCAAGGCTCTCTCATTGTATTTCAAACAGTTTCATATACAATTTTATACAATATGTTGTATAGAATATTGTTCCATTGTTTTAGCATCTTCTCTTTTATCTTTGTTTGGAAGGTTTTATTGATTGCAGGGATCCTGGCTTCTTGAGTCACATTGACTCTTACATTGTTGTAGTTGACAAGGATGTACATGTCGGCAGAGAGGGTTCAAAGGTGGTTGATATGAAGACTTTAACTTGAAACTTACAAAATTATACCAAAAGTTAAACCTGACACCTAAATAGAAATTGTAGAATAGTGCATAGATCCTACAAATAGGTAGAGAGTGGTACAATAGATCCTTATAGTATAGATCTGTACTGTATGGATTTACAGACCTAAAAAAAATTCAAAATTTTTCAAAAAATTTGCAAGAAGAAAAGTATAGGGTATTTTATGTCAATCCTCACCTACAAGGCCTCCTAGATGCAATAGTGAGGTTAGATATAGTATAGGAGATCACCTAAAAAATTTGATGTGCAACTCTTGACAAAATAGGTTAGATTTCACAAAGAAAATGCATAAACCTGCAACAAGCGGGGTTAAAACATAAAATGAACACGTGTCTTCATCATCACATTTGGGCTTGGACATAAAACAAACTTGTGCTTGAATTGATTAGTGGATTTGAATTCAATTTAGGGTGTGTATGCTCTTCCCATGCACTTTGCATGATCTTGGGAATCAAAAACATCCTTTAATCCATTCAATGTTAATGTAGATAGAAAATAAGGATGAAAGGATATCAATTTTCTATCTTGGACATAAAAGGAACATGTGTCTTCATCATCACATTTGGGCTTGGACATAAAATGAACTTATGCTTAAATTTCTTAGTGGTTTGAGTGTGATTTAGGGTGTGTATGCTCTTCCCATGCACTTCGCATGATCTTGGGAATCAAAAACATCCTTTAATCCATTCATCTTCACACACACATTTCAATTTCTAAAGGTCAATCAACATTGCAAGTGTGAGTCAAGTGTGTGTGTAGGATCTCTCCTTGCATTGTAAGGTGATATTGAAGATCAAAAGCACCACTTGATTTGCTTTTGACACCCTTTTAGGAGGCCTGCTTGGAGACACCACTCCAAGGTATGACCTCAACTCTAGTGTTTTGGTAGAGTATAAAGAGTGAGGAGTGAATCGAAAGACACACCTCTTGGAAGTTGGAATATTGTCATTCAGGCTAAGCCCCCAAAAATTTTATATCTTGGGGAAGTGAAGGTGAAGGGAAAGTTACCCCTTTCTCTTGTCTGTGTGGCATTATTTCACTTTCATTGCATGTAATTGCCTCCACGTACCTCGTGTATATTGGGGACATCCTTATACAACTTGTTCATCCTAGCATAAGACTTATTGGACATACCCACTTGACTAAATTAGGCTTGTTGATGTGTCTTCAAGTGTCTTCATAATCACACAATCAATTTTCAAAGTCAAACTTGCTATTGTGTCTTGTGTGTGTGATTCTTGCATGTACATGTGAAATCTTTTATTTGAAAATTGCCTAAGTCAAGCTATCAACAAACACATTCCACATCATCCTAAATATCCTTTTCATCACATTCATCCTAAGCCAAGTCGCCTTCATCATAATCCAACCCTAAATCACCCTAATTGTCATATCCACTTCATCATATTCATTATCTAATTCAATTCATTTTGAGAGTCTACCCGTGTCTTTCACCCCACCTATCCTCTTGAGGGGGCATCATTCTAGATCATCCAATTACTATCATCCTAGCCACTTATCCAATCCTATTCATCCATATATCATAGTAATCATCCTTCATCCACCTAATCATCCAATCCCATCATTTATAATCACCCAAGTCATATTCCTTGTCCACCTAGTCATTCCACATCACCAATCTATCCATAATCCAATCAATTTCATCCATCCCATGTCTTAGTCATATCCTAATCATTCTACATCATCATCCTATCCATAATCCAATCAATTTCATCCATCTGATCATCATAATCATAACTCCATTCTTGAGCTCCATCTAATACATCCTTTTCAAAATGGTTATGACACTAGAAAACAAGAACTATGAGGATGATCCTTATGGAACCCAAAGAATGTTTGATACACTTAGATGGTTATATAGAAAGGAAACAATTGCTACCCCACCACAACACCAACAATTATAACAACACTTGTCCATACCCAAGCTAATGCTTCAACGCATCAAGGTCCACATGTCCAAACTCAAGCCTCATCATCCCATGTTCAAAACTCAAATACTGGTGATTCCTAACAAATCATGCAACAAATCCTAGCCCAACAACAAGACATTTTCCAAAAATTTCTATCTGCCTACCAATCCCAAACTCAAAAAACAAAACCACAAACACAAGGTCCCTATCCATTAAACAACCACAACCACAACCTTCATTTAATGCATCATCCATTATATCATCGCCCATACAACATCAACAACTTCTATCTCAATCATGTGAGTCATCCCCCTCAACTTCATACCAACTTAATCCACCCACATTTCAAGTCACTCCTACATCACCCTACCCCACTTATTCCAATATTAACAAATATCCACATCAATCCATATCAAAAGATATTCCACCTACATATCCCAACATTTCAACTCACCACCAAATCCATTCACAAGACTATCAAGTTCCTTCACAACAAGAACATACAAGTCCAAGTTACCCTTTGTACCAAGATCAAGTGTCCTTAAGTCCTCATGCTATCTTTGACAAGGGGAACACCACTCTAGCTCATGCATCTTGTGAATACCCTTCTTCATCATCCAATCAAATACCAATCCAAGAGCCTACTAGTCCTATCCCAACACCTCTATGTAGTCCCAGTCCTAGTCCATTGATCCACCAATCTTCCAATCCATCAAGCCCTTCATTACCTTCACCACCAAGTTCCATCAACCCTTCACTAGAGGATTCAATGGAGACACTTGTACAACAATTGGTCCAATCAAATTTGATTGAGCTACCCCAATAAAACCATATGGTCCAAATGTCATAAAACCCCATTCGTATAATAAAAATGATTATTGTGCATACCATAGGGTTAAGGATCATACAACATTCAATTGTTCCACACTTAGAATATTGATGAAAAACCTCATAAAGTGTGGTAAGATTGTGCTTAATAATCCCAAATCCACTAAATCCACCCCTATGGTCCATCCACCTAAACACAATCCTAATCCTAATCCATCCAATCCCACTATCCTTTAATATAATCCAAAGCCTAACCCATCCAATCCCATTATCCCTTCATCTAGTCTAAATCCTAATCCATCCAATCCCATTATACCCCCATCCAATCCTAATCCATCTTATCCCACTATCCCTCCATCCAGTCTAAATACCAATCCATCCAATCCCATTATCCCCCATCCAATCCAAATCTTAATCCTAATCCTATAACACCATCCACCCTTATTATCCATCCACCCATACACTTATGACAGATGTGATCTAGTGGCTATTAGCAAGGAATGAACCATCTCCATGTCATAAAACACTTATCCTTGAGCCTATCCAAGAGCCTTCAAACAACATGTCTAGTCCTCAACTTCCATCATGTATTACACAACCTATCAAGCCTATAGAAGAATTTCCCATCATGAATCCAAGTCAAGATCTATTGTACTCATGTTGTTGACCATCAAGAGCCTATCAAGCCTATCCAAGTGTCTCCCACTTCCACTTCCATTCAAGAAAATCAAGAGCTATGTTAAGAGTATAATCTAAAGCATGTGGAAACATCAACCCTTTATCTAAATCAAGATCAAGGAACCTCCTTTCAGCCCATCCATACCTATATCTTTTCTATGATAAAGATATTATCTATGATCAAGTTCCCATCCATGAGCAATCAATCCAAGTTCAACCTATCCATAACTTATATATTTTCTATGATCAAGATATTATCTATGATGAAGAGCCTATCCATGAGCAACTTGATCCTATCCATAATCCCACAACTATCCATGAGAATGAAACCTCCACTGATCCTATCCATCTTCCACCTAGCCCTATCCATGATCCAACAACATCCACTTTGCTTGATGAGACACTTGGCTCCCAAGTGAACATGGATGATCAAACAAATATCTTGGATCTTAATGAGCATAATGATAATCAAGATCCTAACGATCCTTCATCACCCACTATTGACCATATTACAAATCCATCATATCCTATTAGTCATACTACCTTCATTCATGAATGTTCTTCCTTAGAAAAGCAACAACCTCTATCCACCTCACCCTATCCATCAAATAAGGATCTCGCGTCTAGTGTCCAAAACACCCATAGTCCCATTGTCCATCGAATACTCCAAAAATGAATTATCAAGGTAAAGGCTTAGGCCTTCGTGAACAAGGTATTTTGGAGCCTATCCATGTCAAAGTACCTCTACAATCATATGGCCTTGGATATATACCCCAAGGAAAACAATCTAAATATGTTGGTACTTCCTCCATGCCTCTTACATCCACCCCTTTCCATCACAAACCACACCATACCCCCAAAACATATGTTTCCATCCCTCCTCTATCATCCTACAACTCCCAAAAGCATGTGACCATACACCTTCCACCATCCACTTTACCTCCACTCCTTCCAACTCCTAGTAATATCCCTCCATCTAATTTGCATCCACTACTTCCAACTTCTAATATCCCTCCATCCAATTTACATCCACTACTTCCAAGTCCCAATATCCCCCCATCCACTCTACCTCCACTTCTCCCAACACCTAATATCCCCATCCAATCCCATTATCCCTCCATTCATAAATACCCTACACTTCCTAATTATGATCAACAAATGTAGACATCGACCAAACATGAAGCTTCCACCATGTCTATGGGAGTTAAAAATAAAAATTTGGATGCCTCTATTCATAAATAAAAAAATCCTACAAATCCTTATACCTTCTAAGGGTACCAATGCAAAGAGTCAAATAAAAATCAATCCAAAAGGCTACCCAAGTCCATATTTTCACAAGAAAAGTCCCATATCCAATGCAAAAATCATAACAATCCTAAGTCTATATGGGTCCCTAAATTCCTACATTTAAGTAGAACCATCCCCTAAGAAAACATCTCAATTGATTCCTACACCTCCTCCAAATCAAAAGCTTGAATATTTATCATGGTGTGTGCAACTATTGGTCATGGTTCCTTTTCATCCCACGACATTCCCACATACCTCCATCTCCCCATATTTCATCCACTATCCTACATATTTCACCCATCATATCCCTATGGTCCATGCTTTTTGCATAAACCTTACATAATCCACATCATAATACACTATCCATCCATCCATAATTCACATCATAATCCACTATCCTTGCATACATAATCCACTATCCTTACATCCATAATTCACATCATTCTCCACTATCCCCATCCATCCTTCCATAAACCTTTCATAATCCATATGATAATCCACGTCATAATCCACTATCAATCTACTCCATCTCCCTTTCATGCAACCCTCTACCAACACCTATGAGCATAATGACATTTGACATGGTCCATGTGTGAAATCTATCTTTAATGGGACTATCACCTTTCATGGAACTAGATGCTTGAGTCCCTCCCATCCATATCCACCTATCCCATCCAAATATCCCATAAACAAAAAAAAGAGAGAAAGGAAGAACAGAAGAAATCAAAATAGTAAAGAAAATCCCTTCATATAAGTGAAAACCACCTTGGTGGTGCCTTGGATAAGTACCAACCTGGCAAATAGGCATCATGTGTAGGTTGATTATCTATGTAACTTACACTTGGGGGCACATTGTCTCATCCATCCCATACTATCATTTCCTATCCTATGATATCATATCCTAGCATATCCATCCATTATGCCCACATGCCTATCCTATTGAACCCATCCCTCCTCACTTACTCCTTTTAATCTTGACAAAGATATGGGGGGAAAATGTTGAAAAATGCTTTGATATATCTCATCCTTTCCAACCAATCCTATCATCATCCTCTTGTCATAAGATTTGTCATGTAAAATCCTAAGAATTACACTTAGAATGGGGCATGTTATTCCTATGTGACATAGTCTTTGGAGATCACATCCAAGCTCCCTTTCCTATCTTGGACATAAAATGAACATGTGTCTTCATCATCACATTTGGGCTTGGACATAAAACAAAATTGTGATTGAATTTCTTAGTGGATTTGAGTGTGATTTAGGGCACATGTATGCTCTTCCCATGCACTTCGTGTGATCTTGGGAATCAAAAACATGCTTTAATCCATTCATCTTCACACACACATTTCAATTTCTAAGGGCCAATTAACATTGCGAGTGTGAGTCAAGTGTGTGTGTATACTCTCTCCTCGCACTGCAAGGTGCTCTTGAAGATCAAAATCACCACTTGATTATTTTTTATCATTGTTTTAGGAGGCCTATGTGGAGACACACCACTCCAAGGTATGACCTCAACTCTAGCATTCTGATAGAGTATAAAGAGTGAGGAGTGAATTGAAAGACACACCTCTTGGAAGTTGGAAACTTATCATTTAGGCTAAACCCCCAAGGACTTTATACCTTGGGGAAGCGAAGGTGAAGGGTGTGTTAGCCCTTTCTCTTGGCTATGTGGCATTATTTCACTTAATTATGTGCTTGAATTGCTTAGTGGAGATCAAATTTCTATCTACATTAACAACATAAGAAATACATGGGGAATGATGCATGATATTACTTAAACATGACCCATCATGCCAACCAAATACGTACAACATGTGAGGAAGATGTATGTCACCATCTCACACCTTTCTAGAATTTATAGTCCATATGATGTAATTATACCTACTAGCACTTTGGGGGAAACTCATAAGATGCACTTTCACATACTACCATTTTAGGCTTAACACTTGTCAACTATATTAAATTGATTAATGGTATGGATCCATGGAAAAGAAATTAATTAAACTAAGGAATACCTAGATTTTGGATGTGATTTCCAATTGGATCACTTAGAGGCTTCGAACTAACTTTGAACCGAAGTGACTATTAATTATGTTTAACCCAATTCTCTATCTGCTAACTCAGCGACTTAATGTAATTCCTTTAGAGATAAATGTTCTCAAAGTATTTTTGATGTGAAATCATTTACAATCTAAATAATTATCAATGTTCTAATGTTGGGTTTAATTTGATATTTAAGGTCCAAGTTTAAACAAGTTATTACTCTAAAGTACAACATCTTTGAAGTGAAAACACAAGGATTACCACTTTACACATCATGTTTGAGCTTACTCTCGATGGAACTCACAAAAAATGAGTGGGGTCTACCTCCTTAACTCCAAGTTGTACACTTAGGTAAATTAAAATGTGTTTTAGTCCCATTTTTCTCTAGAGAACTTAAGATAGAATTTAAAAAGAAAAGGGAGCTTCAAAGTGTGTTCAAACCTAAAGTCACATCTAACCTAAATACAACCCCTTGAAATTTTCAAGGGTCATTAAATTTTGACTAAGTCAAACCGATCCTTCAACTTGGTTTAACTAGGACACAAAGTATTTTGTACTTGTAACTCATTGGGAATATGATATTTATAGTAGGATTCAACTTCATAGTTTTTGAGTCAAACTCATTGAACCATATTACATGATTAATGGTTCACACAAACCTATCTCTCATGAACTCATGTAATATGGGTCAATAAGTATGACTCAAAAACTATGTAGCTGAATCTTGATATAAATATTATAATTTGACACATTACAGAAATTACCTCCTACTTGTTGGGAAATACATAAAATATTTTGTGCAAATTGTAAGGAAATCCATTCTAAGAATCTAATTATATTATTATTTACACTATAATAAATCCTTTGTGAGCTTCTTTAATTATCAATAATAGAGTTCATTCAAGACATTATATTTCCTACATCGAATAGATTCTTCTAAAATAATTCTCATTTGTAACCTCTCTATCTTCCGACTATTAACATCCTTTGAATTCATACAAAATATGATCTAAGGAAGGAGCCTATGAACACAATCTAGGTGATAGAATAATTTGGCACATCAACATTTACTAAAAACCATGGATTGTGCACCTATACACCTATAACACAACAATAGAGAGCTTCAAGTGCACCTCTTTAAGGAAAGAAGGTTAATGGATTACATGGATGCAATTAAAATTTGGATTCAGTCTAGCCATCAGGTATCACAAAGAAGGAATGAACACATGTTAAAATTAAATTATTCCTCTAATATTAATTAATTAAAAATAGATCTTCATGAGCTAGATTTCTTCGATACTGAGGTGACAAGATCAAATGATTTTGCTTGACCAATAGAAATGGATTTGAGATACACATTAGGTATAAAGGCTTCAACTATGTTTTAAGGTAGACAACTTCTCCACTCTAGTCTCTCTCTCCCTCACACACACACCTACTTATAGAGAGTGACTGTACAATGAATTTAGTAATTTTACTTCCTTGGTATTAGAATAGAGTTAAGGTCTTCTATTAATAAGAGCTCAAGGATTATCTATTAAATAGAGACAAGATGGTTTCTAATTTAAGACTACCTAACTAATGATTGCACTGTTTAGTATATTACACAAATTCTCCTCTAAATATTTTTTAAGACTATTTAAACATAGACATTCAACTTAATACTTTTGTAGTAAAATGCCTCTCAGAATCAACTAACATCTAATCCTATGATTCATATATGGGTTCCTTATCTAGATATGTCTAATCTAAATCAATAGTGAGCTACACATTAAAATACATTAACCAATTTCACCTAGTTATTCAATTCACATTTAGGCATTTCACTTTCAACTACATTCATATCCTTTGCAACATTAATTAATTAAGCCAAGTTAAATAATTTAAATTATTAGATGTATTCATTTCTTAGCCTCATTGCAACAAAGATTGTTATCAAGTGTAATACTAGTCTAGGTCTTCAAGGTTCATTTCATTATAATATTTTTTGTCATGGTTCTTTTATGAATCCTCTAGCAAAGGTCTATGTGTCATTACTTATTGTGAATTCAAAAAAAAACACAACATTCATCTAAATCATAAAAAGACTAGAATACATTATTTGGGTCTTATGCTCTACTATACTTATTGTAACACACAGTCAAGAGGTTATAGAGATTCCACATAAACTAGTTAACAAGGTATCATAGTTATTAAGAAAATATGAAAAACTAAACTAATTTATGACTTCCCTAATAATATAGGGGCTAGCAATTAATCTCTAGAGGCTAGCTTAACACCACTCGATTTGTTATCATATAATTCATCCCATCATCTAGTTTCATATTTATGATTTTCACATAGATTGGTCGAACCAGGACATCTAAACATTATTACATTTGATTAACATTATACTTCAATCTTCAACAAGCATAAAATTATTGATTTTGTTTCCACATTATTGTCTAACTCAAAGCATACAATTCCTCCTTGTTCTTATTAGGATGAATGTTCCTAAAATTTGCTTGTATATTAGCAAACAATGCCATAGTATAAACATAACATATTCCAAAGGTTAAAGTCATCTTGCATCATAACATAAAAGTTAGTATCACGCTAATCTAATCTAAACTAATTAGAAATTATATCACCAAACATCTCCCTAATGCTTGTCACTCCTCAATGCACACAACCAAACTAGAATAAGTTGTGTAATTGTTCCACCCAACAACCCTCATAGTAGGTGCCTATCTTGTAGTGGTATAATGGATGTGAGTAAACAGTAACCATAGATGTACCTCAACCTCTTAAAGAACTAGGCTTGTCACAATAACTTAACATTTTGCACCATCTCAAACAAATGAAGCCCATACATAAATTCTAGAACATATCATTTGAATAATCATAGGAATGGAGAAAGAAAGATTAGAAGAAGGAACCCCCTTTTATTTTTATCCCCCTGACTTTATATAGAGTTTTTTTCTCTAATTTCAATAAATATCTTGCATCTCATTATGGTTTTATATCTTTGGTGAATTTAATACCAAGCCATCATTTTAGGCTCCTCAGACTACCCATTATTTGTCTATTATGTTGTTTTCCACTCTCATAGTGCATTCATATTTTAGTTGACCTTCTATCCATTTTCCATGTTTTCTCCTAGATTTAATTATTTTCATAATTTATTCTTGATTTATTGGGTTTGCCAATTTCTTTAATTCATTGCATTCTATAAATGCAACTAATTATTGGGGCATATCCCAGAGTTGATAGATTTTCTAAGTTTACACACAATTTAAGGACAATGAGCATACCAAGACTATCATGATCCTACATTTTAACAAATTGACTCTACTAGATATCAACATTCTCACCTTCTCATCAAATTATGAGCTAAGTACACCTTTCCTTCACAATTAATTTCTTAAAATTAGCATTTATTTCTAAATTATTTAATACCAACTACCATTGATTTAATCTATATTGGTTTATGTTGTATAAAATTTATTTAATTAACCAAAGTTATATTTAAGGAAAAATTATTTTCCAGTTTATTTAATTAGCCTATTAAGTATAGCTCTAGTAATTCTAATGTAAATTAATTATCACATTAGAATCTTTTACGTTTGAATTAGTTAATGAGTAACATCGATATAAATTTTTGAAAGAGAATGTTTTCTTTGTTTTTCTTTGTTCGTCTCTTCATTTTAACTACCTAAGCTTAGGGTATGTTTAGGTAGTGCTAAACCATTGCTCATGTTAGATGGACTTGGACAATGCCCATTGGATAGCATGTTGGGCTATCATGGTATTATGCTTATTGTATCTACTTCTCTGTTGCTTAAGTTGTGTGCTCTCTTCCTTGTTTCTTTAGTTCCCCGCAGTTTTGTGAAGTCATCTTCTCACAATGGGTTCTATTCAGAGGAACAAAAGGTTGTTCTTCCGAGTGCAGAAATGGAAAAGACTGACACATGGAGTTTTCTATTCGAATTTGCTTGTTGATAGCTTCAAAATCCATAATGAGGAGGTGGAGAATGTGATTGTTCAGGTGTGTGGTTGTGATGTGCTTCACTTTCCAAGAACAATTTATCTATCACAAGTAGTGACCCACTTTCTTTCTAACTTGATGGATCTGCTACAGAGTGTGAAGATGGCAAGAAATCTTGCAATTAAGTTTGTTCAAGACTTCCTATTTTCCGCTGGTAAAGTTGGTGAAGCTATGGAAAATTATGACTTACATATGGGGATGACACCTATTGGGGGATTGTTTCCCCATAAGGATATAAATCATCAGCTGATTTTGCAATGTGTTTATAGTGGCCTTCTTCATGGTTTACAAAATAATTATGTTGTGTCTATTCAAAACTCTCTCCACTATCATGCTACCGAGATGGGTGAGGAATTGGAGGAGGCAGTTCATGAAGTCTTCCAGGCCCTGCACTTTCTTGTTCATTTCCAACTGCCACCTCTTTTGGCCGACGTTATTGCTCCAATTGATTTTGAGTGACAAGGCTAGGTGATCTAAGATCTTAATGTAATGAATTAGTTGGTGTTTCCTCTCGAATAATATAGTTTATATCATGTAATGTATTCAAAGGGGATGGTAGTATACCTCTACACTTTTTGTAATAGCTTTTTGGCACTGCTTCTCTTGTTTTTCTTTGAGAAGGCTTCAAATGTTGTAGGTACTAGTGTTTATGTATTCCCTCTTGCTAGCTTTAAGAGGCCTAGTTATCTATTTTTTTTGGGTTGGTATCATGCTTATTTTGCCCCCTACTTTCCCTATATGGGATTTTTGTAATCATCTGATACTTTTATTATATTAATATATAAGTTTAGGTTCTTAGCACCTTTTTTTATAAAAAAAAAGTATTTGTGAACATTGTAAACTAGGTCCTTGAGACCATTGTAATAAGAGAATAGTTATACATTATTATATCCTCTTATGTTGGTTATGATCCATCCATGTTTGGGATGAGACCCTTTAATTCTAATATATATTTGATATTATTTTGGTTGTTTTCACACCTCCTTGTGCAAGATTGTTAGCATGATTTGTTATGTTGAAATAATGATATATCAGCATGTTTGTTCCAATTTATGAAATGTTGTAATTATGTTCATGTATACTTTATTGAAGATTTGAGATCCATGCACATAAGTGGCAAGGTACCTACCTTTTCTTTTGGCATGTGTTAATGTTGGTGTCAAATGTGCATAGCATCTTGCATCACTTTTATCGTATTTTTCTTTGTGGTGGTTGATGAGCCTAGTTATTATCTTGTTTTCTTATAGTTTTATGCAAGTTGAAAGACATTCTCAGACATTATTTTAAACATATTTCTATATTATGTTATCCTCTATGATCATTATACAGACTTCAACCTAGTTATTAAGTATATGGAAATATGATTATAATATGATGAAAATTGTATTTTATGTGTGGGAATGTATGGATTGTAGAGAATGTGTTGGTTATGGTTGTTGGTATATTGTTCATGTTTTTGGACTAACTCTTGCAGCTAGAGAAGAAGGATTGTAACCCGCAGCCACTATAAGGTGTCACCCGCAGCCACAACATTTCTAGGTAGCAGAGTAGGGAAGGTTCCAAACTCAACTAAGTACTGCAACCATGACATGAAGACACTTGATGGAGATAATCATGCATCATGATGGTAATCAATAAAGATGATTGAAAGTTTGAAGGATTTTGTTGTAACTAGAAGACCAACGAGACTTATTCAACCAATCCACGTTCCCCTATTTCAGCAAAGAGTTCCACTTTTATTAGGACTCTTCTTTCCTTCTTTTCAGTTATTGTTGTTAGCATTCATCACACTCTGGTTTGTACAGAGTGGTGTTTTATGATTTTGGTTAAGAGACCTATTTCAATAAACTTCCCCGTGCCTATATGTATGGCTTGGTGGTCGAGGTAGTAAAGTTGTTAGTTAAGTTTTCAAGTTTGAAATAGTTTTGTTCTGATGTAGATATAGCTATCTAATTTAGTGGTGGTTCTTTGACAACCCCAACAACCTATTCCAACCTTTGGTTTTCATAGAAACCCAAGACAACTAGCACCTCCTTTGTAATTAGGCCTCTAGTCTTATAGCCTTGTTTTAGGGTCTATCAAAAGTTTTCTTGCACAAGGGGCATCACATTAGAAATACAATGGTAGTTTTGAGTACCCATTTGCCCCTTTGTCAACATATCAAAATATGGGTATGGGTTGTTTTGACCAAAGACCCCAAATCTATGACAAACCTGTTTGGAACTAGGCCAATTATGCCTCTTTTGCAAAGCAACCACTAGACCACTGCAACCCAAACTCACCAAACCAATTGGAGACCTCCGCTTACATGTTAAAATGACCAATTTCATGGGTTTTTTTCCACTGGAACAACTTTTAAGGCATTGATCTATTCACTACACACTCATTTGGCCTAATGCATGGTTATATTAGGCATATGCTTCATCAAACTCTGCTATAAACCTATTTCCTGACTTTATGCTTGTAGAAACCATTAAACCTACCCCATACAGCCCCATTCCAAAAATTTTACGGGGATCTCTCAGTGGAATGGCCTAGATATGCATGGATTTTGGCCTCAAAACCCTAAATCAAGGTTTTATGACAATCTACAGAAAAAGCATGATATCTCTCTGCAAACGCAATGAAATCTCCTCAAACCACATGCAACACAAAGTTAGTTCACTCCTCTTTCATTTACAAGTGGGTTCAGGTCATGATAGAGATGTACAAGGGAGTACCACGGCCTAGAACAACATTTTTTGCAGGAAAATGAACAGGAAAATAGAGTTTTATTACAAATTTGCCCTTCAAAACCTTCAACAACCCCAGCCTCAGTTTGTGTGAAGGTATTTGTAAATACTTGAGGTAGTTTTCAATGGTTCATAAGTAGAAACCAAACAATATGACTGTTTACTCTTCCCTCCAATACATGGTTTTATTGAATTTTCAAAACAACACTTGTAAACCTTTGCATTACATGACTTCATTGGACTAGACATGACTCAAGGCCATACAACATGATTCCAATACATCTAAAATTGGTCATCTTGACCTTGTTACATGCAAAATAGTGACAAAACAACACAAACTTGTGTTAGGATGTCCTAGAACCTTATTATAACAACCTCATAGCCAAGATTGGCTAAGGTGCTCCTGCACCATGCAACTGGGGTGAAAAGATTCTAGAATTCTATTAAAATGAGTTCTTCGAGGTCCCATGCTATTTGATATCCTCTTCTGACATCCAAGTAGTATCTTCATTTGGTAATCCATGCCATTTGACCAAATGTTCATTGTATGTACCTTGTTCCTTGTTCTCTTGACCTCTCTTGTATTCAAAATGGCCTCAAGCTTCATTGACTGACTAGGTGGAAGATCTCTTACCCAGTCTTCATCATCAACTCCATCTAATCCTTCACCTGCAACAGGAGGTCCCTTGAAAGGATACATATCTATAACATTGAAGATGGGTGAGATAGCAACTCCAGGATGGAGTTCTATCTCACATGCATTTGACCCAAACTGCCCCAATTGCTTGATTGCTTACACCACATTCTATGGTAAACACTTTGTTGAAGTCAGGTAGGGGCAAGGATAGGCTATTGTGCCACTCTTGTTTTCAGGTATTCAAAGCTTTTATCTACTACAACAGTCCATTGGAACTTATTCCTCTTCTCCCCTTTGATGGTGTCAAGAATGGGTGAGCGTATGTGACTAAAATTCTTGAAAATTTTCTTATAAAACGTGGCCAATCCATGAAAACTCTTCACTTCTCCAACTGATTTAGGTGTTAGACAATTGAGAATGGCCTTAACTTTTGTAGCATCCATCTTTAGGGTACCTTTGGAGATGACAAACCCAAGGTAGACCAGCTCCTCTTTCAAAAACTCTCATTTCTTAAGGTTGATCATCAATCTCTCTTCATCCAACCTCTTAAATACCCTGTCCAAATCTTGCAAATGATCCGCTTTTGTCTTGCTATATACAAGGATATCATCTAAGTACACTACTACAAATTTTCCAATGAAATGTTTTAGCACTTCATTCATGAGTCTCATGAATGTACTAGGAGCATTAGATAGGCCAAAAGGCATCGCCAACCACTCATAGAGACCTCCATTGGTTTTAAAGGTAGTCTTCCACTAATCACCTTTCCTTATCCTTATCTGATGATAGCCACTCTTAAGATCAATTTTTGAAAAATAACATGCACCCGCAAGGCTGTCCATGAGATCTTCCATTCTTGGTATAGGAAAATTGTATCTAATTGTGATTTTGTTAAGGGCTCTTGAATCAATACAAAGTCTCCATTCTCCACCCTTTTTAGGTGGCAAAACAGTAGGCACAACACAAGGAGTCAAGCTTTCCCTTATCAAACCCTTGTCTAACAATTATTGGATCTAATTTTTGACTTCTTCATTCTGTTGTGGAGTCATTTTGTAGGCTGCCGTATTAGGCATACTTGCACTAGGGATTAGATCAATGTGGTGGCTGACATCTCTCATGGGAGGCAAGGAATTTGGCAACTCTTTCTCCACTAAATTCTCATATCTCTCTAATAGGATCTGCACTTCCTTGGGAACTTCTATTGCATCAATTGTTGCTTAGTCTGATATGGGCTTACCAACAATTGCAAAACCAACCCCTTCTTCATGTAAGGTCTTCAAGAACTCCTTCTCCTTCACTACTATAGATTAGATATGCAAATAAGGAAGAAATACTAAACAAAATGCAATAAACACAAAGTTATACCTTACATGCAAACCCAATCCCATCAAGAGAGGAAGGAGCCTTTGCACCCAAAACAAGCTCCTAGACAAAGATAATCCCTAGACAATGAATTGAAATGTGAAATGCTACTCTAATTAGCAACTCACTATTCTAGCTCAAGAGTGATTTTGACATGGTAACTTTGCATAAACTTGGATGATGAAAATGGATTGTGAGAGGTTCTATTTATAGACTTTTGGAAGGGATTTTGATCCAATGGTGGAGATTGATTTGGAAGATCAATGGTGGAGAATAAAAGTGATGTGGAGGGCCTAGATTGAATCTTAAATGAATGGAGGGCTAGGAATAAAAATGATTATTTTATTCATTTTGGGAAAAGGGGTTATTTAATGAGCATGGGGGTGAAGGATTATTTTGGAATTAAAGTTTCATATGGGGGAATGTAAATGAATTAAAAATTCATTTAGGGAAGAGAGGAAATAAATGAGTATGGGGTTGTAAGAAGAAATAAATGTGATGTGGGATGTTTTTAAATAAAAAATTGACTTATGTGGATTTAATTCAATTTTTTATTTGGAGGATGTGGGGAAGGGTGTTAAACAAGTTTTGACCACCCAAATGAAGGGGTTAGGATTAATTAAACAGAGGTTTTATTTAATTAATCCTAGGGCAAGGATGAGGTAGGCTAGGGTAGGCAATTAAATAATAGCTATTTAATTGTCTAGGGTAGGGATAGGTTAATTATAGGCTGAATTAATTAGTTAACATGGTTTTAACTAATTAATTAGATTTAGTGAAAAAGGGGAAATTGATTTAATAAATATTGCATATTTATTAAATTAATTGGTTAAGGTTTGGACTATTGAATTAATGAAATTAATTCAATTTTGGGGATAAAATGGTGTGAATTTGGAAAATGAAAGGGGTAATTAATTAAATAAAAATTTAATTAATTGGTTAGAAGGGAAATTGGTGTGTTTAGGGTTGTCAGGAGTCAGTTTGATGGTAGAAGATATTTTTAGGTGTCTGCATTTGCCCCTCTTTGACGTGGCGTCTGGACCTAAGAGGGAAGTGGCATCAGGTCGAAGAAAAATATGCCTCAGCTACTAGGCAGGTATGAGATGGATAAGGGATGCCCCCTCCAAAGGTCGGCGGGAAAATAAAATTTGTCCAGGCTAGTTCTCGAAAAGGATGCGACAGGAGTGAAAGTTGGATAGGGGATGGGAAAAGAGGATGACGGGAAGAAAAATGGAGGAAAAAGGCTAAGATCTGCACCCCAGAGGGAAAAGGAGGAGGTGGAAGGATGAAATGGCCCACTATATTAGGCAAAGTGGGCCCTTAGAGTGCCACATTTGCACACTTTTGACTTTGGAGAAGAAAGGACAAAGGAGAGATGGCTGACCGTAACCCCTAGTTCCCGTGACTTTGACACATCTCCGAGTGGTTCCAAGAGTTTGGCCAGGCACTAGGCGCTGGACCCCCGGTAGGACCTAACCCTGACTTCGTAATTTTTTTGTTTTACGTGCATTTTTGGGGTTTGGGATTATGGGGTTGGAGTGCGTAGCGCCAACGGCAAGGTGGATTAGTGCCATCCTCTGGATTGGCACTATTCTCCAAGGTAGAGTAGGGTAGTTTGTCACCATTTGGTGGGTTTTCTAGTGCTATCATCCAGATTAGCGCGATTTGTAGCAAAAATAAGATCCTGGCATTTTGGCGCCAAACGGGGGTTAAAGTGGCGCTATTATCAGGAATAGCGCCATCCTTGGTAATAGCGTGATTTTTAGTTTTAGTGCTATTTGGGGGATTATCACTATTTGGGGGATTAACGCTAAAAGGTATAGTGATGCCATTTTGAAAAATGGCGCCATCAATAGCACGTTGGCGCAAAGAGTTATGCACAGTGGTGCTATTTTCTGTATTAGCGCCATTTAGATGAAATTTTAGCATCATTTTAAAAATGGCACAAGGAGTTGTATGTTTTCATGCCACCTGATGCTGGCTTGTTAGACACTTAGAAGAAAAAGGTTGGTTTAGAAATAGATAGGTTGACATCTAACCATAATGTTGCGTATGCAGGATACAGAGCGATTTATATTGCAGTCACATGAGCGACGAGTTATATCCGTGATGGTACTATTCGATGGTTTTGATGATGCAACTGTAGGAGTCAAGGACAACACTGAGAGGGGGGTGAATCAGTGTTGTGTGAATTTTTAAATCTTTTTCAAAATTTAACTTGCAGAGCACAAAGGAGAGAAAGCTATCATTGATTTGTCAACCACATATACACAAAACTAAGAATGAAGAAGGAGAACAAAACCTTATAAGCAACGTATTAACATACACACATACAGATGAAAACAATATGACACATAATACAAATTTGCACGAGTGGAAAACCCTCCTGGGGTATAAAAACCACTCCAAAACTGCCTCACTGGCTTAACCTTGAAAATATCTTTACAAGCCTCACTGGCTGATGTAAGTGTCTCACTGACAAATGGTCTTACCGACCTACAAGCCTCACTGGCATACTGTTGTGCCTCACTAGCATTTCTTAATCAATCAGAACTGAAAATCTCATGTGCAAGAAGTGATTGCTACTCAATCTGATTTGCACCATTCAAATCAACTCATTTGCAACATTCATTCCATCATTCCAATCCTCTAATATTTTATTCTTGAATCATCTAATTCACCTGATCAGGGAAACATCTCTCTTTCATTACAAATTGGTTTTTCATATTTTATACATTCATCTGTATTAACAAAAAAAAAATTCATCATTGATCTCCACCCTCAACAACCTCAAATCAAAACACTTGTAGAGTCATTAAATATCATATGTCCTTTCACATTCAATTCTTCTCTGCTTTTTCAATCTACCTGTTCAAATCCATCTTCAAACTTTGCAAGATCCTTCATATTCCTGCAAAAGAATCTTATTCAAAAATATCATTTAACCTTCAATAAATTTTGCCCTTGAAAGAGAAAAATAAAATCTCTTCATAAAAATAATCAATCTCCTCCTTTGCAACTATCATTTACATAAAATGATATCTATTCACCAAAACCCCCAACACATTTTTCTGACCATTGACATCTGCAAAAATGACAAACTTGACCTTTCATTTTCTCTGATATTTCAGTGCCCCTGTAGGAGAAAATAAAAACTCTGAACACTTTCATCTTAAAACAAAAAAACTCTGATATTCTTCCATCTCTGGGTTATTTCTGCAAGAATAAGAAATATGCAAATATATATGTCATTTTTGTCTTCAAAAACTCCTCAAATTTTTTGATATTCTTTTCCAATAAAAACTTCAAATCAATCTTCAAAATATTCTTCCAATCTATCTTTTTCATCTTCCTCTACAAATAAAAAATCTTTCTCATAATGTTGATCTTCCTCACAAAAATCATCTTCAGAAAAACTTTCACCTTCTCTGTATCTTCAAAAAATAAACCAATCTTCTCACAGAAAAATCTTCACTAAATTCTTCAAAGGTATGGGAAAAATAAAAAAGATTTTCCAAAAAATTGCTTTTAAAAAGGCATCAACTATTTCCTTTAAAAGCTCCTTGAAAACTCCTTCAAAGACTCATATACTTCCCATTTTAGATCTCATACCTTTTTTTAAAAAAAATAAAATAGAAATTAAAAAGTTTCTAATAAAAAATAAAAGCCATTTATCACCTTATTCATCTCCCCTCTTCAAATAAATCATTTCCTTCCAAATATGATTTTTTATCCTTAAAAAAAAAAAAACTATCCTAAAAAGAATTCGATACCTTTCATAAATAAAGGTTTATAAGATTTTTGCTCCCAAAAGAAACTTACTTAAATGTCATAAAAATGACATAGGTAAAGAAGTCATCAAATAGAATGTTTTCAAACTTTTAAACAAATCTCCCCCTTTTTGACGTTCACTTTATGAAGACCACTTATAACATACGACGGCTTTCTATAAACCGTGCTCTCCATATCTTCGACGGATTTCTATAAACCGTGCTCTCCATGAAATGGCAACCTTCGAAGATTTCATTTAAATACATATAGCTCCCCTAGGATGTATAATAATTTTCATTTCAACCGATGGCTCCCACCAAAACATATTCGATGACTTTTGTTGTTTTTTTTAAATCATGCACCACCTTTATGAAACGTCGGGCTCCCTCTTGGCATACATACTATGCTTACTAACAAACAAAAAAATTATAATCATGATTTAATCCCTCAAGGCATCGAGCTATGATGTTTTCCTTTTGAAGATTTTATAGTATACATTTGATTTTTTTTTTAGTTAAAAAAAACTTAGACTTATTCCCCATTCGAGCTCCATTGACTTATTCAACGACATGCACTATGTGAAGACCTTTTCCCACTCGAGCCTTTTCTTTAAAAGGTGATAAAGTTTTAAAACAAAACTTGATTTATATGGAGAGCTCGTGCCACCGAACTTGACCGATTTCAAAAAGTCTTATAAGAAGAAAGGACCGATTGCCCAATGACATTAACACCCTTAAGCTTTCCACTTAAGTGGCTTTTACCATATGTCAACTCTCTTCAGATCAAGAATCATAACCTCCTTGTCATGTGATTCAAACAAGAACCTTGCCCTGATTTGAAACTGCTTGCATAGTATGTGAATGTTACTAATGAACTAAGCAAAGAATGCAACATGAAGAATAAGACATAAGCCAGCTGAGATCTTCTTTGAACAACAACCATCTCCTCCTGATATGAACACACTTTTGACATCAATGACAACCTGTCACCATCAGCAATGTGGGCACGATTGGTGAGATTGGGGCTTCTGATGGTGTCCTTGATGCCAGTTTTGCAAGCTCATAGAGCTCTGATGATAGGGATGGTGGAGCGGTATCGCTCTGAGACCTGCAGTTTTTTGTTGCCAACTGGTGAGCTGACCATTACACTTGAGGATGTCTATCGCATCCTCAAGCTACCTATTCGAGGTCGGCGGGTTTGATATGACACGAGGATGGGGCAAAATGCCCTAGTCAGAGTGTTTGGAGCAGACCACCTGGTTCTCTCTGCGGACGGGAGAGAGATGGACTATGAGGGGACACTGGCTGCGGGTGTAGATCCCTTTGCCTTATGTTTGTGTGCATTGATTGGAGGGGTTGTGATGCCAGACAAGCGAGGCCAAGGTTTTCCAGTTGGCTGGGGAGGGATGATAGAGGGGATGGTGAGTCATGATACCATTTATGCCTAGGGACCGACGATGCTGGGGCAGTTATACCATGAGATGCACACAGTCGCCTACCTGCATGATAGAGCGTTGTCAGCTGGAGTGACTCTGCTTCACATATGGATTTGGGAGCACATCCCAGTTACCCGGCTGACATGTGGGTATTATCGACGGCCATTTGATGCTTTTGTGTTTTTATATCGGGATGCCGAGTACACGTATATTGGGCAGGTGTGGCATTGGAGGAGGATGCTAGATGATGTGATTAGTGTGACCCAACAACCATATATCGATGTAGAGTCGTGGCTAGATGATGACATTCATCTCCCTTTTGCATTTCAGCAGCGGTACCTTATGGGTCAAGGAGGCCATACCATAGATATGTATCTACCCTTGCAGGTCATGCGACAGTTTGGTTTGGTACAGGACACTCTGCAGTAGATGGCGATATTCGCATGGACACCTCGAGATGTGGCCTATTGGCCTGCAGCCATATAGCCACAGGTTGCCTTAGTTGATTTTGTGGCTCTATGGCCAGTGCGGTGGGATTGGAGGAGCACCGTGAGAGATGCAGGGACTACGGCTGCGTATGATATATGGTGGCATATGCATCGCCCTACTCAGTTGACAGATCCAGAGGAGGAGGTGGTAGGTTCAAAGGGGGATGATTCAGGTCATGATGGGGATGACTCTGATGGGGATGACCATTTGGAGGAGGGGGAGGAGATCATTGAGGATGTCCTCATGGAGATTGGGGATGATGGAGAGGAGAGGTTGGTTGGCAGGGATGGCCAACTGATAGATGTGCTAGCGGTAGTGGCAGCAAGACAGGGACAAGTGGGGTAGCAAGTACCTGTGCAGCAGGTTCCTATTGAGCAGGTGTAGGTTGGGTTAGGGTAACAGCCTAGAGGACCTCGACGGCGTTGGGGACATCTACCTCCACCACAGGTAGCGCAACAACAGGTGGTTGGGGAGGGCAGCAGGCAACAGGGCAGTAGGCAGGCTCCTCAGGGACAGCTAGAGAGGCCGAGGGTGAGAGGCTTACACCTTGTCAGAGGCAACGGGATGAGGAGGAGATGGAGACCCTGAGAGCATAGGTGGCGAGCCTACAGGACGCACTGGAGGGCTAGGATGCAGAGTCGGTGCAGTTGCGGGGGGCACTATCATTATTAGATGGGGCAGATGGACAGTTGGCGGCGTTATAGGCATAGTTAGCCTAGGCTTAGGGTGAGGTAGAGGTGTTGACTAGAGAGCGGGATACAGCACTTGGCAGGGCACAACAAGTAGAGACTGCATTAGGGAGTCTATAGGCTTCAGGTGGTGGACTTGCCCTAGTTTTGACAGGGATGCAGGCTCAGTTGTCTCAGGTGCAATCATAGACCTATCAGCTGCAGGTACAGTTGAGTTAGGCACAGGGGCAGTTGATGCAGGTTTAGGGGGATTTGATAGAGGCCAGAGCACGGGTGGAGTACTATCAGGGCCTATATTATGCGACTGTACCAGCAGTGCAGCGTGCCCCAAGCTACAACCAGGTCAGTAGATTGGGGGCCTCTAGGTCTCACAGATCGAGATCAGTGCAGTCAGTTCAGCAGACTATGCCTCCTCCCGTGTATGTGCCCCCGCAGGTTCCACAGGTGCAGGCACAGCCACAGCCATAGCCACCGACAAGATCACAGCCTTGACCAGGGTCAGAGTCTCCCACTCCTTCGGAGAGAGGATCCTCAATGTGATGATTATATCATGTTAGCCCTTAGAGGCATTGTATTAGGACACTATATTTTTTGATGGATACATGAGCGATGTATTTTTTTGCAGTGATTATATATGATGCGATGCTTTTTTGATGGTTTATGATGCTGTGATTATGATGCTCTATTATGATGATGCCTATGTGATGGATGCAGTATTTCTGTATGGATTTATATGCTATGGATGTGTTATGTTTATGCGATGATGTTTTTGATTTTATGGATGCATGGATGATGGATATATGATATCTAATGTAAATGAATGTTTCAGAAACATTGATTATGGAAATGTATGTTTATGTATGAACATATGTATATGCCGCTAGATGTTGTAAATGCAGTTTCAATGATGATGATTTGTGATGATGTAATATAACTAAATGTTAATGAGTGATGTTCAATGTGATGTATAATGTGCAACTAAATGATTCTAGAATGAACTTAATTATTATGCAAAATTAAATGGATTAAAATGGACCTAAGTGATATACAAATGGACGAACCTAATTGATATGCAACTTAATTGGATAAATGAGCCTAATTGATATGCAAATTACATGAATCTAAATGACATGCAATTTAAATGAATCTAATTGATATGGATTAAAGTGGACTTAAGTGACATCCAATTTAAATTGCAATTTTAATGGTCTAAATGATATGCAATTAAAATGGATTAAATGAGTCTAATTGATATGCAATTAAATGAATCCAAATGACATGCAATTTTAATGGTCTAAATGATATGCAATTAAATGAATCTAAATGAGATTAACTGATTACGATATGTAGTTAGGCGATACGCGGGATGCATGCCAGGTGATAGGTGGGATGATCAGGTCCTGATACACATGATGTTCTTTGTTTTGACCCTAAGGGGTGAGGCTGTGGGAGAGGGGATTAGGTGGAGAAATGATAGGGGTGTATGGATGGGGTATAGGCAAGAGGGGGAGCGTCTAGAGAATGGTGGTGGGGGGACGAGAGGAATGCTTAGGTCATGAAATGCCACGTCATTGAGGGGGGATTTGGTTTGGTTCAAGATGTGTTGAGTGGAGATATGGTGGGGAAATGGGGTTAGTGAGGAAATTTTAGATGGGGGGGGGGGGAGTGATTATTAAATCTAGGCTGAGATGTGATGATGGAATGAGTGATTAGGATGATGACTTTGAGCTAGTAGTTCCAAAAGATGAATTGAGAGCATTTCTTAGTTTACTGTAGCAATGTAGGATACAGTTCACAAAGGTATGAAATGACCTAGGTGATGATGTATATCCTACGATTGCATGGACTAGACCCACAAACAATAGGTTGATTTCACGCATGCCCAAGGTAGTATAATCTTGCCTAGCCTAGGAAGGGGACTCATAGCAATGAGTGTGAATAATGCATATAAGGTTTTGATGCCTGTATATGCAAATAGGACACATCATGCTAGAACCGACTGGACTTCAAGATATGAATGCTATTCTTGGAGTAATGAAGCCAACCCACAAGTATAGCATACAGAAACAATGACTATGTCTACTCCAGGTGCTATCCATTGCTTTCCATGATATAATGAGATCAAGGTAGCTTTGGAGATGACTTAGAGTGAGACAAAAAGATAAAAATCAATAATCAAAAAGACCAATGAAAAAGATACAAATAGCCTTTATGTGCTCTTGCCAAGAGATGGGATGATAGAATGATAGATTTTTGTCCATTGTAGGAAAGATATATCCTAGGATGTAGATCAGTTGGTGTTTGATTGAAAATATTTGGAAGATGGGCAAAAGAATAGTCTGGCCATGTGTAGGATTATGGTTGGTATGTTGGTTGATGATTTTTTTGCTAGGGAGCATGTTTCAAGCGTATACGTAGCGTGTGTATCATTTATTAGATCCAAAAAGCTCAGTGAATGGGGACCATCCAAATGGGCTGGATGGGTACATCTTATATACCTGAGTACTGGAAACATCCTTTGTATCCCAGACTGTGTACATACCCTGTATCCACAGGATCAAGGTACTTTTAAGATGCGGGCGAAATGAATATGTAGTTCTGGTAAGACTTGATGATGTGGGAATGGTTTGGGATGGGTGTGATGTGATGAAAATTGATGATTGCGATGAGATGTGTTGTTTTTTGGATTTTCTATCTTTTCTATTGTTTTTGTATTTTATGATTTTGCGATGTTTTTGGATTTTTTGATTTTACGACTGTTTTTGGATTTTTTGATTTTGTGATGTTTTTGGATTTTTTGATTTTACGACTGTTTTTGGATTTTTTGATTTTGTGATGTTTTTGGATTTTTTGATTTTGTATGTACAAAAGGGGAGCTTACAAAGATCCTCGTTCCATGAGTTGGCCTTGGGATGGGATAGGATGGGTTGGGCGATAGGACTTGATGTTTCGAAATTCCAAGCCATGAGATGTGTGCGATATGGAGTGGTGTGACGAGAAGAGGACTTATTAGATGGTAGAACCGGTCACTACGCATGGCGCCTGAAACAAGTTTTCACCATGGCACTTATCCAAGGCGTCACTGAAGTGATTTTCACCATTGGAAGTTTTTATTGCACTCTGATTTTTCTTGATTTTTAGATTTTTTTTTGGTGTTTTTTGATTTTTTTATTTTTTATTTTTTTACTTGGGGTACCAGATGGGTTATGCATAGAATTTCTTGAGATGCATGATGTTCATCGGCTCATCTAGAGGTTGCCCCTCAGGTGTTGCCAGCTGATATGCTCCTGACCCATAAGCGACCGTGACGACATAAGGTCCTAGCCAATTGGGTTCAAACTTTCCTTGCCTCGGATGCTCTTGCAGGTTCTTCTAAGTTTCCATTAGGACAAGGTCACCTACCTCAAGTTTTTAGTTTCTGATCCTTTTGTTGTAGCTTCTTCTAAGGTGGTTTTGATATGCCTATAGGTGATTCAACGCATTCAGGCATTTCTCATCCAGTAGTTCTAGTTGATGCAACCTTGCGACATGGTAGTCCTCATCAAAGATAATGTTGTGCAAGGACACTCGGAGAGATGGGAGCTTGACCTCTATAGGTAAAATGGCTTCAGATCTGAATACTAGTGAGAATGGAGTGGCTCCTATAGGAGTACGAATACTTGTGCGGTAGACCCATAGGGCGGGGTTGAGTTGGAAGTGCCAGTCAGCACCAGCTTCATTGACTGTCTTCTTGAGAATGCGAAGGATGGTTTTATTAGAAGCCTCTGCTTGATCGTTTCCTTGAGGGTAATATGGTGTGGAGAAGTGGTGTTTGATGTCAAATTTTTCACACAAGGTGCGAACTTCTTGGTTTTTGAAGGGCTTTCCATTGTCGGTGATGATGGAATGGGGGATACCATATCGACAGATGATATAGTGGAGGATGAATTTTGAGATTTTGATACCTATGGTGAAGGTGAGTGGTATTGCTTCCACCCATTTTGTGAAGTATTTGGTAGCAGTGATAATGAATTTATGGCCATTGGAGGATGGAGGATGTATTTTCCCTACAAGGTCGAGTCCCCACTATGATAAAGGCCACGACATTGTGATTGGTTGTAGTTCCTGTTCTGGTGCGTGGATGAGATTGCCATGCTATTGACATGGGAGGCATTTCTTGATAAACCTGTGGGAATCTTGTTCCATTGTTGGCCAATAATATCTGGTCCCAAGGATCTTTTTAGAAAGAGTGGGTCCACTTGAATGTGCCCCACAGATGCCTACGTGTACCTCTTCCAAGGCTACTCTGGCTTCCTTAGAGTCTAAACATCATAGAAGCATGTCATCAAGACTCCTTTTGTACAAGGTGTCACCTACAAGAATGAAACGAGAGGCTCGACGAATGAATGATTTTCTCTGTGATGTGGATAGGTTAGGGGGGAAAATGTTGTCGTGGAGGTATAAGTATGTTTCTTGGTACCACGGGGATAAGGGACCAACAACTTCACACACTAGTTTGGATTGAGGAACTTCATATGCTGGGATGGGGAGTTCTTCGATCAAGAACTCACATTTCTTGTTGTCCTTCTTCATGTCTACCAGAGATCCGATAGTTGCCATGGCATCTGCTGCTTTGTTATTGAGTCTTGGGATTTGCTTGAAATGGATCTCTTCGAAGTAGTCTTTGAAATCATCAACGATCTTCTTATAGGGAAGGAGCTTGTCATCCTTGGATTTGTATTCATTATTGACATGTCTGATGACCAGTTGAGAGTCGCCATACACAATTAGTTTTTTCAATTTTCCATTGGATGGCCATTCGGAGACCTGTGATAAGGGCCTCATACTCTACTACGTTGTTGGTGCATGGAAATGTGATCTTGAAGGATTTAGGAATTGTGTCGCCTTGAGGGGTAACAAACAGGACACCTACCCCTGAGCCTCTGTGAGTGTATGATCCATCAAAATACATCTTCCATGTGTCTGTAGCTGGTGTGATCGTCAAGATAGCTTCATCAGGAAACTCCACGATTGTAGGATGTTCTGCCAGGATAGGTGCTTCAGCCAGCTGATCTGCTATGACTTGCCCTTTGATGGCCTTTCTCTCAGTGTATTCTATATCCAAGTCTATGAGAATCATGGCCCATTTAGCCATTCTTTCAATAAGAGTAGCTCTGTTTAGCAGGTACTTCAGTGGGTCGATCTTGGCGATGAGCTTGGTCTTATGATTAAGCATATAGTGCCTTAACTTTTGTGAAGTAAAGACGAGGGCTAGACATGCTCGTTTGATTTGTGTGTAGTTGGGCTCATACGAGATCAAGGTGTGACTGATATAGTAGATGGCTCTTTCTTTCCCCTGCTCATCGAGTTGTGCTAGCAAGGCTCCGATAGTTGTCTCTGTTGCAGAGATGTAAAGTAGGAGGGGTTCACCTTGCCTTAGTGGAGTTAGCACAGGAGGATTAGCTAGATATTCTTTTAGTTGGTCAAAGGCATCCTGACACTGAGTGTTCTAGATGAAAGCTATGTCTTTTCGGAGCAGATGCTGGAATGGTTGGCACTTATTAGCAAGTTGGGAAATGAATTGTCGAATAGACTGGAGTTTTCCCTGCAGGCTTCACAGTTGTTTCAGTGTTTTTGGAGGTGGCATTTCAGTGATAACCTTGACCTTTGTAGGATCAACTTCAATTCCTCTTCTCGAGACTATGTATCCCAGAAGTTTGCCTGAGGTGATGCTGAAGACGCATTTCTTTGGATTCAAACAGACATTGTATTGCTCTAACCTATCAAAGATTTTGGACAACACATCGAGGTGTTCTTCTCTGGTCTTTGATTTTCCTAGCAAATCATCCACATAGTCTTTCATGATGTGGTGGAAGAGGTCACGGAAGATGACAGTCATAGCTCTTTGATAGGTAGCTCCTACATTTTTCAGGCCAAATGGCATTACCACCCAGCAATATGTTCCCCATGGACATATGAAGGTTGTTTTGTGCTGATCCTCTTCTACAATTTTTATTTGGTTATATCCTGAGAAACCATCCATGAGGGATAACATTTCGTGTCCTTCCGTGAGATCCACTATAATGTCAATGTTTGGTAGTGGAGAGTCATCTTTCGGGTAGGCCTTGTTGAGATCCCTGAAATCAGTATAGCAGCAGATTCGACCATCCAGTTTAGCAACTGGTACCAGGTTTGAAACCCATTCAGGATAATTGATTGGGTGAATGAACCCAACATCCATTAATTCTTTAGCTCTGCTTTGATAGGTAGCTCCTACATTTTTCAGGCCAAATGGCATTACCACCCAGTAGTATGTTCCCCACGGACATATCAAGGTTGTTTTGTGCTGATCCTCTTCTACAATTTTTATTTGGTTATATCCTGAGAAACCATCCATGAGGGATAACATTTCGTGTCCTGCCGTGAGATCCACTATCATGTCGATGTTTGGTAGTGGGAAGTCATCTTTCAGGCAGGCCTTGTTGAGATCCCTGAAATCGGTATAGCAGCGGATTCGGCCATCTAGTTTAGCAACTGGTACCAGGTTTGAAACCCATTCAGGATAATCGATTGAGTGAATGAACCCAACATCCATTAAATTCTTTAGCTCTACTTTGATGAGGAGAGCCACCTGAGGATTCATTTTTTTGAGCTTCTGTTTGACTGGTTTCACATCAGGGCGTACTACAAGGTGATGAACCACCAAAGCAGGATCTAGCCCTGGCATGTCTGCATAGGTCCATGAAAAATTGTGATTTCTGCGTGTGAAGAAGGACAAGAAGTTCTCCTGTTCTGGTATCCTAAGAGATTTTTCTCTATATGTGATTTTCGGCTCTTCCTTTGTCCCAAGATTCATTTCTTGAGCTGGTTCTACCAAGATGGGTGATTGATCTAGATAGACTTTGTCTACCTTAGGGAGGCCCATGCTTCCATCTCTTGGCGCCTCGTGGAGGTTTTCACCAGGAGATATGTCTTTTTTTTACTATTTTGGGATCTGATATTGTCGTAGAATAGTTTTCACGATCAGATCCATTTTTTATTTTTATGTTTTTGTGACTAGAAGCAGGGATTGTCTCCCCAAAATAGGCATCCGGATTGAGTTCCATTATGTATCCTACTTGATGATCTCCCAAAGGGAAGTGATCTCTTACCCCCATCATTTTAGTGATGGCCTCATCGTTAGGTGTGATGTCAAAGACAGGATGTCCCTATTGGTCCCAATCAATGAGGTCGGGGTAAACTAGTGGCAAGTCATTGGAGGGTGAACCGAGAGTGGTGACTGAGTAGATGGTACAAATGGATGAGTCAAAGAAGTCGAGGAAGTCACTAAAGGAGTCTTGAAGGCCCATTTCATTAACATTGTCGACATCTAAGGAGACCGTAGCGACCTCAGCTAAGATACACTCGCCGGTAGTGAGGATGCGTTGTGGTTGACCGTACCCTAACCCTTAAGTATAGGGATTCTTTGTTGCTTGCAGTGGTTCCACGATTCCCTGTTCATGAAGGCCAATACCACCTTGTCCTTTTTAGCCCATGCTTTTGACAATTTCAGAGCCTTTGTCGTAGATTTCTGTTGGAATTGTGGGGGCTTCTTGTTTAGGCTCTTCATCTTTGTAAAGCCAAGATGAAATATCTTTGAGTACATCCTAATCCAGGAGGTGCTTCTCCTCAAAGATGGGCTAGGGTTTGCACTTGATGATGACTGTATTGGCTGCCTTTGTTTTTGGGATGCCGAATGTCTTAGGATTGGGTAATGTGCCCACACAAAAGGTACCGTGTAGGTCATATTCCCCACATCCCATGTTGGATAGTTTGATCTGGACCTCGGGTGGTGGAGTTGCTTAGGATGAAGTGGAGGCAATATTTGCGGGGTCGACATATGAGTTTGATGTTGTTGGATTGGCTTCAATGGTGGCTTTATTATATGGGTAGAATGTTTGGTTGTGGCCTTCCAGAAAACTACAGTATTGAAAGGGGTGTCGGCATAGACTGTGACTTCTATGCCGTTGTGAGGGAATTTGATGCATTGATGGAAGGTGGAGGGGACGGCTTGCATGGCATGAATCCATGGTCTGTCGAGAAGGATGTTGTAGGGGAGGTCGAGACCAAGAACCTGACATTTAGTTTCCAATATTTTCGGTCCCACTTGTATGGGAAGCTTGATAGTGCATTCATAGAGCCGTTCAGTGTCATCATAGCCTTTGATCATGATGCACTCGCTGGTGTCGACAACCACATCGGAGTACCCCAAGTGTTTTAGTAGTTTTAGAGTGCATATGTTGAGGCTGGAGCCACCATCTATTAAGACTCTTTTAATGGTGTGCTTGTGGATGCAGACTTCGATGTGTAGGGCATCGTTATGTATGTGATCAGAGGCGGGTAGGTCCTTTTCTGAGAAGGTGAGATGGTGGGGTGTGGTGATGTGTCCTACCATGGCTTGGAATTGAGTTACATTCAAGTTGGCAGGGACTTGTGTTTGCAAGAGTGCTTTATCGAGGACATCCTTATGAAGGGGAGATGTGCGGAGCAACTCGAGGATGGAGATTTGTGTGGGTGTCTTTCCTAGGTGTTCTAGGAGGTTATACTGGTGGGTAGGTGATGGATGTGTGGTTGGATGAGAAGGTAGGGGATCTGATGTGGATGCAGGTGGTTGTTCGGTGGGAGGGCCTGTGTGAATAGATACATAGCCACAACAGGTTGTAATAGCGCAATCGGGTGCTTGTGCCTGAATGGTGACTGTGTTGACATGATGGGATGATGCTTCTCTACGTCCTACGATAGAGTCATAGGACGTGGGTGGTGGGGTGACATTGTATGCTTGGTTGGACAAGGAGGCTTTGTTATGATTAGGTAGAGGATCCTTGTAAGCTCCTAGGTTGGCGTTTGGTGATGGTTGGGTGTTGTGATCAAGACTGACTAGATTTTGTTCTATAAGGTCTTGGATGCAATGTTTTAGTTGCATGCAGTCAGCTATTTTATGACCCGCAACGCGGTGGTATTCATAGTAGTCATTCTCATTGTACCATGCAAATTTTAGTTCATTCTCTTGACGAGGTCTAACGGGTGGGAGCGTGATCAAATTTTGCTTGAGACATTGGCCAAGGATGTCTTTGACAGGTTCCCCTAAGGGTGTGAATTGTCTGCGTGGTTTGCGTGGTTTAGTTGGGCCCCTCTGGTTATTTACATTTGTTGCATATGTATGGGCAGGTGTTTGGTTTTGTATATGTTAGACGGCTTTCACATCCGTGACGCCGTCGTTTAGATTTTTCTTGTTCTTCCCCCAATAACATGATTTGTTGTTTGATTGCGTGTTAGCATTATTGTTTGTATTGGGGGTGTTGTTATTGGATTTGTAGTTGTTGTTGTTGTTGTTGTTTTTGGATTGTGGTCATATAGTTTGATAGAGCCCTTGGCAATGAGGGCTCGTTCGATAGTGGTGCCTTTGTTGATGACCTCTTCAAAGGTAGATGCACAAAGTATTTGTAGGTGAAACCCTAATTCCTGATTGAGGTTGGCTACGAACATGGTGACGAGTTGTTTTTTAGGAATGGGCCATGGGAGTTTGCTTGCTAAGCCTCTCCACCTTTGCAAGAAGGAAGCGAAAGCTTCTCCGTTCTTTTGTTTGGTGTTGCAAAGGTCTGTCATAGACATTTGGTGCTCAAAATTGTAGGAGAAATGGTTTACAAATTTCTCCGCAAGCTCAGAGAAAGTCCTAATGCCTGGGGGAAGATGTGTGAACCATTCAGCGGCTTGACTGCCGAGGCTTCGTGGAAATAGTCTCATTAGATAGGTATTGTTATTAGAGACATCTAAGAAAGTGATGTAGAACTCCCTAAGGTGATCTCTAGGGTCTCCCTTTCCCTTGTATTTGTCAAATTTGGGTGTCTCAAAGTTCTTGAGAAAGGGGGCATGTACAAAGTACGATCAAATGGGTAGGGGCAAATATCCTCGAAGGAATAGTGCTTTCTCTTGCCCCCAGTTTGTAGGTCATCTACCTTTTGGATCAAGGTCTGTACAACGGTTGTGATATCCTATGGTTGTTGTGGTTGTTGTATGTACGCCTGTTGGTTGGTGAGATGTTGGAGATGGGTTGGGATTTGATGTTGGGGATGTGTTTGAATAAGGTGTTGGTTTTGCTGGTTGGTGTTTGGGTTAATTGGTGCCTGATGTTGTTGCTGCACGTAGAGTTGTTGGAGAACATGTGGTGGTATTTAGGGATTGGGATTATGTTGATTTATGGGATTATGTGGGTAGGTGACATTAGATGGATTGACGTTGGGTATGTGGACATTGGATTGGTTAGATGTGTTGTGAGGTGTTTGTGAGAATAGTTGTCATAGGTATGCAATGGTTTGAGAGTTGGGTGGGGGCACACTCATCGAGGTACTTTCTTACATGATGTTGCCTTATATGCCCATGGTGATTTGTGAAGTGGAAGGGTTTATGGTGGTTGTGGTAGTAGAAGTGATAACGGGTTGGGAGATGGTAGGGATGGCGGTACATGTGGGAATTGTAGATGTGGTAGCGGTTGAGCTTGTGGAGGTGGTAGATACGGTAGGTGTTGACGTTTGAGAGATGGTAGGTTGGGTATGTGATGTAGATGCTTGGGTATTTGATGGGGTAAGGACGATTGTAGAGGTCGATGGTTGTGATGAGGTCGTGATGGGGGGAGTTGAGCACCAATTTTGAGAAGATGATCAAGATATCTACTTGGGTCTGACCTTAGGATTTTATCAAGTAGGTCCATGTTATCGGCATCTTGCATGAAGCTCAAGACATCTAGGTCATCTTGGGACATGGTGGGGACATTTTGTGTTGGTGGTGGTGGTGGTGGTGGTGTTGGTTGTATTTGTTGTAAGTAATGAAAAGGATTTTTGTTGGGACCATATGGGGGGATGTAAGAATATGTAGGTGGGTTGTATGTTTGATAGATGGGTATGTTGCTGCTATTGGTGTTAGGCATGCCAAATGGCCAATGTTCTACCATTTCTTGATTCTTTTTGTGTTGTGATCTAGTGGTGGGCATGCACGCGTATGGGGTTGATTTCTAGACGTAGAGTGAGGTGGGGATGGAGACCTTAGAGAATCTAATTGATTGTGTTAGACCCAAAGATGGATGTGGTAGTGAGATGGAGTAGAGGAGAGGATGTGGTGGAAGATCGATATGTCTTTCTAAAGGTTTTAACCTAAGGGTGATACGAATGGGTGATATTGATTTTTTTGCACAAATTTTGGACCAAAGAGATAGGTGATGGATGACATTTTGTTTTTGAAGAGATTTTGTTGATGTTTGATTTTGATATGGATGATTTTGATAGTCAACAAATTGAGCTTAGGTAGGACCTAGATTTGTGGTTGCACAAATGGATGTTTTTCTTTGTTTAGGGTAGACTAATGACCTTACGCAAAGAGGGATGATGATTTCACTTGGAAGGTAGACTATTGACTTTCTGATGCAGAGCCACAGCCAAAAATGCTCAATAATGATAGAAGTTGATACTTCTCCTTACATTGGAAAGAGTTGATGAATGTCTTACTGATATACCTCTATCGGCCAGACTAACATCCATCGGCTTCTCCCAACTCTTTCACTCCGACACCCATCTCATACCGACGAGTGTGTCATTTGTAATCACTTATCGGCAAGATATCTCCTATCAGTATAGTCTAAACCTCACTGCCCGATGGTACCTTTCCTATCAATAAAACTTGAACTACTTTAGATATTGGTTGCCTATCGGCAACATAATAGCTATCGGCCCAACTTTCTGGCTGTTCTCCAATGTCAAATGTCACGCCGAAACACTTAACATCAAATTCTCCATCGGTCTGACCTTAACCTTCGGTGGGACTTCCAAGTCTTCTCCTAATGGTGCTTCTTACTCCGATATCCTTCCTCGGTGACACTTCGCAACAGTCACCTTGATCGGTGAAACCTTCTACCATCAGCCCACCATCGTTTCCTCAGCCTGATGCCTATGCTCACGCCGATGATCTCTCTATCAGCAAGTCTTTAACTATCAGTGTAACTTTTCCCTTATGCTCCAATAATGCTTCTCACGCTGAAAAGCATAACATTAACTTAGTCATCGGTAAGACGACCTCTATCAGCAGTGCCTCCATTTCTCTCGCTGACATGCCGATACATGTTCTCCTCCAATAGAGACATGCAGACTCCCCTACTTCCCACTTGAATCCTCCTTCCCGAGGTCTCGACTCTATACTTCGACGGTGATCACCACTCGAACTCACACTCCTCTTACACAGTTAGGGTTAGGGTTATATCATACAATTTGTATAGGACTCATTACATGAGGATCAAAATCTTACATTCATGGAATGGTCCATTATGACAATGTTACCCTCAAAATAGAATAAGAACAATATGTGATCCTTTGCACCAATCAAAACAAAAACAATACAGAACTGTCAAACTGAAAGGAAATACCAGGAATGTCTTAGTTTATTGTGCAATCAGATTCCAATTCACTCTATTACTCTCTCTACATGCTTTCTTGATCTCACAAGACTAGTTTTATGCTTCATTGTGTGGATGGCAGTTGTACCGGTGGGAATGCCAACCGCTCTGCAACTGTCCATGACACGGTTACATACAAGATCTTTTGCCAATTACAACATCTTTTTAACTACCAGACATGACTGATTCGAACACACATATAGCCCTCAGGCCTTACAATTGGTCTCTTGGACCTTATGGACTACAAAAATGGAAACTAACTAAATTAGCTAGGTGCCCCTGCCCCTAGAGACACTATTGGCCCAAATTACATCCTTTTTGGTCCTAGGGTCCTTACCAGGACCCTCAGGACATTTGATCATTATATCACCTTGACCATTACCACTTGTCATAACTGATTTTAAAATGCTCCAATTGATTTGGTTATCTCCATAGGATCTTCTCATGATCATAGGTGTCTTCTGATTCCAAGATGTTTCCTTAGGTGCTCCTACACCATACTCCCCAGCATGATAAAAACTCTTGTCCCAAGAGTTCGGCGGACTACTCCAAACATCCTGTAGTCTGTTTGAAAGGTTTCTCTGATTTGAAATAGGGAACATGAACTCTCCAAGGGTTATCTTCCTCCTTCTCCAACCTGCATGGTTCTTACCAAAAGTGTTAGTATCATAAAACATGTTTTGATGTCCTTGTTTAGGACCCTGCTGTTGTAATGCTGCTGTTCTTCCCAACTTGTGGTTCTGATATATGCCTCTCTGTATTATCTGTTGTTTGCCTTCCTTCTTCTACCTGCTTATAGGGCAGTCAATGTCCCCAATCTTGACATAACTCAAGTCCCAAACCTGCTGTTCTTTAGGACTGTCTTCCACCTTCCTCTGCTGCAACTATTCCGGTTGTTTCCCATCATCTTGAACCTGCACATTCAACTGCAATTTCTCTCCAAAACAAATGGTAATATGTTCCTTCTTGTCTTCACAAGGTAAAGGCACTAATTTGAACTTTCTACCATCTTTGTGCACCAAATAGCTATTGGTATAACCATCATGAATTGTCCTCCTCAAATGTTGTCATGGTCTACCCAAAATAATATGCCCACGTGTCATTGGAATAACATCACACAAAACATAGTCCTGATATGGACCAATTGAAAAATCAACATATGCCTTCTTAGTAACCCTGACTTGCTGTTCTCGACTCACCCAAGTGACATGGTAAGGACTAGGATGATCAAAAGTTTTCAATCCCAACTTATTCACCATTTCCCAAGAAACTAGATTATCATGAGAACCTGAATCTACAATCAACTTGCATATCTTTCCATGGCTTAAACAATTAGTTCTGAAAATAGATACTTGTGGTGGTTGCTACATTTTACCTTTCTCCACCATAAGAATTTCTCCAACCATCATTGGAGAGGCTGACAATATTTCTGGTTCTTCTGGCTTCTCCTCCTCTTGTGCCAAGTGAACTCTTCTATCCTTGGGCTTGTCAACACCATCCTTCTTAGGACAGTTGAAAGATGTGTGTCCCCCCTCACTACAATGGTAACATCTACTTGTAAACACTCCTCTTCCTAATCCAAATCTACCTCCACCTCTATATCCACCTCTCTGTTCTGTAGACATCTCCTTACCCTTCTCATTATTGTTCTGAACTTCAGTAGTAGGTCTGCCCCTACCTCTGTATCCTCTTCCACTACCTCCTTGTCTTTCTTGCTTCCTCTTCACTCTCTCTTCAGCCCTTATGGCCAACTGAAAACACTCTCCAAGTGATTTTGGTACTGTCAAACCAATTTCATCTTGCAAGTTATACCTAAGCCCATTAAGGTACCTTGCCACCTTCTCTTCTTCATCTTCCAGCCCACCTCGAATACTAAGCTTATGAAATTGCTCAGTATAGGACATAACATCTATGTCCTTCTGCTTCAGATTCTGTCTCATCCTCTTTGTCTAAATGGAGTAATCAGATGGAAGAAACTGATCCTTCATCATGTCCTTCATCCTACTCCAAGAAGTGATTCTTGATGCACCTCTAGCCATTCTTTCTGTTTGCACACTACTCCACCAGGTAAGTCTTGTTCCTCTCAGTTTTGCCTTTGCAAACTTGATCTTTTTCTCATCACTCATCTCCTCATACTCAAAAAAATTTTCAAGGGCATCTATCCACCCTAATACCTCTTCACTATCCATCTTCCCCTGATAGATAGGTAACTCTATGTTTGCCTTTGTTCCACTTTCTTGGACTGCCTTCAGCAATCTCACAAATTTCTTCTCTTCGGCATCCAACTCATCCTCAAGAGGATTCTCATCTACATCCTCATCTCCTTCTAAATCATTTTGTTCATCCCTTCTAGGATTCTTCTCTAATGCTTCCAATCTAGCCAAGATTGATGCATTCTCTCTTCTTACTTGCCTCAACTCTCTTTTCCTTGCAGCATCCTGCTCTCTTCTTTCCCTCAACTCTTTTTCTCTAGCCTCTAAGGCTTCTCTCAATTCATTGTTCTCCCTAGCCATTTGATTCTTAGGAGCCATCTTCACAAATATCACCAACCCTTAATTCTTTCACCAGATCCTATTACTCCCTCAAGATCCTACTTGCTGCTCTGATACCAATATGATGTAGAGCCACAGCTGGAAATGCTTAATAATGATAGAAGTTGATACTTCTCCTTACATCAGTAAGAGTTGATGAATGTCTTACCGATATACCTCTATCAGCTAGACTAACATCCATCAGCTTCTCCCAACTCTTTCACTCCGACACCCATCTCATACCGACGAGTGTGTCGTTTGTAATCACTTATCGGCAAGATATCTCCTATCGGTATAGTCTAAACCTCACTGCCCGATGGTACCTTTCCTATCGATAAAACTTGAACTACTTTAGATATTGGTTGCCTATCAGCAACATAATAGCTATCGGCCCAACTTTCTGGCCGTTCTCCGATGTCAAATGTCACGCCAAAACACTTAACATCAAATTCTCCATCGGTCTGACCTTAACCTTTGGTGGGACTTCCAAGTCTTCTCCCGACGGTGCTTCTTACTCCGATATCCTTCCTAGGCAACACTTCACAACAGTCACCCCAATCGGTAAAACCTTCTACCATCGGCCCACTATCATTTCCTCAGCCTGATGCCTATGCTCACGCCAATGATCTCTCTATCGGCAAGTCTTTAACTATCGGTGTAACTTTTCCCTTATGCTCCAATAATGCTTCTCACACTGAAAAGCATAACATCAACTTAGTCGTCGGTAAGACGGCCTCTATCGGCAGTGCCTCCATTTCTTTCGCTGACACGCCGATACACGTTCTCCTCCAACACAGACATGCAGACTCCCCTACTTCCCACTTGAATCCTCCTTCCCGAGGTCTCGACTCTATACTTCGACGGTGATCACCACTCGAACTCGCACTCCTCTTACACAGTTAGGGTTAGGGTTATATCATACAATTTGTATAGGACTCATTCCATGAGGATCAAAATCTTACATTCAGGGAACGGTCCATTATGACATTGTTACCCTCAAAACAAAATAAGAACAATATGTGATCCTTTGCACCAGTCAAAACAAAAACAATACAGAACTGTCAAATTGAAAGGAAATACCAGGAATGTCTTAATTTATTGTGCAATCAGATTCCAATTCACTCTATTACTCTCTCTACATGATTTCTCGATCTCACAAGACTAGTTTTATGCTTCATTGTGTGGATGGCGGTTGTACCGGTGGGAATGCCAACCGCTCTGCAACTGTCCATGACACGATTACATACAAGATCTTTTGCCAATTACAACATCTTTTTAACTACCAGACATGACTGATTCGAACACACATACAACCCTCAGGCCTTACAATTGGTCTCTTGGACCTTATGGACTACAAAAATGGAAACTAACTAAATTAGCTAGGTGCCCCTACCCCTAGAGACACTATTGGCCCAAATTACATCCTTTTTGGTCCTAGGGTCCTTACTAGGATCCTCAGGACATTTGATCATTATATCACCTTGACCATTACCACTTGTCATAACTAATTTTAAAATGCTCCAATTGATTTGGTTATCTCCATAGGATCTTCTCATGATCATAGGTGTCTTCTAATTCCAAGATGTTTCCTTAGGTGCTCCTACACCACTTTCCAAGCAAGATATGATTGGAAGGATGAAATCTTGATCTAACTTTTAGCTCAAAAGGATGACGGATTTTGATGATGTTTTGATTTGGGAGATTTTGGGGATTTTTGGGAATGATTTTGGTTTGGTCCAAAAGGTATGCAAATGTTAATAAAGATGAGGTGGATATGAAAATGAGGTAGGTTTGATGTAGCAAAGGGGTCCAACAATGGTGGTGATTAATCCTCTAAGGTTAATGAGAAGGTGTGATTTTGGAAAATTTTGAAGAAAATGGATGTACTGTTATCAGATTTTTGGGATGTGAGTATGGATTGTGGCAGAGCAGATGGTGAATATCACAACTGGATAGGTCTCTATTTTAGGCAAGTCAATCTGAGAATAGCGCCAATCCACAAGTGAAATGGCGCCACAATCAGATAGATATGGTGCTAAAACAAGACAATGTTTGTCGAGGTCCTAAAAAGATAGATTTTTTATGGTAATTTTTGGATTTTCTTTGTTTGAAATGTGATCAAATGATCTGGTTTGTCTCTTGGCAATGTTGTTACAAACAATTTCAAGCACAATAATCACACAATAATCAAGATTTTGCTTTGTTTTTGAAAAAAGATGTGTGATTTTATTTAACAAGCACTTTGAACAACCTAAGGTGAGGATGTGACAATATTTGTTGAATCCCCTAGCTGCGTCTATTCAAAGTGGGTAGTTCCAGGATCTTGGTAGCACCAGCTCCTCCTTACAATTGCACACACTTCTCACACATACCAAGATCTGGGTTTCTTATAAGGCTTGTCCCTCACCAAACCTTTAGATTATCCCTACTACCTTGGCTAAGAACCGCATGAATCGGGGCCGCCTCAAAGGTTTCCCTTTTGTGTCAACAAATAGAAGGATTTTAGCTTGCTAAACAATGGTTCATAGTAAGGGCATCCGTTCAGGTGGTCATACGTGCGGCAACACTACTCTCTGTTATGGAGTCTCCCAGTCTCCAAGGGTTACACTTTGGAGGGTTTTGGGGGAGGTTGCCAGTCGGTATAACACAACAACACCTGTCGCTTGAGACTTTCGTCCCATATGCCTTATTTTATATAGAGACTTGGAAGAGCTTGGCTTTAGCTTGATGCCGCTTGGGTCGTTCCCACCTTTCGAAGCGGGGTGGCAAGCCCTCTAAGGTTTACAAAAGCAATACAATCATAAAAACACTTTTGATCCCCAAGTTCATTCAAAGATGTGAGGGGAGAGCATACGTATCTTCTATGATTGCATCACACTAAACATGGTTCATTTTATTTCTTTGGATTTAGATTGGGGGTGATTAATGCAAGTTTAGTGAGAAGCTTTTGATTCCCAAGGTCACCAAAAATGGTGCGAGGGAAGAGCATACGCTTTTTCACACCACAAGCAAAAGACCACAAAACACTTCACACAATTTTGGTTTTCTTGATTACATGTGTGAGAAATGCAAATTGTTGTTCTTTTTAACCCAATGACTTGATTGATGCAATTTGTGGTTCTTTTTAAAGCCCAAATTGAAGTGTTTGGATTGTTGTTGTTGGCACACAATGTAAATTTTAGGACACCAAATTTAAATGTTTGGGCACACACATACACACAAAAGTTTATTTGAATTGTTTGTTTGTTCAATTTTAATTGCACCAAATCAAAGTGTTTGACTAACTAACATGCAAAGGGTTCATTTTAAGTTGCAAATTAAAGTGTTTTGTCAAAACAGAAATGAAATCACCCTACAAAAAGTTAGTATCTCCAAAATGATAGCAAAGACCTGCAAAAACACTTGTCAGTACCTGCACAGACAACAAAGTCAGTTTTCCAAATAGCACTGAAACAGAGATACAATAGCGCCACTGCGGGCAGAACAACCTGATACTTAATAGATGGCACTAATTAAACATATAGCGCTAATAAAAGACCCTTAAAGTGCCAAAACATAAGATAGCACTACAATATTACAACAAAAGTGCTAATATAGTTTTTAGCGCTAATACATCATGTGGAAAGCATAAAAACGGATGATAGCGGTGATAGAGATATGTGAAAGCGCCACTATGCAACTTTCCAAAGAGTCTATTTATCCTACAGATAGCGCCGATCTGGGTGATAGTGCTGATATAGCACTGAACACGTCCGACCTGCAAAAAGTGGTTCTTTCTGATCAACACAAAGGGTCAAACAACAAAGTGGAAGTCTTGGTTAGTCTTGTTAGTCCTTAGCAAGCAAAAACAAACCAAAACAAACACTATGATGCATGTTAGATTTTGTGCAAAAAATTTGGCATAACCTCCCCTTGTGTTTCCTATTATTCCTACAGAACAGAGAGTAGTTAAGTGCATAAAACAACAAGGAGACCGTTAGAAATGAAACATGTGAGTGTGTTTGAAAATGAAAATGTGTTGTCTGAAATAGCGCTAATACAGAGGATAGCGCTAAAGTACACCAGTTTTAGCACCACTGCGCAGGGTGAATGGCGTTGCACCTGTAAAAACACGTCTAGAACACAAAAACTCACAACAGTTGATTAGATTCAGACCTTGTGGGTCCCACCGGGCATGCCAATGTAGATTAAATATGCAAATAAGGAAGAAATACTAAACAAAATGCAATAAACACAAAGTTATACCTTACATGCAAACCCAATCCCATCAAGGGAGGAAGGAGCCTTTGCACCCAAAATAAGCTCCTATACAAAGATAATCCCTAGATAATGAATTGAAATGTGAAATGCTACTCTAATTAGCAACTCATTATTCTAGCTCAAAAGTGATTTTGACATGGTAACTTTGCATAAACTTGGATGATGAAAATGGATTGTGAGAGGTTCTATTTATAGACTTTTGGAAGGGATTTTGATCTAATGGTGGAGATTGATTTGGAAGATCAATGGTGGAGGATAAAAGTGATGTGGAGGGCCTAGATTGAATCTTGAATGAATGGAGGGCTAGGAATAAATGTGATTATTTTATTCATTTTGGGAAAAGGGGTTATTTAATGAGCATGGGGGTGAAGGATTATTTTGGAATTAAATATTCATATGGGGGAATGTAAATAAATTAAAAATTCATTTGGGCAAGAGAGGAAATAAATGAGTATGGGGTTGTAAGGAGAAATAAATGTGATGTGGGATGTTTTTAAATAAAAAATTGACTTATGTGGATTTAATTCAATTTTTTATTTGGAGGATGTGGGGAAGGGTGTTAAACAAGGTTTGACCACCCAAATGAAGGGGTTAGGATTAATTAAACAGAGGTTTTATTTAATTAATCCTAGGGCTAGGATGAGGTAGGCTAGGGTAGGCAATTAAATAATAGCTATTTAATTGTCTAGGGTAGGGATAGGTTAATTATAGGATGAATTAATTAGTTAACATGGTTTTAACTAATTAATTGGATTTAGTGAAAAAGGGGAAATTGATTTAATAAATATTGCATATTTATTAAATTAATTGGTTAAGGTTTGGACTATTGAATTAATGAAATTAATTCAATTTTGGGGATAAAACGGTGTGAATTTGGAAAACGAAAGGGGTAATTAATTAAATAAAAATTTAATTAATTGGTTAGAAGGGAAATTGGTGTATTTAGGGTTGTTGGGAGTCAGTTTGATGGTAGAAGACATTTTTAGGTGTCTACAACAACCATCACACTAGGCCCCTCATGTGTTGTACTTTCATCTTCTTGCAAATGTGTGAGGGTGTATGACACTCCATCTTTGGTGATCACATAAACATTCTTCTCTCCATCACGCTTGGTTTTTCTATCAAATTTCCAAGGCCTTCCAAGAAGCACATGGCATACATCCATGGGAATGATGTCACATAGGATCTTAAATCTTTGTAGGCACCAATATTAAACTCAACCCAAGCTTGTTCATTGACCAAAACTTGTTGACCCTTGTTAAGCCATGATATTTTGTAGGGTAAAGTATGATGGATCCTTATTAATTTCATTTTTTCCACCATTTCTAATGACACAAGATTATCAGTAGAACCTGAATCAACAATCACTTTACATACCTTACCTTGTACCTTGCAAGTTATCTTGAATAAGGTCTTCCTTTGTGGTGGCTCCTTGGTGGTTGGTACTTTGATTAACATCCTTCTTATCATCAAGGATTCTCCTACTTCGGGGGCTATATGTACTAAAGGTGAGTTCACACTCTCTTAGTCCTCTTCTTGCACAATTTGTGTTCTCTTCTCTCCTCCATGAGAACTTGTACCAGGTTTGTTTGGGCATTTCCAAGTAGGATGACCAAATTGGCCACATTGGTAGCACTTACTTGAGAAGGTATTGGACCCTCTTCCTAGTGCACCAAATCTCCCTCTATTATTTGGCCTTCTACCTCCTCTAAAACTGCCCCTTGACTCACTTGCTTGCTCTCGTTGTCCACTTGCTTCTCCTTGCTGCCTTTGGAATTGTGTCCTACCCCCAAAATTGCCTCTTCCTCTAGTATTCATCCCTCTACCTTGCTGCTCCTACTTTCTTTTGATCTTCTCCTCTGCCCTCATGGCCATTTGAAAGCACTCTTCCACTATCTTAGGGGGAGTTCAACTGATTTCATCTCTAATGTTCAGCCTCAAACCACTTAGATACCTGGCCACTCTTTCAACCTCATTTTCATGGTGACCGATTCTAATACACAACTTGTGAAATTCTTCAGTATAATACATCACATCCAAATCCTTTTGCTTCAAAGTTTACAGCTTCATGAAAGTTTGTATAGCATAGTCTTTTGGTAAGAATTGGGCTTTCACTTTGGCCACCATCCTATCCCAAGAACTTCTCTTGGGCTTGCCTTTCTTAACCCTCTCTTCTTGAACAAAGTTCCACCAAGTCAAGGTTGGTCCTTTCAACTTGGATTTTGCATATTTCACCTTCTTGTTGTCCCCTATGTCTTCAAATTTAAAGAAATTGTCTAATGCATCAACCCAACTCAAAACTTCTTCACTATCCATCCTCCCACCGTACATAGGAGCTTCAACTTTCATCTTTGGAGTGTTTTCACCCTTAACTTCCTTTAGCATCTTGATCATCATCTTTTCTTCAGGGTCCAAGCCCTCATCCTTATCCTGGACTCCCATTGGAGGATTTTCACTCTCATCTTCATCCTCCTTGTCACTTTCGTCATCATTGACCACTCCTCTTCTTTGATTCTTCTCCAAGACCGCTATCCTAGCTAGGGTGGCTTCCTAAGACTCTCTATAGAGCCTATCCTTCTGGAGTAACAGCTCTTTCAGTTCCCTTATCTCTTTGGCCATTGCACTGGCTTTTGGAGGCATCTTGCCTAGACCCACTCTTCTTCACACTTCAACCTTCTACTTCCCAAATCAGAACCTATGCTTTGATATGACTTTTATGTAGTGGTGGTGTTTTGACAACCCCAACAACCTATTCCAACCTTTGGTTTTCATAGAAACCCAAGACAACTAGCACCTCCTTTGTAATTAAGCCTCTAGTCTTGTAGCCCTATTTTAGGATCTATCATAAGTTTTCTTGCACAAGGGGCATCACCTTGGAAAGACAATGGTAGTTTTGAGTACCCATTTTCCCCTTTGTCAACATATCAAAAGATGGGTATGGGTTGTTTTTGACCAAAGACCCCAAATCTATGACATACCTGTTTGGAACTAGGCCAATTAGGCATCTTTTAGAAAGCAACCACTAGACCAACCCAAACTCACCAAACCAATTGGAGACCTCTTCTTACAAGGAAAAATGACCAATTTCATGGGTTTTGTCCACTGCAACAACTTTTAAGGTACTGATCTATTCACTGCACACTCATTTGGCCTAATACATGGTCATATTAGGCATATGCTTCATCAAACTCTGCTATAAACCTATTTCCTGACCTTATGCTTATAGAAACTATTAAACCTACCCTATACAACCCCATTCCACTAATTTTGGGGGGATCTTGTGGTGGAATGGCCTAGATATGCCTAGATTTTGGCCTCAAAACCCTAAATCAGGGTTTTATGACAATCTACAGAAAAAGCATGATATTTGTCTGCAAATGCAATGAAATCTCCTCAAACCACATGCAGCACAAAGGTAGTTCACTCCTCTTTCATCTGCAAGTGGGTGGAAGTCATGATAGAGTCGTACAAGGGAGTACCACGGCCTAGAACAACATTTTTTGTAGGAAAATGAACAGGAAAATAGAGTTTTATTACAAATTTGCCCTTCAAAACCTTCATCAACCCCAACCTCAGTTTGTGTGAAGGTATTTGTACATACTTGAGGTAGTTTTCAATGGTTAATAACTAGAAACCAAACAATATGACCGTTTACTCTTCCCTCTAATACATGGTTTTATTGAATTTTCAAAACAACACTTGTAAACCTTTGCATTACATTACTTCATTAGACTACACATGACTCAAGGTCATACAACATGAATCCAATACATCTGAAATTGGTCACCTTGACCTTATTACATGCAAACTAGTGACAAAACAACACAAACTTGTCCTAGGATGTTCTAGAACCTTATTATGACAACCTCATAGCCAAGATTGGCTAAGGTGCTCCTGCACCACTATCTGAATCTTGTCTAGATTTATGAAAACAATGTTGTCATTTTGATTTCAAGTTTATGAATACTACAGTTCAGTAAGATTTTATGTTATTTTGAGAAGACAATGTAATGAATGAGTTAGAATCAATATGATTGTGTTAATCTAGAGAACTAGATTTGAGTTAAAAGTAGTGAGGCATTCACTTGAGCAAGGGCTACTCAAGATAACTATCCTTCACTTTATTTCTTGCATGTTATTATTGTTGTTGTTGTTATTTCATGAATGCAAGATCAATTAGATTCTTAAGTTGTTTTAGTTCATTTGACTTGTGATACTCCAGAAGATAGGATAAGTTATCAATACCAAGCTAATTCTTAGAATTCATTTCTTAATAGTCATTGTTACAGTCTTAGATTGCAAGTACCTGTAGCAACAGTAGCATCATTACTTTCTTTTGTCATTGAGTAGTTTTGATTTAGGATATTGTACTAGATGAGTTAGATAGTTTGATCTTTGAAAGCACATACAGTGCCAGTGCCATCACAAGCTTACTAGCCCTGGTCGATAATTCAATGAAGGTCTTTTCAAGGGTAATAGTATACTATTCAGTAGGTTATTCATTTGAATTGTGTGATTACAAACAAGTTTACTAGACATAACAAAGACACTACAGTGGTAAAAATGGTTAGAGAACCTACTTTCATATTTTGGTAAAATGGATATGCAAATTTGAGTAGATGAGTTAGATGCTTTATTTAATTAAGGTAATTAATTTTTTTCTTGGTTTAATTGAAAATAGTATCCCTAGGGTGGTTGTACACCTAGCATGTTTATTGTCTCTATTGCATGTGTGACCATGCAAGTACAAGTGTGTAATTAGTGGTTGGGGCATTTTAAGAATTCTTGTGAATGTTCCTCTTGTTCTACCCTAGGTTTTGCATGTTGTGTTGTCTCAGAGTGTTGGACACTCTTGTGTACATTGGAGTCATGCCTTGTATCAAGATGATTGGTCTAGTTTGAGTTGGGTGTGTCTTTGGTTATCTCCCACCTCTCTAGTTCTCTTAACATGTGAACTTTGTTCCACATGATGATTCACATCCTTCTTGTTACGTGCTCTCATCAAGAGTGTTGTGTGGGATGTTGGGCAAGTTGGGAACCTTGTACTTAGTCCCCTAGAACTTGTTCAATTCTTCCTAGGTTTGTCTTGGTCCTAGAACTAAGATTTTTGTAGGAAAACCCTTAGTGAATTAATAAAATTGGTCTTCAAAAGTTTGTTCTAGAAAATTTTTTTTAAGAATAGTTTTGCAAGACTACATCATAGAAACTAGACTATTATAGAGTTTTAGGGCTACAACACAATGCACTAGAGTCCTACCTATGCACTAGTGTCCATCCGGCATGTTGATGTCCTCTTGCATGTTTTTCTCCTTGGGTCAGCAAATAATGAGCATTTCTCAAGACCTTTCTTAGAGATGTTTTCTAAACAAAAGTTTTTCCCCTTAGCCTTCTAAGTATTTCTATCATCTCACCTTGTCAATATGTGTTATACCTAGAGGTTTACCCCCTCTTTTTCAATTGGATGGATGCCTTTGCACAAAATCAACTAGTTGTCATTACATTTGGTTGATGCCTTGTACCTCCTAGTTGATAAACCTCTTGTGTAGGTTTTCCCCTTGTGTTTGGATGTTGTTTTGTATCATCTTGGAATGGATATGATGCAGGTGACACTCTCATTCTACTCCATGTGTTCACGAGAGAATAAAGTCATGGACTAGTATCTAAATGTCATCATGGAGGATGCTCCATCGTCTCATATGGTCATTGTTGTGACTTCATCACACAATTAGTAAAGTGTTCCACTTTGTGCCACCATGCTTGGTGCATTGATGATGTTGTCTTTCATATTTTTGTGCTTTTCATGACACCTTGTGTGCATGTGACTATAATGCGACATGTAAATATTATACATGCAAAGGCAAAAAGTTTAATCATATGGTGTTTGTTTAGTTAATGTCCAGGGTGAAATCTTGAGGCATTACAAACCCCCTTAAATTTTTGAAGGCTTACCAAATTTTTAATAAGCCAAATAGATGGACTTTAGCTCCATTTAACCAAGATACACAAAATATTTTGTATAACTTGTTAGGAAATATAAAAAAATATTGCACATACATCTTGTAGGGAAGTACATTCAAGAATCTAATTACATGAGTGTTTATACTATAATTAGTCCTCTAGGAACTTCTTTGTTACACATACTTAAATCAACTCTAGAGCCTAACATGAGGCTCAACGATAGAGAGCATTCAAGACATTCTAGTTCCTACATAGAATGGCTTCTTCAAAAAGTGTTCTCGATCGCAACCTCTCTATAATTTGATTATTAACATCCTTTCAATTCATACAAAATATTATCCAAGGAATGGGCCTACAAACACAATCTAGGCGATGGAATAATAAAAACATCAACTTTTAATAAAAACCATGGGTGTGCTCATATACACCTATAACACAACAATACATAGCTTCGAGTGCACCTCTTTAAGGAAACAAGGTTAATAGATTACATGGATATAATCAAGTACTTTGGATTCCCACTAGCCATTAGGGTCCACAAAGACAGAATAAACGCATGTTAATTAAATTTCACATAGCCTAGTTGAACTAGGATAACTAAACATTATTACATCTGATTAACATTATACTTGGATCTTCGACAAGCACAAAATTATTAATTTTGCTTCCACAAGACTATCTGACTAGAAGCATACAACTTCTCCTTGTTGTTACTAAGATGAATGTTCCTAGGATTCACATGTATGTTAGCAATCAATGGCATAGTATAAACATACCATATTCTATGGGTTAAAGTTATGTTGCATATTAACATAAAAATTAGTATCACACTAATCTAAACTAAACTAATTAGAAATTATATCACCAAAGATCTCCTTGATGCATGTCACTCCTCCATGAACACAACCAAACCAGAGGAAGTGGTGAAATTGTTCCACCCAACCACCCTAATAGTAGGTCTTGCAGTGGCATAATGTATGAGTAAATAATAATCATAGATTCCTCAACCTCTTGAAGAACCAAGCTTGTCATAATCACTTAACGTTTGGCTCTTCATCTCAAACTCGTGAAGCCCATAGACAAATTTTAAAATAGGTCATCTAAATAATCATAGAAATGGAGAAGGAAAGATCAGAAGGAACCCCTTTTCTCTTTATCCCCTCAACTTATATAGAGTTTTCTCTCTAGTTTTAGCACATATCTTGCATCTCATTATGGTTCCATATCTTTGGTGAATTTAATACCAAATCATCATTTTGGGCTCCTCAGACTGCCCATTCTTGACTTTATTCCATATCGTCATCATTTCCTAGATTTCTTAGATATTGTAAAACTTTATCTTTGAGTGATTCTTTGTCTACAGGGGTAACTTTCCGTGTTGTTTGTGGCATTATGCCATTGTCATAGGCCATTCATATTTTAGTTGCCCTTCTATCCATTTTACATATTTTCTCCCAAATTTAATTGTTTGGGTAATTTATTCTTGATTTCCTAGCTTCCCCAATCTTTAATTGATTTTCTAGGTTTACATATAATCTAAGAACAACCAACATACCAAGACTATTATTTTCCTAGACTTTACCAAATTGATTTTCCTAAATATCAACATTTTCACCTTCTCACTGGATTATGAGCTAAGTACACCTTCCTTCACAATTAATTTCTTAAAATTAAAAGTTATTTTTAAATTAACTAATACCAACTATTATTAATTTAATCTAAATTAATTTATGGTATATGCAATTTATTTAATTAACCTAAGTTATATTATCTTCCAATTTATTTACTCACTTTAAGAAAATAACTAAAAATACTAAAATAAATTTAAGCACACCAAAATAATCCCCTGATTTTTTTTTGAAAAAAAAGCAAATACTTAAATTTTTTTTTGTTTTATCTAAAACGTGTATGATAACTTTATCTCTTTTCTTTTGTTTTTCCCGCCATGCTTTTTTTTCGTAAAGATGATAACTATACTATGGATAAATGATGGAATATACAAAATTGAGATCTAACCCTGAGGAAAGGAAGCTAAAAAAACTCTTGCCTTAGCACTAAGATTGGAAAAGCTTTATTTGAGATGAGAGCAAATCTTTTCCAGCGGACTCCGCCAACGGCACTCAATCTAACCAGGGAAGTTACCGTTAGATTTGGAAAGCTTTATTTGAGATGCAGGGCAGAATGTTCCTTATGCATTTTTGTTTTTGTTTTCTTTGCTTTTTGGCATGGCCATGCCTTTTCTTGTGACTTCTAGTTTTAATTTTTTGCAGTGTTTTCTTGGGAGAGAGAGAGAGGGATTTTTTTGCAGTGCTCTCATTTATTGTGTCACCCATTTTCTATATCCTCATCATTACAGCAACCCATCTTTTTCTTTTTCTTTCTTCATAAACCGAATAGTGATGCTTGTGGGGACAACTACAATTCACCCTCAGACTACTATGTTTGATTGGGTTTTCAGAAATCTAAGAATGGGTTTTTTTTGCCAGTGCATGGAAGAAACTTGTTTTTGTCATGTTTATAGCACTGACCAGGGCCTGCAAGTTGCCAACATATAAAATGTGTGAATCACCAGTGAGGACAACAGGATTTGATGACCTCTTTTGTAGTTTATTTTAACACATTAATTATCTACTAAAATTATAGTCTCTTTGAATTTAATATATTTATAAACATTTGACAAATATAGCTGATAGTTGAGTTTGATGAGTTTTGTGCTATGACAGTGAGCTAATGAGAATAAACTTTGCAGGAATTGTCATTCAATCTTCAGCATTTTGGCTTCAAAAACGAGGTGAGGTCTCCGTACCCCACAGACATGAATGGGCATGGATCTCATACTCTGTCTACAGCAGGTGTGAATATGTTTCTAGTTGCACTTCATACCTTAGATATTCTATGTTCCAGCAAGAAAGGGCAATTCCCATAAACACGTACCTTTTGTAGAAAGCAATATTAGTTTTGTTGTCTACAGAGTCTATTATTTTGCAGTGTTTTCTTGGATTTTTTCAAAAGAATTCTGGATTTAACAAATTAGAAATACTTGGTTGTTGATGAGGATCCACTTATGGTAGAAGCTGGATGTTGATGTATGTGTCTAGTGTATTTCAGACTCATTTTATTTTGTTCTTCTGCGTGGGAATGGTAAGCTAGGTTAAACGACAGTTTCTTAGAAATTTATATGAAAGGGATGTTAAATATGAAAGGATTCATTTTCTGTCAGTTACTTAGAGATTGACACCGTGTTTACTCTTACTGAGAGATTAATAATGTGTTCAACAAGTGCAATACCAAATTTGGCTGGCATGCCTAAAATATGTATTAACTTTCTCTGCATCTTGAAATTAAGAATTGATATGTTTTTTTATTCTTCAAACCTTCTGCTTCTACTCGTGCCATTGGTGCCTCCATTAAGAATTGAAGGTTTTAAAAGGTTTTGGGGCAAGTATTGTTGCATTTTTATTCAAGTCATTCCTTTTATTGAATCTTTCTGTCATAGTTTTATTTTAATAATTGTATGCTTAATTGTTCTTTGTTTTATTGGCAGGGAAATTGATATAAATATAAATTAAGGTTGATGTTGGTTGTTTGAGATGCTGCCAATGTCTAGAAATTTTGGAAGCTTGAAGTTATATTGACTTCAATGAATATAATAGAATTTAAAATGTGAGAAAAGTAAATCACTTTGAATGGGTTGAATTGACTTCAATAAATGTAATATGTAAACTGATTTGTTATTTAATACAAATTATTTTTATTTGGAAGGGGTTGAATTGGCCCCCTTCCTCTAAGGCTGCAAGGAATGGCAATTGGCTATGACCATTCTTTTAGGCCTAGTGTCTTGTGTTCATTCTTTGTTTAGTTTTCATATTATTTTTTATTGCATAAAACTTAACATTGAATTTAAATGGTGCACTTAATTATTAAGTATAGAATATTCTTTAACCATAATGCAATTTAGTTGAAATTAACAAGTCATAATAATTAGTGTTGTATTATTATCATTAGTGTTGTATTATTATCACGTTTAATTTAAACATGTTTATTTAGTGTCTTTCACTTTGAAATCTATTTATTATTTGAGTAAAGTGTGTGTTTGAAGTTTGGGCATTGCTCTAATTTGATATACTTATTATTTGTGTGGAGTGAGGGTTTGAACTTTAGCACTCGTTCTAATTTGATATACTTATTGTTTGTGAAGTGTGGGTTTGAACTTTGGCATTGACTTATATTTTTTTCACTTTGTATGTTTTAAAATTGATATAGTTATTGTTTGTGTGAAGTCTGGGTTTGAACTTTGGCATTGAATTATATTTTTTTTCATATTGTTTGAACTTTGTCATCCACTTATTTGTTTGGACTTTGGAGTTCACATTGTTTAGTTGTGTGTTTCATTTTGGCATCCCTTTATTGTTTGTTTTAAAATTGATATACTTATTGTTTGTGTGAAGTGTGTGCTATACTTTGGCATTCACTCTAATTTGATATATTTATTGTTTGTGTGAAGCGTGGATTTGAACTTTGGCATTAACTTATGTTTGATTTACTTTGTATGTATTCAAATTATTAGTTTTGTGATACTAATCAAGTTGCAATCTAAATATGTTTGTTTAGTGTGTTTTAGTTTGGAATCTACTTAGCATGGTGTTGAACTTTGGCATTAACTTATTTTTCATTCACTTTATATGTTTAAAAATAGGGGGGAGGGGGGTGGGGGAAGGGGCGGTGGGGATGGAGGGAGACATGAAGGGGGATGGGGAGGGGGAGGGAGGGAGAGGGAGAGGGAGAGAGGGAGAGAGAGAGAGGGAGAGGGGGAGAGGGAGAGGGAGAGGGAGAGAGATGGAGAGGGAGGGAGGGAGAGAGGGGGAGGAGGAGGGAGAGGAAGAGTGAGAGGGAGGGGGGAGAGGGAGGGAGGGAGAGTGAGAGGGAGAGGGGGATGGAGAGAGGAGGGAGAGAGGGAGGGGAGAGATGGAGAGAGGAGGAAGAGAGGGAGGGGAGAGATGGAGAGATTGAGAGGGAGAGAAGGGAAGGGAGGGAGAGGGAGAGGGAGAGAGAGAGGGAGGGGGATGCAGGGAGAGATGGAGAGATTGAGAGGGAGAGGGAGAGGGAGAGAAGGGGAGAGTGAGATGGAGATGTAGGGATGGAGAGGGAAATGGGAAGAGAGAGAAGGTAGAATGAGAGGGAGACGGAGAGGGAGGAGGGAGAGAGGGAGGTAGAGGGCAAGAGAGAGAGGGAGGGAGACAGAGACGGAGAGGGGGAGGCATAGGGGGAGGGGGATAGATGGAGAGGGAGAGGGAGAGGGGGAGGGGGAGGGGGAGAGAGGGAGGGAGGGAGGGGGAAGAGTGAGAGTGAAAGGGAGAGGGAGGGAGAAGGAGAGGGAGAAAGGGGGAGGGGGGAAGAGGGGGATGGAGAGAGAGGAGGGAGAGAGGGAGGGGATAGAGGGGGAGGGGGAGGGAGTGGAAGAGTGAGAGGGAGAGGGAGGGAGAGGGAGAGAGAGAGAGGGAGGGGGAGGGGAAGGTGGAGGGAGAGAGGGAGAGGGGGAGATAGGGAGAGGGAGAAGGGGAGGGGGAGAGGTGGAGGGATGGAGGGAGAGGGAGAAGGAGAAGGGGAGGGGGAGAGGTGGAGGGAGAGAGGGAGACAGAGAGGGAGAAGGGGAGGGAGAGAGGGAGACGGAGAGGGAGAAAGGGAGGGAGGGAGATGGAGGGAGAGAGGGAGAGAAGGGGGAGGGAGGGAGGGAGAGAAGGGGGAGGGAGGGAGGGAGACAGAGAGGGAGAGAGGGAGGGTGAGGGAAAGGGGAAGGGAGAGAGCGGGAGGGGGGGAGGGAGAGAGAGAGAGAGAGAGAGAGAGAGAGAGAGAGAGAGAGAGAGAGAGAGAGAGAGAGAGAGAGAGAGAGAGAGAGAGAGAGAGAGAGAGAGAGAGAGAGAGAGAGAGAGAGAGAGAGAGAGAGAGAGAGATGTCCATGTTAGGAGAAATATTATTCTTTCTTGGTCTACAAATTACTCAATTAGATAAAGGCATATTTATCTCTCAAGCAGAGTATGTCAGAGAAATGTTGAAGAAGTTTGGTATGGAAGATTGCAAACCAGTGAGTACTCCTATGGTAATAGGTTGTCATTTGAGTAAATATGTGATGCAATGAGGGTGTCATTGTGATGTACTCAACTCAATCATATAGTTTTGGTTCACCAATTTCAAGGTTTTCATGTACTTGCTTTAGAAACAGGCCTAAAGCCTTGTAGCCCTGCCTAGAGGGTTTTTTCCACTTATATTTCTCAATTTTATCCCACTCAAAAAACTAAGAGTTGTTTAGGATACCCATTTCCATGTTGTTTAACATATCTCAGGATGAGGATGGGTTGTTTCAAAATATGTGTCTCAAAAATTAAAAATACAGTCAGCAATAAGGGTTAATTAGGCCACCTCAATGAAGGAACTTGTAGCAAAACTAAATTTATGCCTCCCAAACCACTTGGGAACCCTGAGGCATATCTAAAATGACTCAACATGGCCAACCACACCCTCAAATTTCACTTTTATCCTCTAAAATTTATGACTATCTTCTTTAGAAGCCTAACACATGGGTCTTATTAGGCCAAAACTAGGTCAAATATGGTCAAAGCTCCATTCTCTATCCTGTAAATCATTGAAACATGTGTATCTACCCTAATGCAACTCATTTTATCGGTTTGGAGGTGTGTGGAGGGTGGATTTGGTAAAAAATCACATTTTAGCACTTCTAGAAACCCTAGTTCAAGTTTTATAGTAGTTTTTAGTAAAATGGATGGTTCTCCCTCAAAAATGAATGAAACGACCTCAAACCAATTGCATTTGGAAGGTAGTTCACCCCTATATCCAAACCAAGTAGTTGTAGGTCCTGAAAGTTTTGTACAAACACGTGGTACTGCTGGGAGCAATACTTTTTATAGAAAAAAATTAGTTTTAGGACAATTTTTAGTAAATTCACTATATCTCCCTCAAATCTCCATGTTAAACCTCCAAAAGGATGAAAAAGAAAGGTTATTCCTTCCCCCACCTGATGAAGGTGATTTGGTGATCTGACAAGTCCGTACTTGTCTGTGGTACAGACTGGAACAGTCAAGTTTTGCAGAAAAACAAAAAAAGCAGAGTATTATTTATATAAAAATGTTTTTTTTGTATAATCTCTATTCTTTCTTTTAAATCTCAATGCTGCCTTCCCTCCAATGTGTGAAGGCTCTAATATACATGTTTGAACTTATTTCCCATTGGTTGTGACTTCATTTCAAAGTATATGACCATTGGGAGCCTTTAATTACATGATTTGTTAAGTTGACATAGTAAACTCTTCCTATTACTTACATTTTTAGACTTTGTCTTTAACAACAACCTAAATTATGACTCTAAACTTCAATTTTCCTCCTTTTAGACCTTGTCACATGGATCTAAGACTAAATTACTTCCTAAAAACTCTTTGGACACTCATATTTGACTAAGTGTTAAGCCAAAATTGGCTATGGTGCTCCTACACCATACAACCAGCCTTGAAGCTTCTCTTAGTCCCTTGAAAATAGGTACTACCATGCTATCTCTACTCCTTTGAATCTCTCCAACTTGATCCCTCACTTGATGACTTCCTTTCACAAGTCAAACACTGCAAACTTGCATCATATCTGCTCTTGGACTGGCCCATTCCTTGGCCTTATTGTCTTACACTTGACATGTGACTCCTCCTCTATGCTACACCAGAAAACATCTCCAAAATGGCCTCTTTGTTTGTTACTACACCTTCTTGTATCATGTAGGGTTCTGCCTTCTTTTGAACTTCCCATGTGGACTCCAACCTGCCCACTATGTCTTGTGACTCACCTCTCATCTCTACCATTTTCCCCTTCCTATCCTTCCTCAGTTCCCTTACCTTTAAGCCCTCTATTTTATCAAACTTAGACACCTTTGTTCTATCAAACCATGATTGTTCCTTCTTTCCTTTTTCTCTCAGTGGACATATGACTGTCCCAACCACAAGTATATCTTGTTCTTCTAACTCATCTTGCTGCTTCACAAGCAATTTATCCTTTTCTTTCTCTTGGAATGTCCTTACCATCATCTCATCTTATTTTCTTTGCAAGATCAGGCTTCTCTTTGTGCTCACCGCTTTCATATTATCTTCCTTTCTTCCATCTGCAACTTTTGTCATGGTTGTCAACTGGTCATTCTTGATTTCACCAATATGCACATACTCCTTTTTACCCATCATGACTACCTTCACTGCCTTTGCCTGTTCCTTGACTTCCTCTTGCATTAAGAGTAAAGTAAATGAGTCTCCTTCATGTTCAATCTGATAGGTATTAGCCCATCCATCATACACAACATGTTTGTCAAATTGCTAGGGCGTTCCAAGCAACAAATGGCAACATTGCATTGGAAGAATATCACAAAGCACCTTATCCTTATACTTTCCAATCTAAAACTCAACTAAGGCTTGCTCATTAACTAGGAGTGACTAATCATCATTTAACCATGACACCTTATAGGGTATTTGATGTGGAAATCTTACCAAACTCAACTTATCTACCATTTCTTTTGATACTATGTTATCAGTAGAGCCAGAATCAATTACTAACTTGCATACTTTACCCTTGCTCTTGCAGGTGGTCTTGAAAAGACTTCTCCTTTACAATGGTTCCTTCTCCTTGGAGGTCTTCAAAATTTGTCTTTGCAGCATCAAAACTTTACCAAATTCTAGTCCACAATCATACTTTAGAGAATTAACACTTCCCTCTTCTTCTTCTTGCACAATTTGAACTTTTCTTTTACCTCTTCTTTCACTCCCATTTGAAGTAGTACCAAACTTTTTAGGGCACTTGAAGGATGGATGACCAACTCACCACAAGTATAACACTTTCCTGAAAACATATTAGAACCTCTTCCTTGAGCTACATATCTACCCCTTGAACTTGTTCTTCCACCTCTCCATACACCTCTAAAATCATATTGCTCTTGACCCTTATTTGCTTCTTCTTGACTCTCATTTACTTGTTTTGTATTGGGAAATGATCCTCTTGCCCTTTGTCTTTTTTCTTTCCTTCTTTTTATTCTTTCTTCTACTCTACATGCCATTTGAATGCATTCTTCTACTGTCCTAGGAGGTGTTAGGCTGATTTCATCTCTTATGTTCAATCTTAGACCACTCAAGTATCTAGCCACTTTTTCCACTTTATCCTCATGGTGACCTATCCTAATGCATAGTTTATAAAACTCTTCGGTATAGGACATCACATCCAAGTCTCTTTGTTTCAAATTTTGCAATTTCATGAAGGTTTGTATGACATAGTCTACTGGTAGAAATTGTAACTTTACTTTAGCCACCATCCTGTCCCAAGAATTGATCTTAGCCTTTCCCTTCTTGAACCTCTCATCTTGAACAAAGTTCCACCATATAAGGGCTGGTCCCTTCAACTTAGATTTGGCATATTTCACCTTTTTGCTGTCCTCTATCTCTTCAAATTCAAAGAAGTTGTATAGAGCATCAATCCATGTCAAGACTTCCTCACTATCCATCTTTCCATTGTACATAGGTACTTCAACCTTCATCTTTGGCACCTTTTACTTCCTTTAGCATCTTGATCATCATCCTTTCTTCCGGGTCCAAGTCATCATCTTCATCATGGACTCCCATTGGAGGGCTCTCTTCTTCATCCTCCTAGTCACTTTGGTCATCATTGACCACTCCTCTTCTTTGGTTCCTTTCCAAGGATGTTATCCTAACTAAGGTGGATTCTTGACTCTCTTTCTAGAGCCTATCCTTTTGGAATATCTGCTCCTTCAACTCTCTTATCTCTTTGGCCATTGCACTAGCTTTTGGAGGCATCTTGTCTAGACTAGTCCTTCACAAATTGACTTTTTCACTTCCCAAATCAGAACTTAATTCTCTGATACCACTTTGATGCAATGAGGGTGTGGTTGTGATGTACTCAACTCAATCATATAGATTTGGTTCACCAATTTCAAGGTTCTCATGTACTTGCTTTAGAAACAGGCCTAAAGCCTTGTAGCCCTGTCTAGAGGGTTTTTTCCACTTATCTTTCTAAATTTTAGCCCACTTAGAAAACTAAGAGTTGTTTAGGATACCCATTTCCATTTTGTTTAACATATCGTAGGATGAGGATAGGTTGTTTAAAATGTGTGTCTCAAAAATTGAAAATACAGTCAACAATAAGGGCTAATTAGGCCTAATTAGGCCACCTCAATGAAGGAACTTGTAGAAAAAATAAATGTATGCCTCCCAAACCACCTGGGAACCCTGAGGAATATCTAAAATGACTCAAATTGGCCAACCACACCCTCAAATTTCACTTTTATCCTCTAAAATTTATGATTGTCTTCTTTAGAGGCCTAACACATGGGTCTCATTAGGCCAAAACTAGGTCAAATGTGGTCAAAGCTCAATTATCTATCATGAAAATCATTGAAACATGTGTATCTACCCTAATTCAACTCATTTTATCAGTTTGAAGGTATGTGGGGGGTGGATTTGGTTAAAAATCACATTCTAGCACTTTTAGAAACCCTAGTTCAGGTTTTATAGCAGTTTTTAGTAAAATGGGTAGTTCTCCCTCAAAAATGAATGAAATGACCTCAAACCAATTGCATTTGGAAGGTAGTTCACCCCTCTATCTAACCCAAGTGGTCTCAGGTCCTAAAAGTTCTGTACAATCACATGGTACGGCTGGATGTAACACTTTTGCAGAAAAAATAGTTTTAGGATAGTTTTCAATAAATTCACTATATCTCCCTCAAATCTCCATGTTTAGACCTCCAAAAGGATGCAAAAGAAAGGTTATTCCTTCCCCCACCTGATGAAGGTGATTTGGAGATTTGAAAGGTCCGTACTTGTCCGTAGTATGGACTAGAACAGTCAGGTTTTGCAGAAAACAGAAAAAATAGAGTATTATTTATATAAAAATATTTTTTTTTGTACAATCTCTATTCTTTCTTTTAAATCTCAATGCTGCCTTCCCTCCAATGTGTGAAGGCTCTAATATACATGTTTGAACTTATTTCTCATTGGTTGTGACTTCATTTCAAAGTATATGACCATTGGGAGCCTTTAATTACATGATTTGTTAAGTTGACATAGTAAACTCTTCCTATTACTTACATTTTTAGACTTTGTCTTTAACAACTACCTAAATTATGACTCTAAACTCCAAATTTACTCATTTTAGACCTTGTCACATGGATCTAAGATTAAATTACTTCCTAAAAACTCTTTGGACACTCATATTTGACTAAGTGTTAAGCCAAAATTGGCTATGGTGCTCCTGCACCAAGATGATGAGTCTCCTCAAGTTGATCAGACTTTGTATAGGTCCATGATTGGGGGCCTACTATACTTGACAACATCAAGGCCTGATATTATGCAAGCTATTTATTTGGTTGAAAGGTTTCAATCTAATCCAAAAGAAACATGTGTGAAGGTAGTAAAAATAATTTTTAGATACTTGAAGAGCACTCTTGACTTTGGATTATGGTATCAAAAAGGTAATGATTTTTCTCTAAGTGCTTATACTGATGTAGATTGGGTTGACAGTGTTGATGATAGGTGAAGTACTAGTGGTGGAGTTTTCTTTTTAGGAGACAGATTGGTCTCAAGGTTTAGTAAAAAGTAGGATTCAATTTTCTTATCAACAACATAAGTAGAGTATATAGCTGCAGTCACCTTCTACACTCAAGTGTTGTGGATGGAGAAAAATTTGAAGGATATCAAGGTAATGTATGATGAGCCCATTCCTATCCTTTGTGACAACACAAGTGTAATTAATATTTCAAAGAATCCAGTGATGCTCTCTAGAACCAAGCACATATCCATCAATTATCACTTTTTAAGAGAAGGTTGCAAATTAAGAAGTTGGATTGGAATATGTTCTTACAAAGGATCAGATAGCACATATTTTTACAAAGGCACTTTCCAAGGATACTTTTTTTATATTTCAGACAAAAGTTAGGGGTTGTTGCCTCTCCTTCTTCTAACTAGATGCATAGATGGTGCATCTATACAGGGGGAGCAATTCAAGATATATTTTATCCTTGGATTGATTGTGGCTACCTCTCAGGGGGAGCAGGTAGAAAAGAGGCTATGAAGGATAGCAAGGATTGAGCAGTTAGGGGGAGCTTGAATGTTCATCAATACAGAGGAAGATTGCTAACCCTTTTCCCTTGATGTCAAAGGGAGAGAAGAGTTTGTTAGTGTGTTACCATCAATGAAAAAGGGGGAGAAGAGTTTGTTAGTGTGTTTCCATTAATGACAAAGGGGGAGATTGTTGCATGTGTTGTCATTGATGTCAAAAGAGTTAAAGAGTGGTGATCAGTGATGTCAAAAGTACATATCAGAGAAGCAGATCAAAGGAACTCTGATAGTTAGAGATGTTGTGATATGGAAGTCATAGTGTTGCATATGATGTCAGAGGTGTAGGAGGAGTTATGAGGTGAAGTATGTTGTGATGGAAGTCATGATCTTGTTGTAAATAGTTGTACCTTATCTTCTGAAGTTCATGGACAGGTGAAAGATCACTTGAAGTTGTCTAGGTTTCTCATTTTTTTATAATTGAATGTTGTCTATGGTGTTGTGGATGTAGCATATATTGTTTCATGATAAAAAGCATTGCTAAAGTATGAAGGAAAGTGTATGAAGTTTTGAATTGTCAAAGGCACATGAAGTTGCATTGAAGAAGCTCAGGAAAATGCTTTGCATTCCTCCACATTTGAAGATTTGGCCTTGTGAGTTGGGGGTTAGATAGGGACAGACGTGAAGTATTCTTGATCCTAATTTTAGAGCATAAAAGTTAACACACTACATCCCATAGCTTACAGAGTGAAGACAGTAGTACAGTGTTGGTGCAATCACAAAGAGACAATATATTGCTCTGTATTTTTCTGCATGTGAAGATGTGATCTTGTGGCTTGAAGGATAGTTTTCTACTGAGCATATGTATGATATATTAAAGTTTCAAATGATATAATGTACCACAAAGGTTTTTTGGAGTCAGTAGAGGAAGGACAAATCGTGTTGCTAATTAGGGTTACTAGAAGAAGAAAGTAAATGCCATCACATTTCACTACATTACATTATTTGGCTTTGTTGTTTGAAGGATAGGTTCAATTTATCTGCATAATTAATTTTTTTTAAGATTTGAGTGTTAAGGATTATTGCAAGTTTGTTTTTCAATGTTTTACTTGAAGAAGTTGTGTAATTAGAGTATGCAAGGGATACCGGGTTCAGTGTCTATTTTTTTGTGCCATAATGAAATAGCATGAAGTGATAAAAGGAATGTACAGGAATGTTTTGCAAGTCATAATGTTTATTGTGTGATCTGCATGATGTTATTGTGTTTCTTCGGTACTGCTTTAGGTTTGGAGCTAATGTTTGTGTTAAGTGTGAGAAAGGTGAATGATAATAACTAGTATGCACTCTAGATCAAACCCTCTTTCACAATAACATTCAAGGACAAGACCGAGCCAAATCACTACAAATTGAATGTGGACTTACCTATAGATCTTGTACACAAGAGTGCTATGGAAAGATCAGAGTTAATCAAGCCTTTTTATCAAACCCTAGGTTAGTAATGTATCAAACCCTAGTTCTAGGATGATCTAATTATAAAAGAAGATGACCGACAAATCTCTAGAAACTAATTACACAGGGAAGATCAAGAAGATAACAGAACCCATGTCTCAAAAGTAAAGGTGTCGGAGGACTATTTCGGGAGCACCCAAGTCCTGGAAGTTTGAATCCTCAGAAGCTATAAATTGGAAAAATACTACAAAGACTACCCTGATGCCAGATCTGAAGTCTACTGGGATAGAAAGACTAGGGCACCAATGCCCAAGTCCTAAACAAAGGAATACTCCCTAACTGTTGCTAGATCTCAAAACCCTGATCCTTGCTTAGTCTTCTTGTATCTTCATATTTCTTGGATCTCGCATCTGTAACCTGCACACAAGAAGAAGAGAAGGGGTTTGGGGGTTATGGTGTTTAGGGAATTGCTTCACTCAAATCTCGGGATAGAATTCATGCTTCCCAACACCATTGATAGATAAAGAGAGCATTCCCTTGTAGGGCAAAGGTGAAACACAAAATCAATATGATGAAATCCAATGATGATGAACAACAATGATATCACCTATGTGATGAAATCCTTAGGAGGATGAATGATCTTTGTAACACAACGCCAAGGAACCCAGAGGATAACACAACTAAGATTACAAAAAGAATAATTTTTTTCTAAGAAAGAAATAACAACGAAAAGTAAATCATATTTACTCCTAACATAATTTAAGCTTTATCCTCTAGGGTTCCATGGCTGCATTACTAACGAACAAGTATCTTAAAAAACATGATGAACTAACTAACAACCATGGTTCATTCATGGTCTAATTGCATCAGATGAATAAACACATACAATTCCATATTATACCATTAGATAAGTAACATCAGGATCCTGTACATAGGATCATAAGTACATAAACAAGTTCTTTTACAAGAGAGTGCAAGATTACATTGTTTACAATATCGCTATCCAGATTACATTGGAGTACATACATCAAGATAATAGTACATGATTCAACTGATATACAAGACTAGAACATGATCATAAGTATCTATCTCCTTAGCTAGATCAAGATTTGAAATCTATTACACAAGGTACATCCTTCTCACACACAAATAATAGCAAGAGAAACCAATGGAGATATAAGCACAACCACCCAACCATGTGGAACCCTAAGGCCCACCCCCCATGCTAGGAGATAACAAGAAGGTCCCACAACATGAAACAGTTAAGAAGACAAGAACACAACACAAAAGGCTAACATGACTCTGACATACAAGTACACATGACATTCACAACAAAGCCACCACTTGCTCTAATAGTCAAAAAGACAATAGACTAACAGGTGCAAGGACTACACATGACTCCAAAACAACACCAGTCAATAAGGACATCACAAGTAACTCAAACATCACTTCTAGAGGCATTCATAAAACAAAGGGGAGAACACAACTAGAGAATGCTAGACTATAGTAGGGATGAGTGTCATCACATGGTCCTAGCATGGGTTACCCTAACAGTCTCTAGCTAGACCTCGGCCCCCATCCATGGGTTACCCTAACATTCTCTCGCTAGGCGCTGGGCCCCATCTATGGTTACCCTGATAGTCTCTCACTAGCCGCTGGCCCCATAAGGTGACACATGCAGAACCAATATTCCTTTCATGAGGACAAGGAAGTTGACTTTGCCTACCATGGCCTTCTCATCTCATCCTTAGCTTGAATGAGCACTACAAACATGAGTGAGGCATCCAATTATCTTGATTAGTGTGAAAACTACCCAACCCTCTAAATTTATTATTAAGTTATCACTGGATTAACAACTTCCAATGGGTTACCCTGACAAGCCACTTTGGGCATTGGCCCCACATTGAAAGCCACTCCCCCTTCACTGCATCTAGATTCTCAAAACCTAAAACAAAACCCAAGCATGAACTATCACATTTCTCATCATGATACATTTACAACACAAAATATACATCATTTCACATTACACAGAGTAAGGCATTACCCATCTTGCATAGTTATCATAACCACATGAATAGGTACACTAAGCAAGGCATTATCCATCTTGCATAGTCATCATAACCACATGAATAGGTACACTGAGCAAGGCATTATCCATCTTACATAGTAATCATAACCACATGAATCCATAAACAGAGGGGAGTCAACATATAACCAATACATATTCAACCATTAGTAAGATTACATAATCACAGCAGTTATACACACGACTACCCCTCTTGGCCTTTGGAATCAACTTTCCCAAATGACACAAACACTTGACACAATAAGCACTATGGTCTCACATCACATTCACTCTCAAATGCACATCATCACCTAATAGACCAAACTAAGATCCTTCATCAATCATTCAAATACAACACCACAATTGTGACATATGACATAATGCACTAATTATGGGTCTTGAAGAACGCAAGATTAATTGAATCATGACCAATCATCTAACAATCATAAAGTGAATCTTCCTCAACAATATAGAACTATCATATTCCAACCACTAGTAATAGTTACTTTTATGATCATAAGATATAAGAGTCCATGAGTAACAATATTTTAACCAATAGATCCCAAGACTTATTTTAGTTTTGTTTAATTAAAAATGATTGTGATCAACATGCAAATAACCGTAAGGCATACATATTAAAACACAACAATTATTTAAATGCAATTCTTATCACAATGGGAGACTATCACCACAATTAAAATCATACAATGGAGTATTAATAACCATAACACATGAATGCTATACCAATGGCTACAAAATTCACTAAACCACTATTTACACTGATGTATATTTCATTAATAATCTAGACAATTTTGTAAATACTATTAAATATAACTGTATAAGCAAGGCTCAAAGCCTATAATATTAGAATGCTATAAATATCTTACAATAGTTAGAATCACAAGATACAAAACCCAAAGCTACAATGAAAAAACCTTGTTCTAAGGTTATCTTGAGAGGAAAGTAATATAGAACAACAAAACATTCCTATGGATCTAATATCTTCATCAAATCTACCACACTTTTAACCACATGCATATGATAGGATCAGCACAAAATGAATTTGTTGAGAAGGCTTTAGAAGCTACCAACAATGTAAAATGTGAAAGCATAGATAGGGCACACAGACTGATTGGTAGAATGCCTCAAACAGAGTCATGTGATGGAAATCAATGATCATAAGATATGCACAAAATAAATTTGTTGAAAAATCTCAGAGAAACCTAGTTCAAAAATATAGAGTTATTAGTGATGCAACAAACTGTTTTAACAAAGACAAAATAGGTGAGGGGTAGACAGTCACAAAATATTCATATCTCATAAATGACAAATTGGGTATGGCTGATTTTCAGATATGATTTAGATATCCATGCCATACACCATATATAAAAAAAATTAGAGAAACCCAGTTCGTAAAAATAAAGTTATGTCTAACACAATAGACTGCTAAAACAGAGACGAAATGGGTGAGAGGTAGACAGTCACAAAATATTCATATCTCAGAAATTATAAACTAAGTATGGCTGATTTTCATATATGATTTAGATATCCAGGCCATACACCATATATAAAAAAATTAGAGAAACCCATTTCGTAAAAATAAAGTTATGTCTAATGCAACATACTACTAAAACAGAGATGAAATGGGTGAGAGGTAGATAGTCACAAAATATTCATATCTCATAAATGACAAACTGGGTATGGCTGATTTTTATTTATGATTTAGATATCCAAGCCATACACCATATATAAAAAAATTAGAGAAACCCAATTCGTAAAAATAAAGTTATGGCTAACGCAATAGACTGGGTTCAGAAAATGTAGAAGAGAATTCACAGAATATTTTACTAAATCTAATGCAACAATAAATTAGATTCATATCTTAGTCCATACCTGGAATATTGCTTCTATCACATCTTCACAAAATTTTCCAGCTCACATTCATTTTCCCCAAGTCTTTTCTTCTGGAAGCTATGGTTTACTGTGCTAAAAGAAAAATGAAAACTTCCTGAGAGAGAGAGCTCCCCAAAACATAAAACATATTCTCCATTTGAAATGCACACACCTCCCCCAAATTATGTCTTGAGATTTCAAAAATAAAGTTGAGCATGCATAACCACCCCCCATAATTTCTTCCAAAAGATTCTACTTTATTACTTTCTTACAATTTGCTATTTTTAACCAAACAATAATTTCTCTATGATTTTATTTATTTTAGAATTTGCTATTTATTTCATTTACAGCCAAATAAAAATAGTTTCTTTCTACTTTTCTAAAATTAGTCTCTTACACAAAAGAAACAATTATTTCTAAGATTCCCTCTAGAGGTGCATAACTGCCACTTCTTCCAAGTGGCCAAAATGGAAAATAATTACTCAAGGCAATAATAATAAAGAAAGAGAATCTTTTTCAGACATAATAATACATATTTCCCCACAACTATAATTTACATAAAAGCATCTATATTTATTTATCAAAGTGCCCTATTGAATTAATAATTTTATTTTAATGAAGCAATTAACCAAAACATTAATCAAACAATTCCAAACAAAATAACCCAAATGCCAAACAATACCTGACATAATGCATGACTGAAAGCATGACCACAATGACAGTGACTAACCATTACGCCCATACAAACAACACTGACTGGGTGCAAAACTAGATACTCATCCTTTTCAAGGATGATGGCTAACTAGGGGACCACATGTTATCTTTGTTCAATAGTTTCCATTAGGTTTAAGGTACGCTCAGACCTGTCAATTCAGGTGGAGTCGATGCCTAGTACCTGCATCCTACAACAACCAAACAGTTGAACAAATTGATATATATATATATAATCACAGTCAAATACACCATGAAAGGGAATCATAATGTAACAGGGTACTCACACATGAGTAATGTGACATTGTCCCTTTCACCATCACATCAAACACATAATCACAACACACATAACAATCAGTTACTGAATGACTAAATAAGAACCATCATCAGATAATCGTATGATACACATAATAAGATTAATCCACACAAAACATCACAACATAACATCCTATGATACAGAATCAATCACATAAAAATTAATTCTAACATATGACAATCATAGTAAGATCAACATCATAATCACCTGAATGTAAAACAATGTCAGAGCATATAAGTTATTAGTGTCGCAACAAAGATTATCGATAAAACATACTAACTGTCATATGAAACCACACATGAGCATAATCAGGAATGTCATCAACATGAATGTAGCATCTACCAACATCATATAATGCACATCAACTGTCTAACATACCCTAAATATTCCTATTATTTTACCTTCATCTTCATACTCCTAGCCAGACCATCTGCACAACCAAGATGAGAATGGAGGGGCATTACAATCTTCAACTCATAAGGAGAGATAGATGATAACTTCAAACCTGTGCAACAACACACATAATAACAATACAAATCTACACTAGAATCACAATGAATGAATGTTCTTTGTTCCAATGCTTCAAGTTGGCTATCTCTATCTAGGTTCATAATGAATTCAAAAACACACTTATATATGTTTTCCCACTAACATTCATCAAATTAAACCAAAAGAGTTGACAAGGAGAAACCTTTTTAAAGGACCTAAGCCAACATGCAATTAAATATGTCCCAACCAATTAGGGAATACTTGGGCGGTGGTGCCCAAGTCTTGAGGCTCTTTTTAGGTTTGGGATAAGTTTAAGCATGGGCCCCTTGTTCCTAATTTACATTGGTTTTGAGAAATTTTGCATTAGGATGAATAATGAGAATGTATAATGTATTCACGAGGACCTAGGAGGTAACCAAGGAGGTAAAAAGACATGTGTCTACTTTTTACTCCATAAAATTTATCCCTACTTTAATGTGCGTATGATCTTTCAATCATCACATGCATTAAAGTATGTTAAAAGCACATCAAACACATCAGACACCAAAGCAAATACACACCCTAAGTTTGGAGAACCATTTCTAGCCCCCAAGCTTAGGAAAACATTAGAAAATGTTGGTATGTGGTGACTGATCATGCAAATACTAAACACTCGTAACGTATCCTTAATGGGGTTAATTTTTTCCCTCCTTTTTTACACATTTAGGGTTGGTTGTTAATTTTTGTTAACCGACAAATGAAAAACAACTTTGTAAAAACCCTAATTCTAGAAGTTTCCAAAAGCTTGATATAAGTGGCTAGGATGTATGTTATGGCTATGCATTCATGAGATTGTAATTTGTTTTTCATTGGATAATAAAATCATTGGATGGCTAAGTTTATGTGGATGTAGCCCATATTGCGTGAACCATGTTAAAATTATGTGTTGATCTCTTTTGTGTTATTCTTCATTGTTATATTTGGGTCATTTAATCTACATATAATTGTTAATGTTTATTGCTCTGATATGCCTAAACCCTAGAAAAAAACACTTGACATCCATACAAAACACAAAAGAATATAGTAAGGAAGCACATAATACATGGAGAAGACATTAAAGCAGTCACATAGTACACAAGGAAACACAAAGAGAAGATATGATTAAACAATTATATAACCCTAACCAATCAATGGGGGGAGCTCATCGCTATGCACTACCATCAAAATCATACAAAATACACAGTATGGAGGGAGCTCATTGCTACGCACTACCACTAAAACACACAGGACACACAAGGAAGACACACGGAATACACAAGCACTATAATTATGTCGTTGACACACTATATGTCTTAAACACATCAAACACAGGTGATGGGGGGAGCTCATCACTACGCGTTACCATCTAAGACACGCCAAACACACTTGACAATTAAGCTACACTACCACAACCACCAAATACATGCTTAAAGGTGAATAACTCAAGATCCAACCCCACCTCTGTAGAGGACTTTTAAAAGGATGTGCAACCACTCAAGGGAATACACAATCCCGCCTTCCGCAGAAGGGATTTCAAAAATATACAACCCCACCTACATCAAGGAGACACCTTACGGTGAAAAGGAAGCATGTGCACAAAGTATACAACCCCACCTGCATCACGAAGATGCCTTACAATGAAAATGAAGCATATGCAACACACAAAATAAAGTATACAACCCCACCTGCATCATAGAGACACCTTACAATGAAAAGGAAGCATACACAAACACACTTTATCACAATATCTAGGATGTTTAAGCATTTACCACAATATATGCCCCCACCTTAAAATGGTTACTCCCACATGCCAGTAGCAATCACGTTCAAGGTAAGGTTGAAAAAACGTGAGGGAACAAGAGCTTTCGCAAAGCCTATGCCCCAAAGTGACATGTGCTTACGATCACCGATTATTCCAAACAATCACAATAGAAACACATTACAATTATATGCTCATAATTAACAAACTTTGATTAGAAAAACAATAAGATAACAACCAAATCATCTTGTGAACAATTGATATAGAAATAAGGCAACATGCTGCATAAACAAACCAAGGCTATACTTGTGGGTTTGAAACCGAGTATAGTTGTTAGGTTATACTTTAGGAATATCAGAGTCGAGTGTAGCTACAAGGTGAGATATAAAGACATTCCAAAGTGCCTAGAAGCAGATTTAGAGTATTACAAAGGGTTGTTCAAGAAATTCACAACATGATACATGATCACATCACAACACAAAGTGATTCTACTAGTCAAGCGTCAATATCAAATTAACCCTATTTTCATATATGGATTGGGTCCATTTTATTTTCTTGTTGTAGAGATCCACGGTCCTTATCAATGTTTATTTATTATTGTCATCCATCGACTAGTAGAGCCACAGTAGAATCACAAAAAATGAGAGAAGAGACAAAAGTGAGTTAGGGTCATAATGTGGGAAGATGCCCCCTAAGACAATCTCCATAGTGTTATGCCCCCAAGGCACCAAACACAACAATTGCAATAAGAGAGAGGAGAATAGAAGAATAGAGAAATACATAGAAGAAGCTTCATGACGGAGGTAGTCTCCTTATATCCTTGACCTTACAAGAGTATAAAGGGTCATCCAAGGAGACCTAAACAAACATTTAACATAGTACGGGGGAACACAACACATAAGATGAGGCCACCCGTGAGAGCAAGTCAAAGAGATGCTACATCAAAGGTGGCTAAATGAGTGAGAAATACTTACCTACTAGTAATTTTCTTTAATCAAGTCATCTTCTTCCCAATCTTGATCTTCACTAGGTTATACATAGGGCACTATAGCCCAACCTGAAACTTCTTCCTTTAGGTCTTCTTCAGATTCCATTTCTATCGAAGGGATGTTCTCTTCTTGGGGAGACGTCTTTCGAGCTAATGCTTGTCATTTTCTTCTACTTTCCCTTGCATTCATATTTATTCTTGTCATGTTAGTTATATTTCCCAAGGGAGCTTCTTTGTCTACCACTAAGGATTCATGATTTTCCACATTCTTTGGCATTTCTGAAGAGGAAGCTAGTACAAAATTGTTTTTTGATTTTGTGATGGATAGCTTCATTCTTGAAGGTCATCTCCCGCTCCTTATAAGGATGGTAGAGGAGGAACCTTAGAAAAAATTCCTTTTTCTTTCATCAAAGTGAATCCTTCAACTCGGGCTCCTTTTCACTCTCTATTTGTTGGATAGGATGAGTTGTAGCCTCAAAGGACCAACAGGGTGCATGATTGTTCTTGCCATATGATAATTCAACTCTTTTCTTTGTTTTGTACTTTTGATATGCTAGGAAGAATTCATCTTATCATAGTTGATTTTCTTCAAGTGGTTGTGGCCAAAAATAATCTAAATTGAAATTTCCACAAGTGGCTAATGGTTTCCATCCACTATAATGAATAACATGCACTTGACCTTTATGAGGGAATTTTAAGCACTTATGACTAGTAGAAGGAACTGCTTTCATGGATTTTAGCCAAGGATGTCCAAACTTCACATGAAAGAGATCTGAAATGGGAATGATAACAAATGATGCTTCAAGGGCTTTCTCAACCACCTTAATTAAAAGTCTTATATTTCTAATTGCTAGAAAAAAGTAACCATTATGTGCTTTTATCATTATATCTCTAGGATCATAAGTATATTGTGCTAGATTATGCATGTATAGGAATTCTTCAGTTATCATATTTGTCATACAATTAGGATCAATAGGATCCGCTTTTGTAGGATTTCCACTTATTCTTGTTGTGATGTAAAGAGGGCCATCAATATCTCTAATAGTGACCTCATGTGGTGTGAAGGATATGACATGTTCGGGATCCTTCCTTTTCTTGTTAGATTAGGTAGGAACCACACCACCCTTGTTTTGATTAGATGCCATGTATGTGAGACCTTTGCACACCAAGACACTAATTTGAGGAAATCAAGTTTTTGAACTTTTTACAAAGATCAAAATCACACAAATTTTGCTACAACCATAGTGATTATGATGTTAAAAGTGTTTCACAAAAAGGTATTGTAGATAATTTTAAGATTTTGCTCAAACAGGTATTGAGAAGATGTCAAAGCTTTTAATGTTGAAATACACAATGTGTAATTTCAAAAAAAGTGTAATGTTCAAATTAAAGATGCAAAGTGATGTAAGGGTATTAGATAAAATCATATTTAATGAATGTTTGATGTTATTCAAATCATCATGCAAGAAATTTTTTGAAACCCTAATGCAAGATTTTACAAAAAATGCAAACTAAATATGCACTTTTTCCAAGATCATGCAAGATTTTCAAATGAATATTGATAAATATATAAGGAATCAATGTAAGATATGATTTGAACTATTAGTAAGATGCAAATGCTCGAAGCCATGGGTTCACCAAAATGTTAAGTGTGAGAAAGGTGAATGATAACAACTAGTATGCACACTAGATCAAGCCCTCTTTCACAATAACATTCAAGGACAAGACCGAGCCAAATCACTACAAACTAGAGGTGGACTTAGCTAAAGATATTGTACTCAGGAGTGCTATGCAAAGATCATAGTTAATCATGCATTTTATCAAACCCTAGGTCAGGTATGTACCAAACCTTAGTTCTAGGATGATTTGATTATAATAGAAGATTTACAACAAATCCCAAGAAACTAATTACACAGGGAAGATCATGAATATGATAGAACCTATGTCCTAGAAGTAGAGGTGTTGGAGGACTATTTCAAGAGCACCCAAGTGCTGAAAGGTTGAATCTTTAGAAGCTTTTAATCAGAGAAATGCTATAGAGACTGCCCTGATGCCAAATCTAAAGTCTGCTGGGGTAGAAAGACTAGGGCGCCATCACCCAATTCCTACACAAAGGAATATTCTTGAAGTACTATTAGATCCCAAGACCCTGATCCTTGCTTAGTCTTCTTGTATCTTCATATTTCCTTGATCTCACACCTATAACCTACACACAAGAAGAAGAGAAGGGGTTTGGGGTTATAGTGTTTAGGGACTTGCCTCAGCCAAATCCCAGGAAAACATTCAAGCTTCCCAACACCATTGATAGATAAAGAGAGTGTACCCTTGCAGGGCAGAGGCTAAACACAAAATCAATATGCTGAAATCAAATGATGATGAATGATAATGATATCAACTATGTGATGAAACCCTTAGGAGGATGAATGATCTTCAACTCATAAGGAGAGATAGATGATAACTTCAAACCTACAACAACACACACAATAACAATATAAATCTGCTCTAGAATCACAATGAATGCTTTGAGTTCTCTTTGTTCCAATGCTTCAAGTTGGTTATCTCTATCTAGGTTCATAATGAATTCAAAAACCTACTTATATATGCTTTCCCGCTAATATTTGTTAAATTAAACCAAAAGAGCTGACAAGGAAAAATGTTTTTAAAGGTTCTAAGCTGACATGTAATTAAATTTGGCCTGACCAATTAGGGAAGACTTGGGCGGTGGCACCTAAGTCTTGAGGCTCCTCTTAGGTCTGGGATAAGTTTAAGCATGGGCCCCTTGTTCCCAATTTACATTAGTTTTAGGCAATTTTCCATTTGGATGAATAATTAGAATGTATAATGTATTCACGGGAACCTAGGAGCTAAACAAGGAGGTAAAAAGATATGTGGCTACTTTTTACTCCATAAAAGTTTGAAAGGTTTAATGTTTGAGAAGCCAACATGATATATTTAGGTGAATGCACTTTGTGTGCAGAAGTGTGCACCAATTGGAAAGCTTTGGAGAATGTAAAATAGGTCCAATGTGCTTCATGGTTTGAACCGCCTAATGGAATTTGATTCCTACATCATCGCAGTTGATCTGGGAGCTGACTTGTTTTAGTTGTTACACGTTTCATCTTGGTCAACAAAGGAGAAAGTTTTTGATGGCCTACAGAGGCTATAAATGAAAGATTCAATTGTTGCAAACTCATGTGTGTGAATGAGGTTGTGTGTGATTATATTTGTGCGAAAATGATAGATGATCTAGAAGTTTTTGTTGTTTGATTCATAACAGACACAAAGTATGTTGTGAATGTGTTAAAATGTGTTGTAGAGGTTGTGTTGTGTTACAGATGTGTTGAAGTGTGTTGCAAAGGTTGTTTTGTGTAGTGGAAATGTATTGAAGATAGCCAAGCTATTTGAGTAGAGGTATGGAAGTCATATGTTAGTGTGAAAGGAATTGATGCTATGGAAGTAATTGAATCAATAGAATCAGATAAGTGTGGTTGCAGAGGTTGTAGGTTGTAGGCTCATTTTTTAGTAAGTGTTGTAGCAATTGAGGGAGTTGTAGCTTCCTTTGGGTTGTAGCCCATAAATGTTAATGTAAACCAATTTTCATTTGTGTAGCTGGATTTGGATAGTAGATCCAAGCAACTTGCTCACCATGGTTTTTCCCTTCTAGTGATTTCCACCTAAATCTGGTGTTATGGTTGTGTGATTGTGTTTTGATTTGCAATTTTTTCTTCATAATTTGTTTAAGGCAGTAGAAAGGTTTTTGTTGATAAAATTGAATTAGGTTAAGTTGCAGCATATACTGATTCACCCCCCCTCTCAGTATATTAGAGTGTTCTAACATCTACTTCACAAAGTTGCATTTCTTTGAATATAAACTTTCAGATGCCCTGAGATTATATGTACATTGAGGGTTTGAGGACCCTAGAATAGGGTCAAGGACTCCTTGGATGAGTTAGTTTCTTGTTTCTCTCTTAGGTGGTTCATTATGAGAACTAAGAAGGGAATGGAGATGGTTGACTAGCAGTTATTGAGATTGGAATTGTTAAGTAGTCTGCAGAATTCAATCTAGGTACTTGGTTAGGATCTTACATTGCTGAACTAGAACCAAAAGTTGTTACCTTTTGATGTACTCAAGAAAGGGGAAATCTTTGTCTTATATCATAGAGTAACTTGAGGACACATTACTCTTGATTATCATTATCTGATAATGTAATTGAACATTGCATACATTTAGTGAGTGATGATTTGCTTATCAGTTTATATGGGTAAGAAATTGTTAGCAAGATTACTGGCTAATGTCACTTGTATGATGAATACATAGTATCTTGGATACTGATAAGACTTGTATAAACCATTGCATGATGATATTGTTGGTTGAAATAAATATTTAATGTTAGCATCATAAATCATACATCATAGGAATAAGTGAGTAGTGATCTCTGAATAAGAAATGAGTAGAATAAACTCCAAGAAGAAAATTATTGTGAATAAAAATCTAGATATATAATGTTATTATATACATGATGGCAACTAAGTTTAGCAATGTTTGGATATTTACTCAAGATGGAGTAAACATTTTTATTAGAATGTATCTACCATGCTTGGAATTGTGATTTCATAAATGAATAATGCATGGTTGAGACTATGATTTCTCTAAATGATGACCTAGCCAAGAGACTTGAAGAAATATTGTTGCGATAAAATATAAGTAAGAAAATGATGCTTTTCTGTAACATTTTAAATATTACTTCTCAGTGATGACTACTAGTAGTATGGAGTGCTTGTATGTCATCAAAGATGGCAGCCTTTGACAAGCGAAAACCTACAACCCACTTATTAGTAGTTTGATAAAAATATTCTTTGACAAGCTGATATAGCTACAATCAAAGAGTTAATAACAAGCAAAAACAAAATGACTAAAATGACTATATGACAGAAAGAAATGGACTAACTAATTTTCTAAGTTTAGCTTATTTAGATAGTAAATGTAGATAGAAAATAATTATGTGCTATGTCCTTATGTATTATTTCATTTACATTATCTTTGTATTGCCTTTGGATCAATTTTCTATCTACATTTTTGGCACACCTTGCTAGTCTAGCCCGCTTGTTGCAAGTTTATGTATTTTCTTTGTGAAATCTAACCTATTTTTGTCAAGAGTTTGACATCAATGCAAGTGATCTCCTATGCCAAATCTGACCTCACTGTTGTATTCAAGAGGCCTTGCAGGTGAAGATTGACATAAAATACCCTATACTTTGCCTCCTAAAAAAAATTTGAATTTTTTTTAAATTTTGTTTTAGGTTGACAGATCCATACCATATAGATCCGCCTTACCACTCTCTACCTATTTGAAGGATCTATACATTGTTCTACAATATCTGTTTAGGCACCAGGTTTAACTTTTGGTATAATTTTGTAGGTTTCAGGTTAAATTCTTCAAATCAACCACCTTCATACCCTCTTTGTTGACTTGTACATCCTTGTCAACCACTATTGTCACCCCCACCTGGGTTTTCTACTAACCACCCTGCCATCCTACCAATCCACCATGTTGATTACAACCCTCTTCTTAGGGGATGGTTTGTAACAACTTGTTGTAGATCCCTAGTCAACTAGTTCTTCCCTAATCCCCACCCCACCGCCGACCTCTACCACCTCTGCGCCACCTAAAATCCCTGTTGCTAACCCATTATATCCCTATCGAACATCCCCTGCCACCTAGTTTTTCACCCGTTGCTCTTTCCAATAGCCATGTCGCCACCCCTTATTCCTTTGTTCCCTATTTTCTGCTTCTCATTCCATCGACCACCATCCCTTCTTCGCTTAGTCGACTCCCCGACCGCTCCATCGCCGGCACCCCCGCCTCCTCGGCTAATGTTTCCCCAATCCGCTAGTATTTATGCATATAAGATAAGGTTTGTATGGTTTGTCTTGCATTTATCAGACATCTAATGTTGTATCCACTAAATCCCTTTGTGTTTAATTCACAGCCTATAAGGACTTCATCTGAGAGACCAAGTTGTTACACAATTTGAAGAAATTTTAATAGTCTTTCACTTTCACATGAAAAGAGAGAGCAAGTAGAAATTTACTCTGGATCTAGGTATCCGACTGTTCCTTTCACAGTCATAGTCACATAAGAAGCCTCTCCATCAATTGTCACTCTCGAAAGATTGTAATCTACCATTTTTCCATTTAAATTGTCATCTAGAAGAATGTTGGTAGTCTTCTATGAATTATTTTTGGGGTGCAACTTATGTGGAGGTATTCAAATCCTTCAAAACAAAATATGAAAAATTACAGATAGAATTAGATAAGCAGAATTTTTAACATAAGTTTTAACCTAGAAAACTCTTGATATGGTTTTTAAGTATTATTTGGTTTAACCTCTTTTATTAACATAGGTTGCAATTTGATTTCAATCTTTTTAGTTTTAATTTATTGTATAGTTTAGTATACTAATTTTTAATTTAGTTTTAATAATCTTTAATTTTAAGATAATCTTAAAATAAGTTTTTTTAAAGTAAATGTGATTTTAAGTTTAGTTTTAATATAGATATTAATTTAGTTTCAATTCTAATATAGTTTTTAATCTAGACTTTCATAAAGGTTTAAATTTAATTTTTAATTTTAACTTTAGTTTAGTTTTTAATACAATTTTTAAATATTAATTTAGTTTTTAATATAGATTTAGTTTTAATATTAATATAGTTAGTTTAATTTCTAATTCTAATATAGCTTTTAAAGTTAAATTTTAACATAGTTCCTAATATAATTTTGATTTAGTGTTATCTTTAGCTTAATTTTTAATTTAGTTTTTAATTTTAATCTAGATTTAATTTAGATATTGATTTATTTTCTAATTTAGTTTTTAATATTAATTTAATTGTTAATCTAGGTTTACTAATTTAGTTTTCATTGTCATATAGTCTTAGTTTAATTTTCTAATTCTAATATAGTTTTTGAGTTAGATTTTAACATAGTTTAAATTTTTTGTCAATTTTTTTCTTTCGATTAGTTAGTCCATTTTTTCCATCATATAGTCATTCTTTTTGCATTTTACTAGTCATCATATTCACTCTTGTTTTGCGTGTCACTAACTCTTTGCGTGTAGCCATATTGGTTTGTTGAAGACTATTTTAATCAAACTACTCACAAGTGGGTTGCAGGTTTCACTTGCTAAAAACATCATTTGAAACATTGTGTTTGCTTTGTCTCGTGGACCTAATTTTGGCTTGAGGAGTGTGCCTTATTATCAAATTTGAAGACAAGTTTCTAGGTGCACTCAACACAACTTTTGCATTTTCCACTACACAAAAAAAACTTGTTTGCAATCACATTTAAATTTGGGCTTAAAATGAACAATTGTTTGCATCATCATATCTTAAATGTGGGCTTAAAATGAACATGTGTCTTCATCATCACATTTAGATTTGGGTATAAAATGAACTTGTGTTTGAATTGCCTGGTGGATTTGAGTGCGATTTAGGGTGTGTATGCTCTTCTCATGCACTTCATGTGACCTTGAGATTAAAAACATCATTTAATCCATTCATCTTCACACTCACATTTCAATTATCTAAAGGGTCAATAAACATTGCGAGTGTGAGTCAAGTGTGTGTGTATGTTCTCTCCTCACACCGCAAGGTGATCTTGGAGATCAAAAGCACCCACTTGATTTTCATTTGTCGCTCTTCCTAGGAGGCTTCCTTGGAGACACACCAATCCAAGGGGTGACCTCAACTCTTGTGTTTCGGTAGAGTCTAAAAAGTGAGGAGTGAATCAAAAGACACACCTCTTGGAAGTTGGAATCTTGTCATTCGAGCTAAGCCCCCAAGAACTTTATACCTTGGAGAAGTGAAGGTAAAGGGTGGGTTACCCCTTTCTCCCGACTGTGTGGCATTATTTCACTTTCATATCATGGAATTGGTCCCCGTACCTCATGTATATTGGGGACATCCTTAGATGACTTGTGCATCCTAGATTAAAACCTATTGGCTATACCCATTTGACTAATATTAGGCTTGTTGATGTGTCTTCAAGTGTCTTCATAATCACAACAATCACTTCTCAAAGTCAAACTTACTATTGTGTCTTGTGTGTGTGATTCATGCATGTACATGTGAAACATTGTGTTTACAAAATTGCCTAAGTCAAGCTATCAACACAAAACACATTTCGCATAATCCTAAACATCCTTGTCATCACATCTATCCTATGTAAATTCACCATCATCATAATCCACCCGTGTCTACCCATGTCTTTCATCCCCACCTATCTTGTCGAGGGGGCATCATCATCCTAGTCACTTATCATATCATTCAATCATATTCATCCATATGTCATAGTAATTGTCCTTTATTATCCTAGTTACCCACCTAATTATCCAATCCCATCATCCCTAACATTTCGTCATTCCACAAGGCTTTATGCTTTCATATCCATCCATTCATCACATTAGCCTTGGTTTTGAACTTGTGAGTACCTTGATTATCTTGGCTTTTGCTTCTTAGATATAAGGGCCTGAACTTTGTCAAGCTTTGTCACTCATACATAAACATATCTATTCATCTATTTCTTGGTTAGAGTCCATTGGTCTATCCACTCATTAGTTCTAATATTTCCATCTTCCCATATCATCCATCCACATAGACCCATCATCATTTTAGTCATATTGTCAACCAATATATCCATCAATCAATCATATCAATCAATTAAATCCAACAATCAAAGTTATCAATCAAAAATTCAAAGTTGGCTTTAGTTTAACCTAGATCTTTTTATCCTTTTATCCTCAAAAGACTTTCAACTTAGGAACTTAAACTACTCTTAAGTTGGCAAGTCTTATCCCATCTTTTTCTTAGGCTCTTGTCTACCCCAAGTAGAAGATTTTATCATCTTTCTTCCTTCTTGCTTAGGCATTTGTCAACCCTAAGTATTGAGGAGAATCCCATCCAACATCCATAATAAAAGATCTAGGTGTATCTTGAGTCATCTTGGTACCATCATCCTATCTTTGGTGTTGACCATATTGTCTTGGTTATCACATTAGTCATATCATATTCATATCACCATTTTATCCTTGGTGTCATCCTTTTACCATTTTGGATGGTCATCTTCATCATATCACATCATTAACTTGGTTGTCGTCTCATTTCATATCAAAATCTAAGTCATCATCATTTTATCTATTTTATCCATATCTTCAAATCATTATCATGTCATACACCATTTTATCCTTGCCACATATTGGGGTACAAAGTCTTGATAAAACTAAGGTCCTATTCACAAACATCATTTTAAAGTCATCTCATTCATGCTCGCTACAAGGTCACAAAAAAATAGAACTATGAAATTGTTACCAAATTAGGATGTAACAGTTATTTTCTAATGCTTTCAAGTAGCAAGTGACTTCAAATGAAGCAGGAAGGAAGAGAATATCATATCAAAACAATTAAGAGAGAGGCTTCAACCTCTACATTTTATCTAACATGTTTGTTCACTGTGCAGATACAGGTACCTAAAGACCATTCATCTATGTCATTTCCATTCGAAATATAAAGGCTTACATATAATATGAAGGATCACATTACCCTTGGAATTAAAAAAAGAGCTATGGAAGGTGAAAATTATTTGCAATTTTTTTTTTGGCAAGGTCATAACTCCTTGCTACTTTATCAGAATTTAAAGTTTTTGGACTCATTAGAAAGATAAACCAATTATCTAGTTCAAGTTGCAGGTTTCTAAGGCTACCGCCAAAAGTACCTCGAGGTGGTTTTCCCTAATTCTACTCCGAAGCCCTCTGAAAATGCAATTTACTAAGATGTAGAAAATATAAATTTTTTTTTTTTTTTTAATATTTTCCCAAAAATACCATTCTAGACTTGATTGAAAGTCTTTCAAGGTACACAAAAATAGGAGAGGTGTTGAACTGAAGTGCAGGGTCATGCAGGGAGAGATATTTGGAGTTCTATTTTTGACATGACTATTTTTGGAAGTTTCTTGGTCAAGGACTTTGAAACTTGGAGTTTCAAGCTATTTTTGCTCATTTTGGAGGAGTTTTGGGGCCTAAATTTAGGCTTTTTAGTTGTGCTCACCCAACAACTTGGAGTTGCTTTTTGGGACTCACTCATGCAGATTTTGGAATCTAGTTGAGCTAGAGTTGACTGCCCATTCACTTTTTGGGGACAATTTTGTATTATATGGAAAAAGCTTATGCTTTTTTTTCGCAGTTCTTGCTTTTTGCCTTTGCATATTGCAAAGGAGATTTCTTGTAACTCAACCATTTTTATAGTTTTTAGTAGCAGCAGTTCATTTTTTTCAGTAGTTTATTGTTATTTTGTAGAGATTCCTTCCATTTTCTAATACAATAAGGGCTTCTTCTAGAGGTGTCTTTTTATTTTGTGAGTGATTTGAAAGGAATTTTCTGTGTTTTTCTTCAAAACCTCTGAATTCTTTGTCTCATTTATTAGATGCAAGTATACAAATTTTAATTTATTATAGGTCACATCTTGTGCAAGATTATTCATGCCTTTCTGTGAAATACTTATGTGGTGAATCTGATCAGTTTAGATTGTAAGAATAGGTTTATTGGAGAATGTTTGTGAGTTATATTGCAGTTTTAAATCAAAATATTGGTGCATCACCCCCTTTAGATAGATTTTCTGTTTAGTTTTCAGTTTATGCAAGTTTTCTTCTATCTTTTTCCTCCATCAATTGATAGATCTAAAGGGCATTTAAAGGGAGTTGGGTCTTCTGGAGGTTCATTCTCAAAACAGACAAACCCACAATCTAAGAATGTTCCCATGTTGTATAGGATTGCCAAGCTTGTAAAGGCTTGTCATTCAAGGCACAATCCTTCGTGACAATAATTTTTGGCATACTCGGTGGGACACTAAATAGAGATTCAGGCCATTCAAACATATTTTTACTTTTTTGTTTGGTATGCACAAGGTTTTCAACCTTTTAGAGGTAAAAACAACATACTTGGTGACTCAAAATCCTGATTTTTAGCAAACTAGTGAATTTAGCACATGAGAAAAGTCTGAACAAGAGGAAATTCAACTTTGTTTGAATATCTATAGCTCTCACCTCCAAGGAGAAGAGGTAGAACAACATTAAGAACACCTAGTCCAGTAGGGAGAACCCAATCTACTGCCCCTAGTCTCAGGACTGTAGAGTTTGATCAGAGAAATTTGGTGATAAAATTGTAAATATAGACTACTCAGAGTCCCCAAACTCAAACTCCAAAGACACCTCAAGCTCCACCGATGGCAAGAAGATATCATTTTGTGTAGTTCAATACTAGCAGCCCATTGCTGCTTGCAGCACATGATGACATTCCGGTGGCAACCTTGAGAGGTTTATCATTTTTTACAGATGAAGATCAGACTACTCCAATTGAGCATATAAAAGATGTGGCCACATTATGTTTGGTCCACCACATAACTCAAGAAAATGTTGCAGTAAGATTATTGGCTACATTTTCGAAAGGTAAGGCCCTTTAATGGTTCGGAGGATTGGTTGTAGGTTCTATTACATCATGGGACTTGTTGGGAGATGCATTGAATAAATAGTTTGAGGACAAGTCAGATAACCTATCTTTAATGGAGCAACTAAGTACAATAAAAAGAGCTCCACAGGAGCATATGGCTGATTTCAACTTCTATTTTCAACGAACGCGGGACAAAATCCCAGCAGCAGTAAGGCCTATTGAGGAACATGCATTTTTGTATTTTCTTAGAGCTCTAAATAGTGACATAGCAGTGATGGTACAATCAATGGGTGGTACAACATTACTGACAGCTTATGAAGTGGCAATAAGAGCTAAAAATAGCCTGATTCAAGCTGGTAAAATAGCTCCAAGGCTATCAATGCCTATTTTTCCTGAAATACATCCATCAATTCTGCTGCAAATCCCACCTATTACTATTGTACCAGCTATACCAACACTCAATTATCAAGTTTCAACCCAAACAAATGTTTCCCTAGCCCCATCTCAAGAGACAAAAAGGAAAACATAATTACTACAAAAGCAAACAGATCTATTATAAGGACAAGTAGAACTACTGCATACTATTGGCAAGGAGTTGGTAAGCTTGAAAAAGAAACCAAATTAGGTTTATAGGCCTTATCAGACACCTTACTAAATTCAGCAGCAAGGTAACCAGAATAGGTAGCCCAATAATCAACCAAATCAGCAAGGCAATCAGTTGAATAGACCTCAATTTTTGCTTGAAAATCAAGGCCCAAGAAGAAACTTCAATGCAAGGCCTTATCATCCCTATAACCAACAAGCTACTAGTTCATCTAGAGAGTTGGTACTAATACAAAATAATATGGCACAAAAGTATGATTGGTGTTACCCCTGTAACCAGCCACACAACCAATCAACCTGCTCAAATGGTGTGATTAATCAGGCCTTAATGGTGCAAAATAATGCTATTGTTTAGTAAAGTACTGTACAAGAAGTTTCAGATTAGTAAGTTATTTATCTTGAACAGGAGCAATTTGATGCAACATTCATGAATTGGCATAGTGAGGAGTTTTACAGTGTTAATCACTCACAGGGGCAAAATCAATCTGTCCAATCCATAGTAGCTAACACAAGAGCCAAAAAGAAAGCTATAGATATTAGACAGCAAGATGGAAGAGGCCAAAATCAAGCCCAATCAAGCCAACAGGGTGTTGTTGGTCTGTCACAGTAGTCAAATATGCATGTTCTACCAAGAGGGCAGCCTATTCCAAGCCAAAACTAGCCCAGAGTGTAGCCACAACAAGTGTAACAGGAAGTTGATCTTGCTATTTTGAAAGGGCAGCCAAAGAATGGTTCATTCTCTTTCAATATCATTGATTATATGAAGAAGGCACACGTTAGTATGTCAATATGGAAGTCTTTATCTCTTCCTGGTCAAGTAGATTTATTACAAAAGGCATTATCCAATTTTTCTTTATCCAATGAGCCAAGTCCAGGTCAACCTAAAGACCAAAATAGAGTAGTACTGGCAAATGACCCACCATTTCAGATAGAACAACAAGCATAAGAGGTCAAAGTGACACCATTTTATGTGTGCTTGATAATTGGTAGGCACCTAATGCATAACTGTATGATAGATTCAGGTGCTAGTACTTCAGTCATGCCAAAACAAATAGTGGATAAGTTGGGACTAACTTATGAACCAATGTCCAAACCAGTAAATCAGTTAGATGGTTAATCAATTAAAACCATTAGAGTCATAAGAAATTTAAACCTCACGCTACATGCCTACCCAAATTTTGCAATTCCTCTAGACATATATGTGATAAAACTACCCCCATACTTTGCTTTATGCCTTTCCAGATATTTTACAGTAAAGTTAGGAGGGTATTTATTAGTTGATTGGACCCATATGTGTTTTAGGACTAGGTATGGCACAAGGGTAACTGTAAAATCTAAACCTCTTGCCAAAGATCACCTAGAACCATATGTCCCTAGTGTTGTTAATGCTAATCTCACCTACCATGAGGAAGAACAACCTACAGTTCATGAAGATCATACCCCAATCGAGAGCATGGCAGACATGTTTTTAGATGAATGGGCATCTGAGAACCATGAAGAAGATCCTTACAAACAGATGGAAGAGGCTGGATTAGGAAGCTCTATGATTCATGAGCAAAATCAGGTTGTTCCTAATCTTATGAAAGGTGAAGAACAATAGAAACAACAATCTAAACATATGAAAAATGACCTGTGGCAACTATATTTTGATGGTGCAAGGAGAAAAGTAGGTGCAAGGGGTGGAGCTATGCTTATTTCACCCAAAAATGAGAAGTATTATGCCATCTTCAGATTTGCATTCAGCTATTCAAATAACACATTAGAATATGAGGCACTAATTCATGTCTTAGAATGGGCCAGAAAGAAGAATTTAAAGTGTTTGAAGGTGTATGGTGATAGTGAACTTATTGCAAATTAGGTAAGGAACTTGAATGTCACCAAAAATGACTTTCTTAAGTCATACAAACACAGAGTATGGAATCTGATTGAAGATTTTGATGCTTTTAATCTATTGTCTGTGCCTAGAAATTAGAATAAACAAGTTGATAAGCTTGCAGCCATGGGGGCTGAATTTGACATACCCAAAGAAATTAGAAACACTGAGCAATAACAATATGTGAAAGTGGTTTTGAGGCCATCAGTGCCTGATAATAATACACATTAGTAGGTTTTTGAAAGTGATGATCAAATAGCAAATTTTTCTCATTGAGGAGGCTGAGTTTTCAGCTGGTAATTAGAAAAAATTGCAGCAGCAATTTGAAGACCAGATTGTGCAATTGAAGACAAATAAGCTGCCAAAAGGTTTGGTGACCTTAGAATCATTTTTCAATTCAGATGACTAGCTAAGGAAGGAGAAATCCAACATTCTTATCAAAGAAGAACACTATACATCAATTGAGATTTTCAAGTCCAAACCTCTCAAATTGGGAAAGGTATGTACAACTGAAGATAAGCATGTTTTTGTGTTATTATGCCAAGAATTTGATGATATTTTTGCATGGGAGTACAAAGACCTCAAAGGTTTTAACCTTGAGCTAGCTCAGCACACCATAGAGATAGAACCGGAGGCAAAACTAGTGAGATAGAAGCAAAGGCCTCTTAACCCCAAGCTAGAAGTTATGATCAAAATAGAATTAAATAAGTTGATTCAAAGCAGCATCATTTTCCCAATCAAACACACTTCATGGTTGTCTAATCTGGTTCCGGTTAGGAAGAAAAATGGTGAGATTAGGATGTGTCTTGATTTTAGGGACCTAAATAGAGTATCATTGAAAGATCACTACCCGCTGCCCTCAATGGAGCAGCTTTTGCAAGAAGTTTTGGGTGTTGAAAGGTTTTCTTTGTTGGAAGCCTTTGAAAGGAAGCTAGGTGTGCGGAAAACGCTTCCTACACTAATCTAATGAGGAGAGGGCTATGCAAATTCAACTTTATCCTAACTATTATAGCAATGTTAAACTATTAACATGAGATATTGCAGCAAAACACAAGAACTAGAAAGAAGACAAAGAGACAGAGACAAGATATACGTGGGGAAAACCCTTACAGGTGAAAAACCCCACACTCCAAAACATAGTTCAAATGTATTATAGTAAACAATAACATATTACATTATAGTTTCAGAGCCAATGCTCTTTCAGGAGTCTTTAAATGTTGACTCTGGAGATATTTCGGTAGCATAACAGTACTTGTACCAAAGTTATCTATCTCCCATCCAAGCACCTATTTATATAGAGTTTACAAGGCAAATACGGAACCTTCTAGAGATGGGTGTCCATCTTGGAATCATGCCCCAAAAACCACGCCTAAAGACACTTGTCCAACATCCCATCCCAAAGTAGGCGCCTGGTCCCAAGATAGGTTATGACAGATGCTCTTACGCACCTTACAACTATCAGAGAATCCATCATACACTGACTAAAAATATCATATTCCTCTTACATGTCATAACCTCCCTTGACTGCCCAAAGATGCCTTTCTCTCGTGCAGAGATACTCACCAACACTTGTCATTAATTAAAAATCATTTGAGGTTTCGGGGGCGTTACCCCCAAGCCCCCACAAAGGCACTGCCCCTCAACCCCACCCTGTGTCATGACAGGGAGCCCACCAGGGGCGCTGCCCCTGGACCCCGCAAGGGGCTACGCCCCTTGACCCCGTCTTGGGGGTGCTGCCCCCAAACCCCCATTAATTATTCAAGGGGGAAACCGTGGCTGCTAAAGTCACCAAAATTTATCCTCCTGCATATACACAAAGTGCTGACTATGCCAACTCAACATGGGATAAATAAATACAACATTAGGAATTTGCAAAGGTTGAGACACCTTAATTCCCAATAGCCTTTTCGGGCTATAACCAAATTTTGGTTAAAGAGGAAGATTAATACAAGATAGTATTCACAACCAAATGGGGTACTATGGCCTATCAAAAGATGTCATTTGGGTTGTTGAATGCAGGAGCCACCTTTCAAAGGGCCATGAACATGGCATTCCAGGGCATTATGAATAAATTTGATCTTGTATATCTAGATGACATCAATGTTTTTTCTAGAGGTGCAAAGGATCACTTCTCTCACCTTAGACAGGTGTTCGAGAGATGCAGAGAATATGGAGTCTCACTTAATCCCAAAAAGTGCATATTTGTTGTTCATGAGGGTAAGTTGCTAGGCCACATTAATTCCAAGCATGGGATAACAATTGACCCTAAAATAATAAGTGTTATTTCAGCCTTACCTCTACCAGCCCATAAAAAGGGGTTGCAAAGTTTCTTTGGGAGAATCAATTTCGTTAGAAGGTTTGTACTGAATATTGCAAGTTTATTGAAACCTCTAACAACCATGTTGAAGAAGAATAATGGTTTTAGCTAGACTAAAGAAGGCAAGGATAGCTTTGAGGACATCAAATTAGCTTTAGCAACAACTCCTACATTGATCAATCTTGGCTTTTCAAAAGATTTTATCCTGTATGCCTATGGAGGAGTTGACACTATCTCTACTATGCTGACCCAACACAAAAAAGAAGGTCAGGAGCAACCAACAGCCTTTTTCAGCCATGGATTAGAAGGCTATGAGAAAAGGTACACATTTGTTAAAAAACATGTACTTGTCATAAGAAGCCTAAAAAAATTTAGACACATGTTATCTAATAACAAAATTTAGTTGATGGTTGCCCACACAAGTGTGAAGGAATATTTGTTGAACAAATATCTGGCAGATAAAAGAGCTAGTTGGATATCTAGAGTGATGGAGTACGATGTCAACATCAAGGTTTCCAAGCTGATTCAAGGTAAAGGACTATGTGAGCAGCTAGGTAAAATAATAGAAAATGAATTTAAACTGCAAGAGGAAGTGATTTTAATAGCTGATAATACTTTTGTTCCTACTGTGCCAGCCAGCAACATTAGCTAGACAAGAGATATGATACACTATTTACAGACCGGAGAATGCCCAGCAGGGCTAAATGCAGCAAAATGAAGATATTACATGTTGCAAGCCATTCCTTTTGTCATAATTGAAGATATCTTGTTAAGAAAAGACTACAATGGAGTGCAATTGAGATGTGTTGAAACTGATCAAATTGAAAAAGTATTACATGAGTTTCATAATGAGCCAACTGGTTGTCACTTTGTTGGCCAAACAACAGCCTTAAAAATTATGAAGGCTAGATATTATTGGCCATCTCTTTTCAAAGATGTACATTCCTGGGTTAGAAAATGTGGTAAATGTGTAGTATTTCCAGGTAAAGAGAGGTTGGTAGCCATGCCACTCCAACCTTTTTCTGTTGATCAGCCCTTCACAAAATAAGGCCCTGATTTTATTGGTGCAATCAATCCACCTTCCAGTACTGGTCATGAGTGGATATAAGCAGCTACAAATTATTTTACTAAGTGGATAGAGGCAATAGCTTTGAAAGAAGCTAATGAAAGTGTTGTTTTAAACTTTTATGAAGACTTAGTGCCAAGGTTTGGTCTAGCAGATGCAATTATTCTAGATAATGCATTAGCTTTTGTAGGCCTAAAAATAATTGACTAGGCCATCAAACATGGTGTCTACCTAAGCACTTCATCAAATTACTACCCTCAGGGGAATTGGAAGGTTGAATCCGCCAATGAAAATCTCATTAGAATCATCAAACGAATAATAGAAGATAACCAGAGAACTTGGCTATCAAAGTTGAAATTAGCCTTATGGGCTGACAGAGTGACTCCTAAAAGGTCAACAGGTCAATCTCTATTTGTGTTAGTTTATAGCAGGGAAGCTAGATTATCTATCTCAATTGAAGTACCAGCTCTAAGTCTTATGAAGGAGCTTGAATTTATGGAAGCTAGTCCTATGGAGGTAAGGTTAGCTGAACTATTGGAACTAGAAGAAACAAGGAAGCAAACAACTCAGCAATTGGAAACATATTAGATGCAACTGAAGAGGACATTTGACAAGAGGGTAACATTCAAAGTTTTCAAGAAAGGAGACATTGTTCTTAAGTGGGATGAGCTAAAAAGTAGACTTGGTAAGCACAAGTTTGATGTTATGTGGACAGGCCCATTTATGATCACTAAATGCAAATAGCACAATACTTTTCAGCTAGCTACAATAGAAGGTGAAGTGTTACCTATCCCAGTTAATGAGATTCACCTCAAACACGACTTTTGAGAAGCAAAGGGTTGCAATTGTATCATAGTAGAATAAGATTTTTAGTTTAATAAGTGTTGGTTGCACAGTAGTTTCATTTCAGTTTCTTTTTTCCAAGAAGGTTGATGTACAACTGGCTAGTTTTGTTTGGAGCCAGCGTTGTTTTGTTTTTGTTTTGTTTCTACTACTGTTGTTTTTCTAGCAGCTAAGTTTTTAAGGAGTTTTATGAGTTGCAAAGGCTAATGGAAGATTTTATTGCCCAATAGACATAATAGGCAACTGGCCACGAGAGTTTTAGCAGCCAAAACTGGCATAGAGGTCGCCAAAATTGTTACCAAATTGGGTTGTAACAGTTGTTTTCTAATTCTTTTAGGAGGCAAGTGACTTCAAATGAAGTAGGAAGGAAGAGAATATCATATAAAAATAGCCAAGAGAGAGGCTTCAGCCTCTACTTGTTATCTAACATGTTTGTTCATTGTGCAGATATAGCTACCTAAAGGCCATTCATCTTTGCCATTTCCATTCGAAATATAAAGGCTTACATTTAATATAAGGGTCACATTACCCTTGGAATTCAAAAAAGAGTTATGGAAGGTGAAAATTATTTACAAAAAAAAAAGAATTTTTTGGCAGGGTCATAACTCCATGTTACTTTACCAGAATTCAAAGTTTTTGGACTCGATAGAAATATAAACCAATTATCTAGTTCAAGTTGTAGGTTGCTAAGACTAATGCCAAGGGTATCTCGAGGTAGTTTGCCCTAATTCTACTCCAAAGGCCTCTGAAAATGCAATTTACTAAGATGTAGAAAATATTTAAAAAATTATATTTTCGATATTTTCCCAAAAATACCATTTTGGACTTGATCAGAAGTCTTTCAAGGTACATAAAAATAGGAGAGTAGTCGAACTGAAGTGCAGGGTCATGTAGGGAGAGATATTTGGAGTTCTATTTTTGACATAACTATTTTTGGCAGCTTCTTGGTCAAGGACTTTGAGACTTGGAGTTTCGAGCTATTTTTGCTCATTTTGGAGGAGTTTTGGGGCCTACATTTTAGGCTTTTCACTTGTGCTCGCCCAACAACTTGGAGTTGCTTTTTGGGACTTACTCATGCAGATTTTGGAATCCAGTTGAGCTGGAGTTGACTGCCCATTCACTTTTTGGGGACAATTTTGTATTATATGGAAAAAGCTTATGCTTTTTTTCTGCAGTTCTTGCTTTTTGCCTTTGCATAGTGTAGAGAAAGAGATTGTCTTGTAACTCAACCATTTTTACAGTTTTCAGTAGCAATAGTTCATTTTTTTAGCAGTTTATTGTTATTTTGCAGAAATTCCTTCCATTTTCTAATACAATCAGGGCTTCTTCTATCCAATTTCATGTGTCTTTTTATTTTGTGAGTGATTTGATAGGAATTTTCTATGTTTTGCTTCAAAACGTCTGAATTCTTTGTCTCATTTATTAGATGCAAGTATACAAATTTTAGTTTATTACAGGTCACAGCTTGTGCAAGATTATTCATGTCTTTCTGTGAAATACTTATGTGGTGAATTTGATCAGTTTGGGTTGTAAGAATAGGTTTATTGGAGAATTATTGTGAGTTATATTACAGTTTTAAATCAAAATATTGGTGCATCACCCCCTTTAGATAGATTTTTTGTCCATCTTTCAGTTTATGCAAGTTTTCTTCTATCTTTTTCCTCCATCAATTTATAGATCTAAAGGGCATTTAAAGGGATTCGGCTCTTCCGGAGGTTCATTCTTGAAACAGACAAACCCACAGTCTAAGAATGTTCCCATGTTGTACGGGATTGCCAACCTTGTAAAGGCTTAGCATTCAAGGTGCAATCCTTCGTGACAACAGTTTTTGGCATGCACAGTGGGACACTGAACAAAGATTCAGGCCACTCAAACATATTTTTACTTTGTTGTTTGGTATGCACAACAAAGTTTTCAGCCTTGGAGAGGTAAAAAATACATACTTGGCGACTCAAAATCCTAGTTTTTTGCAAACTAGTGAATTTAGCACATGAGAAAAGTCCAAACAAGAGGAAATTCAACTCCGTTTGAATATCTACAGCTCTCACCTGCAAGGAGAAGAGGAAAAACAACAGTAAGAACACCTAGTCCAGTAGGGAGAACCCAATCTACTCCCCCTAGTTTCAGGACTGCAGAATTTGATCAGAGAAATTTGGTGATAAATTTGCAAATACAGACTCCTCATAGTCCCCAAACTCCTCAAACTCTAGAGACACCTCAAACTCCACCAATGGTGAGAAGATATCATTTTGTACAGTTCAATACTAGCAGCCCATTGTTGGTTATAGCACATGATGATATTTCGGTGGAAACCTTGAGAGGTTTACCATTTTTTATAGGTGAAGATCAAACTACTCCAATTGAGCATATAAAAGATGTGGCCATGTTATGTTCAGTCCACCACATAACTCAAAAAAATGTTGCAGTAAGATTACTAGCTACATCTTTGAAAGGCAAGGCCCTTCAATGGTTCAAAGGATTGGTTGTAGGTTCTATTACATCATGGGACTTGTTGGGAGATGCATTGAATAAATAGTTTGAGGACAAGTCAAATAACCTGTCTTTGATGAAGCAACTAAGTACAATAAAAAGAGCTCCATAGGAGCATATGGCTTATTTCAACTTCTATTTTCAACAGACGTGGGACAGAATTCCAGCAGCGGTAAGGCCTACTAAGGAACATGCATTTTTGTATTTTCTTAGAGCTCTAAATAGTGACATAACAATGATGGTACAGTCAATGGGTAGTACAACATTACTGACAGCTTATGAAGTGGTAATAAGAGCTAAAAATAGCCTGATTCAGGCTGGTAAATATAGCTCCAAGGCTATCAATGCCTATTTTTCTTGAAATACAGCCATCAATTCTGCTACAAATCCCACCTCTTGCTGCTGTACCAACACTCAATTATCAAGTTTCAACCCAAACAAATGCTGCCCCAGCCCCATCTCAAGAGGCAAAAAGGAAAACAGAGTTACTTCAAAAGTAAACAGAGTTGTTACAAGGACAAGAAGAACTACTGCATAATATTGGCAAGGAGTTTGTAAGCCTGAAAAAGTAACCAAATCAGGTTTATAGGCATTATTAGACACCTTACCAAAATTAACAGCAAGGTAACCAGAATAGAAAGCCCAATAATCAGCGAAATCAGCAAGGCAATCAGCTGAATAGACCTCAATTTTAGCTTGAAAATCAAGGCCCAAGAAGAAACTTCAATGCAAGGCCTTATCAGCCCTACAACCAACAAGCTACTAGTTCATCCAGAGAGTTGGTACTAGTGTAAAACAATATGACTCAAGAGTATGATTGGTGTTACCCCTGTAACCAGCCACACAACCAATCAACCTGCTCAAATAGCATGATTAATCAGACCTTAATGGTGCAAAATAATGTGGATGTTCAGCAAAGTATTGTACAATAAGTTTTAGAGCAGCAAGTTATTTATCTGAACAGGAGCAATCTAATGCAGCATTCATGAATTGGTAGGGTGAGGAGTTTTGTAGAGTTAATCACTCATAGGGGCAAAATCAATTTGCCCAATCCATAGCAGCTAACATGAGAGCCAAAAAGAGAGTTGTAGATATTGGACATCAAGCTAGAAGAGGCCAAAATCAAGCCCAGTCAAGGCAACAGGGTGTTGTTGGTTCATCACAATGGTCAAATATTCATGTTCTACCAAGAGGGCAGCCTATTCCAAGACAAAACCAACCCAAAGTGTAGCCACAATAATTGCAACAACAAGTTGATCCACTATTTCGAAAGGGCATCCAAATCATGGTTCATTCTCTTTCAATATCATTGATTATATGAAGAAGGCAAACATTAGTATGTCAATATGGGAGTCTTTATCTCTTCCTAGTCAAGCAGATTTATTACAAAAGGCATTATCCAATTTTTCTTTGTCCAATGAGCTAAGTCCAGGTCAGCCTAAAGACCAAAATAGAGTAGTGCTGGCAAATGACCCACCATTTTAGATAGAACAACAAGCACAAGAGGTCAAAGTGACACCATTTTATGTGTCCTTGATAATTGGTAAGCACCTAGTGCATAACTGTATGATAGATTCAGGTGCTAGTACTTCAGTCATGCCAAAACAAATAGTGGATAAGTTGGGACTCACTTATGAACTAATGTCCAAACCAGTAACTTAGTTAGATGGTTCATCAATTAACACCATTGGAGTCATAAGAAATTTAAACTTCATGCTACATGCCTACCCAAATTTTGCAATTCCTCAAGACATATATGTGATAGACCTACCCCCATACTTTGCTTTATGCATTTCCAGAGATTTTACAACAAAGTTAGGAGGGTATTTATCAGCTGATTGGACCCATATGTGTTCTAGGACTAGGTATGGCACAAGGGTAACCATAAAATCTGAACCTCTTGCCAAAGATCTCCTGGGACCCTATGTCCCTAGTGTCATTAATGCTAATCTCACCTACCATGAGGAAGAACAATCTATTGTTCATGAAGATCATACCCCAATCGAGAGCATTGTAGACCTATTTTTAAATGAATGGGCATATGCGAACCATGAATAAGATCCTTACAAACAGATTGAAGAGGTTGGTTTAGGAATCTATATGATTCATGAGTAGAATTAGGTTGTTCCTAACCTTATGAAAGGTGAATAAGAGTAGAAACAAAAATTTGAACATATGACAAATGACCTGTGGCAGCTGTATTTTGATGGTGCAAGGAGCAAAGTAGGTGCAGGGAGTGGAGCTATGCTTATTTCACTTGAAAATGAGAAGTATTATGTCACCTTCAGATTTGCATTTAGCTGTTCAAATAACACAGTAGAATATGAGGCACTAATTCATGGCTTAGAATGGGCCATAAAGAAGAATATAAAGTGTTTGATGGTGTATGGTGACAGTGAACTTGTTGCAAATCAGGTAAGGAACTTGAATGCCACCAAAAATGACTTAAGTCATACAAACACAGAGTATGGAATCCAATTAAAGATTTTGATGCTTTTAATTTGTTGTTCGTGCCTAGAAATCAGAACAAACAGGCTGATAAGATTGCAGCCATGGGGGCTGAATTTGACATACCCAAAGAAATCAAAAACACTGAGCAACAACAATATCTAAATGTGCTTGTGAGGCCATCAGTGCCTAATAATAATATACATTGGTAGGTTTTTGAAAGTGATGATCAAATAGCAAATTTTCTCATTGAGGAGGCTGAGTTTTTAGCTGATAATCAGAAAAAATTGCAGCAGCAATTTGAAGACCAGATTGCGCAATTGAAGACAAATAAGCTATCAAAAGGTTTTGTGACCTTGGAATCTATTTTCAATTCAGATGACCAGCTAAGGAAGGAGAAAGCTAGTATTCTTATAAAAAAAGAACACTATACATCAGTTGAGATTTTCAAGTCCAAACTTCTCAAATTGGGAAAGGTATGTATAGCTAAAGATAAGCATGGTTTTATGTTATTATGCCAAGAATTTGAGGATATTTTTGCATGGGAGTACAAAGACCTCAAAGGTTTTAACCATGGGCTATCTCAGCACACCATAGAGCTAGAACCGAGGGCAAAACCAATGAGACAAAAATAAAGGCCTCTTAACCCCAAGATGGAAGTTATGATGAATACAAAATTAAATAAGTTGATTCAAAGCAGCATCATTTTCCCAATCAAACACACTTCATGGGTGTCTAATTTGGTTCCTGTTAGGAAGAAAAATCGTGAGATTAGGATGTGTGTTGATTTTAGGGAGTTGAATAGAGCATCATTGAAAGATCACTACCTGCTGCCCTTAATGGAGCAGATTTTGCAAGAAGTTTCAGGTGCTGAAAGGTTTTATTTGTTGGATGGTTTTTTCGGGTATAACCAAATTTTGGTTAAAGAGGAAGATCAATACAAGACAACATTCACAACCAAATGGGGTATTATGGCCTATCAAAATATGCCATTTGGGTGTTTGAATGCAAGAGCCACCTTTCAAAGAGCCATGGACATTGCATTTGAGGAAATTATGAATAAATTTGTTCTTGTATAGCTAGATGACATCACTATTTTTCCTAAGATGCAAAGGATCACTTCTCTCACCTTAGACAGGTCTTCGAGAGATGCAGAGAATATAAAGTCTCACTTAATCCCAAAAAGTACATATTTGTTGTTCATGAGGGTAAGTTGCTAGGCCATATTATTTCCAAGCATGGGATAACAATTGACCCTGAAAGAGTAAGTGTTATTTCGGCCTTACCTCTACCAGCCCATAAAAGGGGCTACAAAGTTTCCTTGTGAAAATCAATTTCGTTAGAAGGTTTATACCGAATATTGCAAGTTTATTGAAACCTCTAATAGCCATGTTGAAGAAGAATATTAGTTTCAGCTGGACTAAACAAGGCAAGGACATCTTTGAGGACATCAAAATAGCTATAGTAGCAGCTCCTACATTGATCCATCCTGACTTTTCAAAAGATTTTATCCCGTATGCCTATGGAGGAATTGACACTATCTCTGCTATGCTGACCTAGTACAACAAAGAAGGCCAGGAGTAACCAATAGCCTTTTTCAGCTAGGGATTAGTAGGCTATGAGAAAAGGTACACATTTGTTGAAAAGCATGTACTTGCTATCATAAGAAGCCTAAACAAATTTAGACACATGTTATCTAATAACAAAATTCAGCTGATGGTTGCCCATCCAAGTGTGAAGGAATTTTTGTTGAGCAAAGATCTAGAAGATAAAAGAGCTAGTTGGATAACTAGAGTGATGGAGTACGATGTCGACATCAAGGTTACCAAGCTGATTTAGGGTAAAGGACTATGTGAGCAGCTAGCTGAAACAACATAAAATAAAGTTAAACAGCTAGAGGAAGTCATTTTAATCACTGATAATACTATTGTTCCTGTTGTGCCAACCAGCAACATTAGCTAGACAAGAGATATGGTACACTATTTGCAGACCAAAGAATACCCAGTAGGGCTAAATGTAGCAAAATGAAGATATTACAAGCTGCAAGCCATTCCTTTTGTCATGGTTGAACATATCTTTTTCAGAAAAAAAACTACAATGGAGTGTTGTTGAGATGTGTTGAAACCAATCAAATTGATAAAGTATTACATGAGTTTCATAATGGGCCAGCTGGTGGTCACTTTGTTGGCTAAACAATAGCCTTAAAAATTATGAAGGTTGGATATTACTGGCCATCTCTTTTCAAATATGCACATTCCTAGGTTAGAAAATGTATTAAATGTGCAGTATTTGTAGGTAAAGAGAGGTTGGCAGCCATGGCACTCCAACCTATTTCTGTTGATTAGCCCTTCACAAAATAAGGCCTTGATTTTATTGGTGCAATCAATCCACCTTCTAGTACTAGTCATGAGTGGATATTAATAGCCACAAATTATTTTACTAAGTGGATAGAGGTAGTATCTTTGAAAGAAGCTAATGAAAGTGTTGTTTTAATCTTTTATGAAGACTTAGTGGCCAGGTTTAGTGTACCAGATGCAATTATTTCAGATAATGCATTGGCTTTTATAGGCCTAAAAATAACTGACTGGGCCATCAAACATGGCATCTACATAAGCACTTCATCAAATTACTACCCTCAGGGGAATGGGCAGGCTAAATCCACGAATAAAAATCTCATCAAAATCATCAAACGAACAATAGAAGATAATCAGAGAACCTGGCACTCAAAGTTGAAATCAGCCTTATGGGTTGATAGAGTGACTCCTAAAAGGTCAACAGGTCAATCTCCATTTGTGCTAGTTTACAGTAGGGAAGCTAGATTACCTATCTCAACTGAATTACCAGCTCTAAGTCTTATGAAGGAGCTTGAATTTATGGAAGCTAGTCCTATGGAGGTAAGGTTAGCTGAACTATTGGAACTAGAAGAAACAAGGAAGCAAATAGCTTAGCAATTGGAAACATATCATATACAACTAAAGAGGATATTTGATAGGAGGGTAACATTCAGATTTTTCAAGGAAGGAGACATTATTCTTAAGTGGGATGAGCTGAAAAGTAGACCTGGTAAGCACAACAAGTTTGATGCTATGTGAACAGGCCCATTTATGATCGTTGAATGCAAACAACATAATGCTTTTCAGCTGGCTACAATGGAAGGTGAGGTGTTACCTATCCCAGTTAATCGAATTCACCTCAAACACTTCTTTGAGAAGCAAAGGGTTACAATTGCATCATAGTAGAATAAGCTTTTTAGTTTAATAAGTGTTGGTTGCATAGTAGTTTCATTTCAGTTTCTTTTTTCCAAGAAGTGTTCATGCACAACTGGTTGGTCCTGTTTGGAGCCAACATTGTTTTGTTTTTGTTTTGTTTCTGTTGCTGTTGTTTTTGTAGCAGTTAAGTTTTAAAGGAGTTTTATGAGTTGCAGAGGCTAATGGAAAACTCTATTGCCCAATGGACATAACAGGCAACTAGCCACGAGAGTTTTAGCAAGCAAAACTAGCATAGAGGTTGCCAAAAATGTTACCAAATTGGGCTGTAACAGTTGTTTTCTAATGCTTTCAGGAAGCAAGTGACTTCAAATGAAGCAGGAAGGAAGAGAATATCATATCAAAACAGTCAAGAGAGAGGCTTCAGCCTCTACATTTTATCTAACATGTTTGTTCACTGTGTAGATACAGGTACCTAATGACCATTCATCTATGTCATTTTCATTCAAAATATAAAGGCTTCCATATAATATGAAGGGTCACATTACCATTGGAATTCAAAAAAGAGCTATGGAAGGTGAAAATTATTTACAATTTTTTTTTTTGGCAGGGTCATAACTCCTTGCTACTTTATCAGAATTCAAAGTTTTTGGACTTGTTAGAAAGATAAACCAATATTCTAGTTCAAGTTGTAGGTTTCTAAGGCTAATGCCAATGGTACTTCGAGGTGGTTTGCCCTAATTTCGCTTCAAAGGCGTCTAAAAATGCAATTTACTAAGATGTAGAAAATATTGAAAAAAAATTATATTTTTGATATTTTCCCAAAAATACCATTCATGACTTGATCAAAAGTCTTTCAAGGTACACAAAAATAGGAGAGGAGTCAAACTGAAGTGCAGGGTCATGCAGGGAGAGATATTTGGAGTTCTATTTTAACATGACTATCTTTGGCCGTTTCTTGGTCAAGGACTTTGAGACTTGGAGTTTCGGGCTATTTTTGCTCATTTTGGAGGAGTTTTGGGGCCTAAATTTTAGGCTTTTCACTTGTGCTCACCCAACAACTTGGAGTTACTTTTTAGGACTCACTCATGCAGATTTTGGAGTCCATTTGAGCTGGAGTTGACTTCCCATTCACTTTTTGGGGACAATTTTGTATTATATGGAAGAAGCTTATACTTTTTTCCACAGTTCTTACTTTTTACCTTTGTATATTGCAGAGAAGGAGATTGTCTTATAACTCAACCATTTTTATAGTTTTCAGTAGCAGCAGTTCATTTTTTTAGCAGTTTATTGTTATTTTGTAGAGATTCCTTCCATTTTCTAATACAATCAGGGCTTCTTATATCCAATTTCAGGTGTCTTGTTATTTTGTGAGTGATTTGATAGGAATTTTTTGTGTTTTTCTTCAAAATCTATGAATTCTTTGTCTCAGTTATTAGATGCAAGTATACAAATTTCAATTTATTATAGGTCATAGCTTGTGCAAGATTATTCATGCCTTTCTATGAAATACTTATGTGGTGAATCTGATCAGTTTGGCTTGTAAGAACAGGTTTATTGGAGAATGTTTGTGAGTTATATTGCAGTTTTAAATCAAAATATTGGTGCATCACCCCCATTAGATAGAATTTCTATTCAGTTTTCAGTTTATGCAAGTTTTCTTCTATCTTTTTCTTCCATCAATTTATAGATCTAAAGGTCATTTAAAGGGAACCGACTCTTCTGAAGGTTTATTCTCAAAACAGATAAACCCACAGTCTGAGAATGTTCCCATGTTATATGGGATTGCCACACTTGTAAAGGCTTAGCATTCAAGGCGTAATCCTTCGTGACAACAGGAATCACATCAAGAATCATCACAAGAGTCTCACCAAGTCCAACATGTCCCTTATGAAGTCTATCAAGAATCCCAACAAGATCCCCCTTCACAACTACACCAAGAGTTTTCACAACAATCTCATTAAGATTTCATTTCTCATTGAAAAAGGGCTAACATACCATCCTATATTACCCTCAGATTTCATCCCCAATTCAGATTGCCCGCCGACATGTTCATAGTATCCTTATTAGGGTATTATCAAACCATCATCAAATCCTCTATACACTCATGACTTTGAGAATCCTATGCAAGAATCCAAAAGTTGAACTAATTCTAATCATGAGTCTAAAGATTATGATGGGGGACATCATGAATATATGGAAGAGCCTGAACATCAAGCACTAGTATATGAGGTTGTTGACTCCAACCCCAAGGCAAACCTTAAATGAATACTTTTCCTAGGATATAAAATACCTACGGAGTTTGATATAACCCCCTTTCTCCCTAAGGATCATCCTCTCCTAATTGCTAAAAGATGAGGAGGGCCTTCTCAACCACATGTTGATTAGACCTTAAACGTAAAGTCAAATCTTAATATCAACACATCTACCATGTCTTCTATAGGTGTCTCACTACCTATTGCTATCATGTCCATGTTCATTCCACAAAACACTACCCATGTCACTTGACAGGTTGTCGTGAGGTCCTAACACTTTTGTTGAAATATGTCAATTATGTCGACTAGGTAGTGTCCAAGGTAGTTTGTAATAGGGAATGAATTTGGACATCTCATCTTAGCAATGGTTTTCTAAGTTTTTGAGCAATCCTTTAATAGAATGAATCTAAGCTAGAAAGCATACAATTCTTAATCTATAAAGCATTTTAATTTATAATCTAGAAAGCATATAAACTAACTAGGAATCAACAGATGCATTTTTAACTATGAATTTTTTAAAGACAACTAACTATCAACTAAAAAAGGATTAAAACTTAAGCTAACAACTAATAATAGACTTTATGAATGAAGCAGATGCTCTAGAAACTTTAGCATAACAAACAAAACTTAAAGAGTATTAAGTTGAACACAATATCCTGTAGGGACACACAATAATGCTAAAACAGAAAGTTACATTAATCTAAACAAAACATTTACTAAATAGAATTGAACAACATAATTGCACAATGATAAAACACTTATCTATCCTATATCCTTAGAGTGGCTAGCTCTTAGGAGATCTTCTTATCGATTCAAATCACATGCATTATCTCAACAGCTCCAAACTAATTCCATTTACATTTGCATCTCCATTGCTCAGTATATATTACTCAGAATAAACTCAGTTGTATTCCTTCATTTCATAGAAAATTATCACAGAACATAATAGCTAAACATTACTTTTGTATTGTATAACATAACATAATATATCTATTTTTTGGAATTACCCATAATCTATACTATCAAAATCTTAAATTTTAGGTGACTCATATGATGGGCTGCAAAATTAGTCTCTTTTATGCTACTTTTTATACTTCAAAGACTTCTTTCATAGCATCTTTTAAGACATTTATCCATGTTTGCACTATGATATGTTGACCTTCTATAGACTTCTAAGACCTGAACTTATAATATTAATATGGAATGTGATGATCATAATATCTAATAAATGAATTAGATATAGATATGTATAAAAGTATAAATGATATGCTTTTATGGTTAGTCATGGAAAATTCTTGTGGTATATGCTTTGGGTACTAATTCTATGTGCAGAATTGGACGTGTCATGATGAGATCAAGCATTTGTAGCAGGTTGCAGACAAAGGAGGTAATAGAAGTGTGAGTTTCAACGCTAAGAATGCAGAGACAGTTGAAGACAATTATGGAGCATCATGGATAGTAATAAATTAAGGAATGGATTTGTTTCAAATATGATTATGGACGTTGTTCATGTATCAGACTTCTAATTTGATTTAAATTCTTCTTCTTATAGTCAGTTAGAATAAGAATGTGATCTTGACTCCACGACCTAGTATCTAGGTGCGGTAAAGGATCAGAGTCGGTTAATTACTAAATAAGGCTCTCTCTCCATTTTGTATAGTAAGGGGAAGATGAGATATTTAAGGTAGCAGAGTCAAGTTGTTAGAAGTTCAATTATCATTTCCTTTTCTATGTGAAAGGACTCAAGCATGTTACATTTATGGAATATAATTTGGATATGACAGAAAAGATTTCATTATTGAAGAATTTGTTATGAGTTGATTATGTGCATGGAATAAGTTAAGCTTTGATATTTGTTACAAAGATACATAGAATCTAGATTAGATTTGGTTTTAGTTAAGGAAGACAGTCTCTTGAGCTAGCCAATCAAGGTACTAATTCTCTCCTTGTTTATTTTATTTCAGTTAATGTTGGTTTATTAGTTTTTTGTTAATCGTAATTTGAATTCGAGTTAGTATTATGTTTTGATCAAATAGATATAGTTCATGAGCAAATGCATATTAGTGTGTTTACAAATCCTCCGGAAGGTAGTAGTTAGTCATTTCATTCTTGTCAATTCATTAAGTTAATTCTATATTTTCCTTGTTGTAATAGTTATTTACAGACCTTGCTGTAGGTACCCGTAGCAACTAGGATTCATAGTTGTTTTCACTATTTTGTAATTCTGTCAATTCCAGCAAGGTAGATTTGTTTGTTTAAAGTTACGATAGAATGATTTAGGAACCATATGACCCCTAATGACATATACTTTGCAAGTACCATCATAAGCTTACGCTCCTTGGTCGATAATTTAATGTAGGAATGCATAATGATAGAGTGGATTGTTCAGATAGGTTTCCCCAGAATTAGTTAACTCTACAACACCTTAGTTTTCCTCTACATTTTTGGCACCATTACCAGGGATGGTGCTAACTTCTTAGGCTCATTTTATTTTTACATGTTTTCATAGTTTAAATTTTTTGATTCCAGCATTAGAGTTAATCAAAACACCTTTCAAGAAACACCAGACATTCTATTAACATTGTGTAGGGTCGCTGAAACATAAAGCTCAAAATACTGTATGCGGAGGCAGAGAGATATTCGAGGTAGATTCCTCCCATCAACTTCTCATAACGATAAGGGTACAACTGATTTCAACAACTACACAATAGGAAGTGTTGAAGGAGAGTTTCCTTTTACATCTTCATCAACACCCCCTACATCTCCATCAGCTTCCTCTACTGCCATAGAGGGAACTTTCAGAACAATGGAAGAAGTAGTAGAGGATCCTCTAGGACAAGCTACATTTGAATTCCCTATACCAGACCTAGCATAGGTAGCTACCCTGAAAAATATACCACCATCTACATTGCCTATTTTCTATGGTTTGGTGATAGAAGATCCTGACACTTTCCTATTTGAGTTTGATGTTCTGTGTAGGAGTTATGATTATAAAACTAATCCTTACATATTCAAGTTGTTCCCTGCTACCCTAAAAGATGTTGCTTTAAGGTGGTTATGGGACTAGGGAAAGATGGCATTCCAAAAGGGATACCATGAAGACAAAGTTCCTGACAAAATACAAAGACTAATGTAGAAGACATGATAGGAGGAAAGATGACATCTTTAGGATTTTACAAAAGGAGGAGGAGCCATTAGAAGACTATGTGGAAAGATTCCAATTTGCCTTGAAGAAAAACCCTCAAAATAAGTTGTCCAAAGTATCATTGAAGCTAGTCTTTTAAGAGGGGTCAATGATGATTGCATGGATGCCCTAAATCTCATTAGAATAGGGGATATCTCCCAATTACCCTTTGAAGATATTTGTACAGCTTGCAAGAACTACTCCAGGACTTTTTCTAGAAAGCCCAGAGGAGAAAGAGTAGCTATTGCAGGCAAGGCAGTTAATGGAGTTTCTCAAGTGGAAATTAGTAACCTGCTGACCAATATGAAAGAAGATATCATTAGCCATATGGATACATAGTTGGACACCCTCCACATTAAAAAGAAACAAGAAGAGGCAGATGCAATGCTCACTGAATATTGCTCAAGCTGTAGACAAAGGAAGGCCAACTGTAAATGCAAAAGGGTAGCCGATATCCAGCAAGAGAAGATTGAAAGAATAGAACTTCAACCATTTGAAGGTGATGATGAGCAACTATTCTTTATTGCTCAAAGAAGACCTTGGTAGCAAAGGAAATGTATGCCCCCTGATCCACTTAATTATAATTCATCTTTTCATGCTGCCAATCAAAATTTTTCTGCTTGGAATAACCAATCTTGGCCTGCTAATCCAAATGCTTGGTAAAACCCACCATGGTCTACTCCACAAGCAGGGTGGAACCAACATCAACAATGGCCTCAGCAGACTTTCCAATGCCCTACCTATAACCCCCAATGGCGTACTCAACAACAGCAATGGCAACCTCAATGGAACAAGGGCCAACCATGGCAGCCAAACTCCCAATATCAACAACCCTTGCTTCCTCCTCAGCCACAACAGCAAGCCATCATGCCTCCACCAACACCTCCAAATCAACCTCCTAGACCTACGCAAATTCCTGCCCAACCTACACCTAACCCTAACAACAAGCCTGTTCAATAGGCTTATACTAATGAGGTTATGCAGTACACCACCTATGGAGTTGAGGTAAGTAATGTTCACCTCAGATCAGGGAAACACCTTGCAGGTCCTTCATCTCCCCAAATCATAGAATTGTTGGATGGAGAACCCATGGAGGAAGTCTTAGATGAATCACCTTTGGAACCTGAACTAGTTCAGGAACCTCAATCTATATCACACCCTAAGCCTCCTTTCTCTGAGCACTTGGTTATCCAAAAATAGCTGAAATAGCCTACCAATGACCTTATAGGACAGTTGCAAGATATAAACGTAAAGATACCCTTGATTTAGGCCATCACAGATATTCATATCTACACTAAGACAATCAAAGATCTCTATATCAAGAAACCAGGGAGAAAAAGAGTAGACCCAAAAATAGTCCATGCCTTAGGTAACTTTGTGGACATCATGTTGGGAAATATCACTGTTCATAAGTATACCGATCCAGGAAGTTCAATGGTCGATGTCAAGATCAATGGAGCCCTAATCAAGAATACCTTAATAGACTTGGGTGTAGCAATCAATGTCATGACTAAGGACACAATACAAATGTTGCAATTAACCAATCTTAGACCTACTCAGACTGTCTTGCAATTGGCTGATAGGTCCACAGTAAAACCTGAAGGTATCATTGAGGACTTAGTGATTGCATTAGATTCCTGGGAATATCCTATTGATTTCATTGTATTACAACCTAAAGTCAATCTTGTTGGTTACCCTCTTATCCTAGGTAGACCATGGCTTGCTATAGCTGATGCATTTATAGGTTGCCAGTCAGGAAACATGATTATATCTAATGGAACCATTAACAAGAAATTGGTGTTGTATCAACCAGCCCAACCGTACCATGAACTGGAGAAAACTATTTGGCCTACTCTAGAAGAAGAGGATAGTTATTCTTTGCAAACCCCGATGAACATTGAACATAGTCCTTTGTTGGATATCCAAGATGAAGATAAGTTACTAGCACACATTATCCAAAATGACTGTGGGAGGCACCCACAGTAGCAAGATTTCTTGTCATCTCTGCAAGATCCACTGAGTAGTATAATACCTAGCAGTTCCATAGAAGAAATCTCCCAATTGTTTCATGCCTTACTACCCTAGCAGCATCTATGAGTCTTCCCTAGCCTTGATGTGTCTTCCATTCAACCAATGACTAAACCATTAGAGATACAGCCTGGAAAGATGTTGACTATCAATAATGCCTTGACTAAAGAATAGGAGCAATCCCTTCAAAATGTCCTACAGTCCAATTCAACATATTTTGCATGGGATTACAGTGATATCAAAGGCATTGACCTAAATCTATGCATGCACAAGATATATATTGATGTTGATTTTAGACCTATCAGGAAGCAACAAAGACATATGAACCCTGCTCTAAGGGACATAGTCAAGGCTGAGCTTCAAAAACTTCTAGATGTAGGTTTTATTTACCCCATTTTAGATAGTGAATGGGTTTCACCATTTGTGATAGTTCCTAAAAAGGGTGGCAAGTGGAGAGTTTGTGTTGACTACAGAGAGCTCAACACTGCCACTAGAAACGATCACTTTCCATTGCCCTTTATTGACCAAGTCCTAGATTCTTTGGCAGGAAAGAAGTGCTTCTCATTTCTTGATGGTTTTAGCGGATATAATCAGATAATGATTGCTTTAGAAGATCAAGATAAAACCACATTTACCTGTCCCTGGGGGACCTATGCATACTTTGTTTTTCCATTTGGACTGTGCAATGCTCCAGCTACTTTTCAAAGGGTAGTCCTTAGCATTTTTTCTAATTTTGCTCATGATAGCATGGAGATCTATATGGATGACTTCACCACATATGGTGAAGCATTTGATGAGGCTTTGCAGAATCTTGAAAAAGTTTTGAAAAGATGCACAGAGCACAATTTGTCCTTAAGTAATTAAAAGTGTTTTATGATGATGACTAAAGGAGTGGTGTTGGGACATTTCATTTCATCTACAGGTATCCAAGTTGACCCAAAGAGGATAGAAATAATCTCTACATTGCCTATTCCACAAAAATTGAAGGATGTTAGAAGTTTCCTTGTGCATGCAGGTTATTATAGAAGGTTTATTCAATATTTTAGCAAAATTGTTACTCCCTTGTTTGCACTTCTATCTAAGGATATTGAATTTGCTTGGACACTTGAATGTCAGCATTCTTTTGAAAAATTGAAAGTAGCCCTGACACAGGCCCTAGTCTTGTGAGGTCCAAATTGGAAACTGCCCTTTCATATTCACACCGATGCATCAAATTTTTCCATTGGGGAAGTTTTAGGCCAGCAAGAAGGAAACAAGGAATATGCAATTTACTACATCAATAAAAACTTGCAAGGAGCTGAGCTAAACTACACAGTAATAGAGAAATAAATGTTGGCAGTTGTTTATGCCATCAATAATTCAGACACTACATAACTGAATACAAAGTATTCATTCATACCGATCACACACCCATCAGATATCTGATGAACAAACCAATAGTGGGTGCTAGGCTGGTCAGATGGTTATTGTTATTTCAAGAATTTGATATCACAATTATTGACAAGCCTAATAAGGCTAATGTGGTTGCTGACTTTATCTAGATTGCCCACTCAATCCTCAGATGGTGTGGTTGATGATTCATTTCCTGATGAAAATCTATTTGCTCTCACTATACACACACCATGGTATGCAAACATAGCAAATTACTTGGTTACAGGGCAAGTTCCAGGATATTTTTCACCAAGAGAAACGAGACAACTTGTTCACAACTACTTTCCTTACTCTTGGATTTCAGGTTTTCTCTTTTATACTGGACCAGACAACATCATGAGAAGATGCATCAGAGAAGATGAAGTGTTTGATATCATGAAGGCTTGTCATGATGAACCATGTGGGGGACACTTTGTAGAAAAAAGAACAACCTTCAAAATTTTAACAATAGGGTATTATTGGATGACACTTCACAAGGATGCTGTCAAATATACAAGAGGTTGTGATAGGTGTCAAAGAATGGGTAGACCAACTAAAAGTGATGAAACACCATTGCAACCACAAATCTCATTAGTTCCTTTTGACAAGTGGCAACTAGACTTTGTTGGTCCTATTTCTCCAACCTCCAACAATAAGGAGTATATTTTGGTATGTACTAACTACCTTACAAAATGGGTTAAGGTCAAAGCATTGCAATTTGCAAGAGATGGTAATGTAGCTAAATTCTTATATGAGGACATTTTCACTAGATATGGTGTGCCAAGGGAAATAGTAACAGATCAAGGTCCTCAGTTTACCTCTGATCTAATCATAAAGTTAGTGGAGGAGCATCAAATAAGGCATAAAAAGTCTACCCCTTATCGTCCTCAAGCCAATGGACATGTTGAGGTAACCAACAGAGAATTGGAAAACATCCTAACCAAAACAATACAACTCCATAGGCGAGACTGGGTTACTAGGTTGCCAGAGGCTATTTGGGCCTATAGAACCACTTGGAAAACCACCATAGGGTTTACCCCATATGAATTGGTTTATGGAAAAATAGCAGTCCTCCCAATTGAATTTGAACATAAAACACTAAGGTTAGTTGTTGACCTTGGGATGGATTTGACAGCAGCACAACAAGATAGGCTTCAACATCTTAATGTTCTGGATGAAATAAGGCTAGAGGCACTCCACCATACTGAAGTTGTCCAGAAATAAAGGGTCAAATGGCATGACAGTCATATCAAGAACAAAGCATTTACAGCCGGTGATTGGGCACTTTTATATGACTCTAGTTATAAAGACTTCAAGGGTAAGCTCTAATCCAGGTGGCTTGGACCATACGAAATCATGCAAATTTTTCCAAATGGAGCAGTTCAGTTGCAAACTATAGATGAGGTCTGATTTTCACTCTTGGTAAATGGACATAGGCTAAAGTTGTATAAGAAGCCATTACAGAAGGAAGACTTCATTATTTCCTTAGCTACTACATATGGTGCTTATGGCACTCTTGATGAGGATACTATGACAACAATTGATACAACGTTAGAGGATGATCCACACGGTCTAACTAGTGATGCAAAAGTTGAGTTGAAATACTCAGCCCCTGTAGTTGAGGCCTAATTTCTTTTGCTTTCCAAACACATGCACACACAACACCTTTACCATGATGTTCACAACTTTTAGCTGGGACTTGTTACAACTTTTAGCTGGGACTTGTTACAACTTTCAGCTGGGACTTGTTTCCAACCTTCAGCTAGGACCTATTTACAACCTTCAGTTGGGACCTATTTACAACCCTTAGCTGGGACCTGTTTACAACCCTCAGCTGGGACTTGTTTACCACTTTCAACTAGGACCTATTAATTCTACACCTGTTCTAATCACTATCATAATCTGCACTTTGGAACAATGCTGCAAGCACCTGTAGCAATTGTCGATGTCTTCCATGCAATGCACCACCAATCCACTCAATCCATACACTACGCCTTGCTTCATCACCATGCATGTACCTCACGTGCTGAATTTCAAGCAATTCAATCAAATCACACATGTTGGTGTGCCACCTCACCATTCATCTACATGCATGACCTTACAATTCTAGCAAATTAATTGCATCATACACAATATCTCCTTTCAAATAATGCTCCCACATTTTTTTTGAGGAATTGTTCCAAAGGTAACTTTCAATGATTGCCATTAAATTTCTTTTTTTTATGCATTTATCATTATCCTTATTTACTTCATGCATGCGATAATATTTCAAAATGTTCCAGTTAATAATTGCAACTTCCTACCACTTCCTTTGCCACATGAGTGAGGTCACTTCATGTTTAGTTAGGGGGAAGGGTTGTCATTCTTGATTTTTCGACTAGTTTTCAAATGAGTTGTCATCCCTATGTATTGTGTAAATAACCAATGAGAGTTACCCTCCTAATATCTTTGCTTAAGTCAAATTGAGTTAACCCTGAGCAATAAGAGGAATTGCAGAGAGATATGAATAGGGGTTAAGTCTAACAAGGTGGCGAAGTGGAATTATACAAAGGATTATAGACATGGGAGGTGACTTAGTAAGGAGAGAGCCATCTACACATCAAGAGATTCTTGAAGATGTGCTAGTTTTACCACTCTTCACCAGAGTAGGATGGCTTGAGTACAGCCACTGCCAGAGAAGAATTCTGTGAGCAAGGTGAGCATTTAGACTCCACAACTCAAGGTACAAAATGCCTATCTTTGCCATTTTTCTAGGGCAAATGTACTACCTACATTATCAAGTATTTCACTTGTGATGGGAGGTATAATATGCTATACACTGTGCACTTTAAATTGTTAAACCATCTTCGTCATGAGAAATTGGTGAATGTTCCGAACTACCTCTACAACTTCCTAAAGAGAATGGCTTCAGAATACCAAAAGAAGCCAGTAGATACTTCAGTGTCTCATCATTGTCTATTTGCACTACTAGTTAAGAGGAGTTTGTAGATACAATACCCACAAATTGATTGGGGGGCCTTTAAGGATTGTGTTGATATTTCCACCTTGTTGGAGCAACCTCATAAGGAGGAAGAAGAACCCCCATACAATGTTGAACCTGAAGATGAACCTGTTCATGAAGAGCTGAAGGAGGAAAATGTCCCTGAAAATAGACCTAAAGAAATAGGGGAACCTTCATTCTCTCCTCCTGAACATGTGATCCCAAAACTTGTAAGCAAGAAAGGAAAGAAGAAGAAGGCAGGAAAGGATATCAGCATAGAAAAGACAAAAAGGAAAAAGAAAGAGAAAAATGTCAATGCAAGGAAAGCAAAGGAGAAACAGAAGGGGAAAGGTAAAAAGTAGAGAAAAAGGGTTTTTGAACAAGAAACCACTACCCCGAGGAGATCAGGTAGATTGAGGAAACAGACGGCTGAAGAAAAGATTGTTGAGCAGGGACAAGATTCTAAGGAAAGAAGAAATACTCCTTGGAATGTTCCTATTGATATACCTAAAGATGATATCTATGCAAATAAGGATGATGTGAATGTTTCTTCAAAGAAGAAAAGGTATGTTTCTTCTTCTGACTCTGACTCAGAAGACCCATTTATTGCCAAAAAGATGAGAAAAGCAACCCCTGGTAGCCTTGTTAAAGAAATTTTTAATGCTTCTGATAACAATGATAGTGGTGATGTCAATTTTGAGCAAAGAAATGAATTGTTAGAAGAAAGAGACCTCCGAAAAGAACTTCAGGAGGCATTGAACAGAATCAAAACCCTAGAGGATCAGGTAAAGAGGTATGAAGAGAGGGAGATAGAAAAAGAAAAGAGGATACAAGAATTAGAGGAGAGGATTCAGACACATAATCAAGGGTCTAAATTGGAATTGTTAGCACAATTGGATGTTAGCAAGATCAACTCAGATGAGGAGAAGGAACCCCCTCCATCATTTCCTGATGTAAGAACTCTAACATACCATACTATTGTTTCATTGGGTTTTGAGTTGCTGAAAGTCACTAGTAGGTCAAAACAAGACACAGAGAATTGTGATAAAGAAAGGAAAAATTTTAATGAAATAATTGAGAACCAAAATCTTGAAATTAAGAAATTAGAGGCAAATATGGAAGGCATAATTGACAGGGCCATGGAAATCATTGAATGTAGACCACCTTCAAGGGTTTATGCATTATTTTTAAAGGAGAAATTTCTTAGTTTTGAATTCAATAGATTTGTTAGTGACCAACCAACTCTGCAGTCTAGACACAATTTCTTCAGTTATTTTCAAAAGGTTAGTCTAGAACAACAAGATCAGTTATGTGAGTTATGTTTGTACAACTACCTAATGGAGGAAGATACGGAATGGAATCCCTCCATAAATGTTGGAGATTTGCAGCTGAGAGCAGTAATAGCATACCTAAATAATGAAAAGCTGAGAGGAGAATTGATGGATAGGTATGAAGAATATGAGAAGAAGGTATCACTACCAATCAGACAAGAGGCACTTAACCCTAAAGATATCCTCATAAAATGGTATAGACTTCTCTCTCATAAGGGTCCAGGCAAAATTATTATGGACTTAAGAATAAGGGATCACAGAAGGATATAGAGAATGCTGGGATCCATGTTACAAGGTTGTGTTAGATATGTGCAAAGCAGATGGATCAGTTTGACACCTACTCTTCAACTGAAAGAACCTCATTCCTTACATAACTTTATGAGCATGTCTAAAAGATTACGTAGGTACATTCAAATTTTAGAGAATCAAGGTGTGGCATGGTTGCCTCTTACCTACCATCCACCTCTACTCTTATATCCAATTCCATACTGGATAGGAGAAAAGGGAGAGGAATGTAGGATTGCAAAAACTATCAGACTACAAAGGCTTTCATGCTACAATGGGTTCTATTTGAAATAGGGTGAGGGTGTCAAGGTAGTTATGGACTTGAGACAAATAGTTTTACATTATAATTCATTCTCCTAGGTATCTGTTTGAGTAATTTTGCTTAAGGGAAAGCAAAAGGTTAGTTGGGGAGAATGATGGGCTGCAGAATTAGTCTCTTTTATGCTACTTTTTATACATCCAAGACTTCTTTCATAGCATCCTTTAAGACATTTATCCATGTTTACACTATCATATGTTGACCTTCTTTATTCTTCTAAGACCTGAACTTATAATATTAATATGGAATGTGATGATCATATTATCTAATGAATGAATTAGATATAGATATGTATAAAAGTATAAATGAGATGTTTTTATGGGTAGTCATGGAAAATGCTTGTGGTATATGCTTTGGGAACTAATTCTATGTGCAGAATTGGATGTGTCATGATGAGATCAAGCATTTGTAGTAGCTTGCATATAAAGGAGTTAATAGAAGTGTGAGTTTCAACGCTAAGAATGCAGAGATAGCTTAAGACAATTATGGAGCATCATGGATAGTAATAAATTAAGGAGTGGATTTGTTTCAAATATGATTATGGATCTTGTTCATGTATCAGACTTCTAATTTGATTTAAATTCTTCTTCTTATAGTCAGTTGGAATAAGAATGTGATCTTGACTCCACGACCTAGTATCTAGGCGCAATAAAGGATCAGAGTTAATTAATAAATAAGGCTCTCTCTCCATTTTTGTATAGTAAGGGGAAGATGAGATATATAAGGTAGCAGAGTCAAGTTGTTAGAAGTTCAGTTATCATTTCCTTTTCTATGTGAAAAGAATCAAGCATGTTACATTTATGGAATACAATCTGGATATGACAGAAAAGATTTCATTGTTGAACAATTTGTTATGAGTTGATTCTATGCATGGAATAAGTTAAGCTTCGATATGTGTTACAAAGATACGTAGAATCTGGATTAGATTTTGTTTTAGTTAAGGAAGACAATCTCTTGAGTTGGTCACTCAAGGTACTAATTTTCTCCTTGTTTATTTCATTTCAGTTAATGTTGGTTTATTAGTTTTCTGTTAATCGTAATATGAATTCAAGTTAGTATTATGTTTTGATCAAATAGATATAGTTCATGTACAAATGCATATTAGTGTGTTTGCAATTCCTTCGAAGGTCAAAAGTTAGTCATTTCATTCTTGTCAATTCATTAAGTTAATTCTACAGTTTTCTTGTTGTAATAGTTATTTACAGACCTTGTTGTAGGTACCTGTAGCAACTAGGATTCATAGCTGTTTTCACTATTTTGTAATTCTGTCAATTCCAACAACGTAGATTTGTTTGTTTAAAGTTAATATAAAATGATTTAGGAACCATATGAGCCCTAGAGGCATATACTTTGCAAGTACCATCATAATCCTATGCTCCTTGGTCGATAATTCAATGTAGGAATGCATAGTGATAGAGTGGACTGTTCAGATAAGTTTCCCCTGATTTAGTTAAGTCTACAACACATTAGTTTTCCTCTACATCATAAATGCCACGTAAAGAAGTCTTCAATAGAAAAACAAACTTTTAACTAAATTAGATGTATGTTATGTTCAACATAGTAAAGGCTTCAAGTGGAGTCATAAAATATCTTAAGTGTTTTTAACAAAAAATAAAAGAATTGTCTATAAAGTCCATGATCATGTATTCCTAGATTTTTAGTGCCCTAAGATTCTAGTGCTACTGACTTTAGTTTCTTTTAAGTTCCACTAGGCTCTTCATAAGAACCTGCATAAATACATACACCTTTACACACAATCATGTCAACATTAGTGGAAAACTTCAATCAATTGGAAAACAAAGATTTGTACATCATTCTATCAAAAATAAACAAATGTTGCTTATAAAATTTGTAAGTTGGCATGGTTTGGGTAATTGGGTAACACATAAAGGGTTATATGATTTATTATGAAATGAGGTTAATTATACCTCATCACTCTCCCCTCTCTAATATGGAGCAGGTCCTCCTACTCTTTGTTGACCATGGGCTCTTTGCCTTTCTGCATCCCTCTTTCTATTTAGTTCACCATACTTTGAGCTGAGGTCATAGATGTCCCCTACTTCCTCATCCAAATGGTCAGGATACTTAAGAAAACCTTTGTGCAATTTTACCCTCATCTACCATGCATGTAAATCCTTGGGGTCTTGCTCTACAGTTACCAAATTTGGAGGGGGCGGCTGAAGGAGCAATGGAGGTCTGTTGCAAGTATGTGCCTAACCAATGTTGTCATTGATGTCAACATATCATTGTTTTCATTGGTGTCAACTGTATCCTTATCTTGTTACTTGCTTGTAATAAGTTAGATTCTTTGTATTCACTCATGTAATTGATTATGATGTTGAGGATATTGAGAAAATTTGTCCCTCTAATGGAAACAGTGTGGTGTAGAGTTCCTTGTGTATTGCAGAAAGAACAGTCCAGTAGATTGCTCCGCATTTTCTGTAGGATGGATATCTTTGTCTATGGATTGGAAGTTATTTAGAGGTCTGTCTAAAGATGTTATATTCCAAGTTTGAGCCTCTGGAATGAACATTGGAGCGCGTTATGTTCACTAGTATGAAAACTATTTTTTCTATATGTTTGGTGGTGACAGTTAGAAAGTGTTATGCTCTGCTTTCCTCTGTATTGAAGTATTTTGGTCTGTGGTTCTGGAATCAAGTTTGTAATGATGTTAAGTTCCCTCAACTACAATGGTTCATGATTTGGTGGTCCGCAAGCTATCCTTTACTCATGACAGTGGCTGATAGTGTTGTTCTTGTGCTCCGATTTGAAGAATCTTCTTGACAGTGTAGTTAGAGATCATGCAGTTGATCCTGGTGATTACAATGTGCTTGTGGATGTCTCCTGATCATGTTCCTACCTTTGGATTAGTTCGCAAAGAATAAATTGGATCGTGAATGAAGAATGTTCCTAATAGACCTAGTGATCCCATCAGTCTTGGCCAACCTGGTTGAATTCATCATTTGCAGAGATGCATCGAAGATTGTAGAAGTGTGTTGTGGCATGGAGGATTGTGTTTGAGTCCCAACTAAGGTGTGGCATGATCTGCATACATCCCTACATCTTCTCTTTAGCTTAATTTGTATTAGGTCAAGACCTATTTTATGTATGATTGTAATGCTGACCTTGGTGATTGGTCCAATGCTTGATGAATGTAATGTCGACCTTGATGAACATTCCAAGGTTGATAAAATGTATAAAATCATGTAATGAATTATGAAAAAGGTGTGTGCGTGTGAATATGAAGAGTTAAGTGCCAAGGTGTGGAAGAGCAGAGTAGACAAGTTTTATTGTGCTTCAAAGGAACTGAAACTAGGCATGGAGTAGATGCTACTTAATCAATTCACCATTTTGGTAGTGAGCCAACTCTTGGCAGTGAGCCACCCTTTGGCAGTGAGTCGTTCTTTGGCAGTGAGTTGTTCTTTGCAATGAACAATTTGGGCAGTGAGCCCTATAGGCAATGAGCCTCTATTTTTGGTATTATTATAACTCATATATTTCTATGGGCTAACACCCACCGTGGTTTTTCCCTCTTAGGGTTTTCCACGTAAAAATTTGATGTCTACTATGTTGAATGTGTGTTTGTGATTAAGTTTATGATTTCATGCTCTTATGGTTAAATCTGATTATAAGCAACTAAATTGTTGATGGTTTGATGTTCATATGAAGCTAAGATTTTGTGACAACTGATTCACTCCCCCCTCTCAGTTGTCCAGTGTATTTCAACAAGGTCTGTACCTCATACCTATCCATTTGTTCTTAAGATCTTGTAGTATTTTTGTCAAAGCTTCTAATCTTCTAAAGGACTATTTGAGATTAGTTCAAAAAATCATCTCCCTTTATTTTAGATACATAGGCAGGGGAGTATATCATTCCTCATAGGCATTTCATGCTCTATCTATCAATTGTGGCCCATTAATCTTAAAATCTTCAAAACAAATTCTGATACTCTCATTATGCTTTGCCTTCATAGCTTCATACTTTTTAATTCTTTGGAATTGAGTTTTGAAGGCAAAGGGCTTACGGTGAGGGTACCTAATATGGAGCCCTACATTTCTTTCTGCTTAAAAATATTCTCTGGTCCTATCCTACAAATTGAGTTGATTTTGCATATTAGACATGAAAGCTCTGAGTTGTACTTCCCCTGTAAAGAGGTTAATGAAGAAATCACTGTATTTATCCAAAAACATATTATGCACAAAAAAATCACATAGAAAATTCTGCCAAATAGGGGGTGACTCTTTGAATGCTTCTAGGAATTGTTTCTCATTTGGATCAGGGGCAAATTGTAGGAAATCCTCAAAAGTTTCCATCTTAACAACTGCTCATTAAGGAACATAGAATATAACCTGGATGGTTTCTAACAAGCTAGAAACAATTCTCCTATTTGACATGCATCTATTTTAGCTTGATATAGTATGTTATAGGATTCTTTCAGCAATACTAATTCCTTCTTAAGTCTGTCATTTTCTGCTCCATCTTGTCTTAGGAAATAGCACCTTTCCATCCATTTGTCTGTATGGGAGGAATGTGAACCTAGAACCATTTGATTTTGGTTGGTTCAGTCTGCATCTCTTTTGATTCCATGACTAGTTTAACACTTATTTACTATAATTCTTGTTCCAATTCTATAGTCTTGCTAAGAACTGTGTTAAGTTCTTGTTTCTATTTTTCCTATTTTTCCACAAAAGACTAAAGAAACTTTTCAAAAGTATCAATCAGGTTTTTGATTTGTTCATCCTTTGTAGATAAATTGGTCAAATGTTTCTTGTCCTTTTCCCCAAATTGTTTTAACTGGGAATGCAATTCCTTAATAATTTTATCTTTTTGCTCTACTTGGGCCCCTAGATTTCTTATCTCATGATCTTTTTGCTGCAAAAGCCCTATCTGTGAGTCAATTTTCTACTTTTGTATATTCATTTGTTCTTCAGTCTGTTGGAGTTTGTCCTTTAACTGCACAATTTTTTCTCTTAACTCCTTTAACTCAACTTCCAATTGATCACATTTTTCTTTTCCTAAATCAATGGAAAGGGGGGAGATAAAAATTTATGTACCATGGTATGCCCTTCATCTTTTCCTTCCATTGGGTCTTTCTTTGTGTTATGTGCATTGTCCAAAGGGGATGGATGTTCATTCTGAGGAGTTGTGTCAAATTTATGTTCATCTAATAACTGCTGAGTTATAGAAATTATTTCCACAGGCTTGTCCTCTTGAGCCTCTATTTCTTCAACCAGTATATAGTTTGGAATTTGTTCTCCTATTTCCTCTTGACCCTTCTCGGTTGGATCAATCTCTTTCTTAGATTTGGGGGTATCATTCTTTTCTAGGGCTTGATTTTCTCTTGGTTGTCTATCCCACCTTTTCTTTTTAGGAATAGGTTGTTGGTCACATGCTGCAAAGCAGCTAAAATCGGTAGCTAATCTTTTTCTCCTTCTCAGAGGAGGGGGCATTTGCAACTTGGCTTCAGGATTTCATTCCCTTTTTCTAGGCTGACTATTATTCATTCTCGAAGTCAATAAATTCCATGTTTTCTTATTTTTTAGGGGTCTTCAGAACATTATGTGGTCTAGGGTGTTCGTTGGGTTCTTAAGGGTTTCGAAGAGTTTGCAGTGATTCACCTTTAGGAGCTTCCTTGGCAGGTTGAAGCACAAGAGAAGGTTCCCTAGGGTTCTCCACCGCCAAACCAAATGACTCATCTCTCTTAAAGTACCCCATGGGTACATGGTTTTCAAAAAAATTTAGAAATTTTTACCGCTTTTCATCTATTTTTCTCTTCTTGGGGAGTTGATACTTGCAAATTAAGGAGATGAGACCATGGTGTTTGAGTGTCCCAGACCCAATCTTATACCTTTCGATCATGTGAATGAGAGAGTCACATAGGAAGGTGGGAAAATTAATTTTCAATTCAGGGTTTTCAACACCATGGCATAGGTGAATAAGCAGACAGAAAGGAGGACCCACAACAATAACACATTGTCCTTCACATCTAAATTACTTAATAATCCATGCTACTTCCATTATCCATGGCTCTACAATTGACATTCTTTGAAAACCTTTATTTTGCCCCCTAGAATTTACAACTAACAATGGTTGAGGTTCCTCTTCCCTTAAGAAAAGTTCTAGCATTTTCTGGTAGGAAATATTAGTAGTTTCTACTAGATTTAACCCTTCATTCTTGATACTAGATAAATTGGAAATGGTTTGGGCACTTACCTTAAATTTCTTCCCTCATACAATTGATTACCCATCTAAGAAATTCTCCACTAATTCTTTAACCAGTTGTGCATTATGCCCTTCAAACTTCTTCATGAATTCTAGCCATCCCACTCTTTGAAACAACTCTCAAATATTGTTCAGTGCCAGCAGTTTATTTGCAGAAGTTGGTTTTGACTTCCATTTTTCCCCACCCATGCTAGCCTACTGGTAATTGCTACTAATTTCTTTGCTGACTGCTATGGCAACCAAAGGTGATTAACTATTTTAAGTAGACTGATATGCAGGCTAATAACTCAATTTTTATGGTCACCTGAATAAATATAATGGTGATCTAATATTGATCAACTCATTGTATTAAGCAGGGTCATGGCTCATTATTACCATGCATGGGGTGGAATGAATGCACCGTCATCTTTTCATAGTGGAAGTACAATTCTCATGAATTTGCTAAATTTGGGAAAAAAGCGGAAGCATACCAATTTATTTAATTTTATTCAAAATTGTTTAATTAAGAAAGAATGTGTATGTACCTCATGTCCTGATTTGATTTGAAATTCACCTTACTTGTGGTGATGTAATGTCTTTATAGACAATTATGTATGCAAAACTTGGATCGGATGGTGAAAGGTTTAGGCAAATTTATTAATGGTCATGATAGAGTGGCTGGAGTAATTTATTTATAATGATGGTAAATAGTCATCATAATTTTATTTATTATGATAGGGGGTGGTGACACAAGGAATGAGCCTTTTAATGAATGCTTTGGTATGGGAGAGTTTGGTGGTGGAAATGGATATGCTTTTGAAAATGTTGGAGCATTTGCAAAGAAGGGGTCACAAGTTGAGAGCATCGAAAGTAGACGCTCATGGAATAAGTATAAAAAATATATGGGAACAAAGTTGTGGAGTATTATGGCTTGGTATCATGAGATTGAAGGTACAAAGTTCTGGAGCATCGCTGAAGGATGTCGTCGAAACACGAAAACAAAGTTCTAGAGCACCACTGAAAGATGCAGCTCAAATGCAGGAACAAAGTTTTGGAGCATCGCTAAAAGATGCAGCCAGAATACAGGAACAAAGTTCCAGAACATCGCTGAAAGATGTAGCTGAAATGCGGGAACAAAGTTTCAGTGCATCACTGAAAGATACAGTCGAAATGCAAGAACAAAGTTCCAGAGCATTGCTAAAAGATGCAGCTGAAATGTAGGAACAAAGTTCCATAGCATCACTAAAAGATGCAGTTGGAATGTAGGAACAAAGTTTCAGAGCATCGTAAAAGATGCATCCGAAATGCAAGAACAAAGTTCTAGAGCATCACTGAAAGATGTAGCCAAAATTTTGTACCTACTCAAAGATGAAGTCCTACAAGACAATAATAAAATTTCAAATGAGTAACAAAAATGGAAAATACAATAACTTGATTAAAATGCTCCAAAATAAACATGCATACACAGTTTTTTTTTTTCAGAATAGATTATTTTTCCTCTACCAAGGTAGAGTCAATACATTTGTTCTCTCCTTAAATTTATATCATCCTTGTAAATTCTTCTTTGTTAATAGGTTTGTGGTAGATCCGTAATTGATGACCATTGATGAGGAGTGTTCAAGTGTCACCATCAATGGGTTTAAGTTGCACTTCTCCATTTGAGAATACTTCAGAAATCTCACATGGCAACAACTAATGGGTTCTCAGTTTACCTTTTTGGTCTTTATATCTGGTGTCAAATAGTAGTACACAATCACTATTATGGAACTTTCTTTCTTTTATAAGTTTGTCATGCCAAGCCTTTCATTGTTGTTGGGCCAGCTCGATTTGGTGAATGGCTTCTAGACAGAGTTCATCCGGTTCACTAAGTTGCAGGACTCTTTCAACCTGGGCTCGATCAAGGTCCAAGCCCACTTCCATTGTTGTTTTGAGTGTCTGTAATTTGAATTCAATGGGTAGAAGACGTTTCTTCCCAAAGACTAATTCATAGGGAGTAAGACCGGTGGTTAATTTCTAGGTTGTGTTATAGGCCCAAACTGCCTCATGCAATTTCCTAGCCCAATCCCTTCTCCCTGATGAAACTATTTTTGTCAGAACATTTTCAAGCTCTCTATTGGTGACTTCAACTTGACCATTTGCTTGTGGGTGATAGGGAGATGACTTCCTATGGCTTACTTGAAAATGGTCAGTAAATGCTAATAGAACTTTAGACATAAACTGGGGCCCCTAATCTGTGACAATTGATCTAGGAGCTTCAAATTTAAGAAAGATCTTGTTATAAAGGAAATCTACAACTTGTTATTCCCTAGCAACTTTCAATGCTTGGACTTCTGCCCATTTAGACAGGTAGTTAGTATAGACTAGAATGTATTATTTACCCTGTGAAGGAGGATCTATGGGGCCTATGAAGTCTAGCCCCCATTTTTCAAAAGGTTCTAAAACCACTTGTGGCTATAGCGGCATCTCGTGAGATGTAGTAGGTCTCTCTACTCGTTGACATTCATCACAGTGGCAAACATATTTTTTTACATCTTTATGCATGATGGGCCAATAATATCATGCACCTAAGATTTTGTGAGACATCCTTTTTGCTAAATAATGACCATCGGAGGGGTCATCATAGCAGGCTCTGAGTATGTTGTATGTTTCATCTAATCTGACGCAATGACATAAAACCATATTAGGGCTACTTCTAAATAGCATACCATTGATCCATTTGAACTGAGCACTTTCCCTAATGAGGCGTTTCTTTTGTTTTGATGTAAAGTCTGGTGGAAACTCAGAGGTGGCTAGATAGTTGGCGATATCTACAAACCAAGGTGTTTTAATGGAGATGGCAAATAAGTTTTCATCTAGGAATTCATCTTGTATAGGGGTACAATCTCCGTTATCTTGTTTGATCTGAGATAAAAAGTCTGCGACTACATTAAACTTTCTAAATTTATCAATGATGGTCACATTGAATTCTTGGAGAAGTAATAACCCTCTAATAGGTATTTAATTCTCCTATTTACTGCAGGTTTGTTCATTAGGTATTTAATAGCTGAATGGTCTGTGAACACAGTTACCTTATACCCTACAATGTAGTGTCAAAATTTATTGATTGCATGAACGACAACTAAGTATTCTTTCTCCATAGTGGTGTAATTTCATTTGGTGGGGGTCAAACTATTACTAATGAAATATATGGCATACTTTCCTCCATTCTCATCTTCCTGACCTAAGAATGCTCCAATAGCATCATTGGAAGTATCTGCATAAATATGGAAAGGAAGTTTCCAATTAGGTTCATGTAGAACAAGAGCAGAAATGAGTTTCTCCTTAATGATCTCAACTGATTTCTGTTGTCCAAAGAAAGTCCATATCCTTTTGAAGAAGGGAGAACATGGGGGTTACAATCTTATTGAAGTTTTCTATGAACCTTCGGTAATATCTAGCATGTCTTAAGAAACTTCTGACATCAATTGGGTTCTTTGGAGTCTCTAATTGTTGTATCACTTCAATTTTCTTAGGATCTACCTTTATCCCTTCAACTAAGATGTGCTGTCTGAAAGGAAGCAAGGTATGCAGAAACGCTTCCTACACTGATCTACTGAGGAAAGATTTATGCAAATTTTCACTTTTACAGTTATAGATTAAGATGCACATTAACATAAAGATAATAACAACTTCCAAATGCAAACACAAAACTCACAACACAAGATATGCATGGGGAAAACCCTTTTAGGTAAAAACCCCAAGAAAACCCTTTCAAGTAAAAACCCACACTCCAAAGTTGCCCAATATATTATTCAGGAATCACGAAGATTACAATATACTTACAGAGCAAGCTTTTACAAGAATATATCCAACCAGAGATCCAGGAGGTAACTCAACATCTATAAGATTCTTACACACAACCTCCATCTCAAGCTCCTGATATATAAGAGATACAATACAGTACACAGCCAACAGTAATTACAAAACCATGAGATAAAACCACCCAAAAGTGGTGCCCAAATTATCTCCAGTCAAAGATGCCCTGTGATGTTCGAAAACACACACCAACACGTGTAACTCTCCCCTTTAAAGCTCTTTTATGTGTCCAACACATTTTTACATTTCCCAAAAATAGAAGGTCCAACTTCTGGAGGCCATAAATTTTGATCTAGGTGTCCGATTGACGAACTGTTTGATGCGTCGGAAAGGTTGTGAAGAGATATATCACCCTATAACCTGCTATGCTAGTTATGACAATTTTTAGGACATTTAGGGAAGTTTCAATTCTGGTAATTGAGTTCAAAGACTTTTTCTGGCAGTTTCAAAAAATAGAAACTTTAATATCTCGCAATCCAAATATGATCTTGAGACAAAACCCACCCGAGATATTCACTTAGTTGTTCCACACCTTCTGGGAAAAATTTCACGTCAATCTAAGCTCAATTGAAGGACTTAATAAAAATAGTAAGTCTCACTATTTTTAGCTCATTTGGAAAATTTTGGAAACTTTAAAAGTTCCAGATCATTCTCCAAGATAAAGGGTATTCAAAAAGACCAAAATTGGGAAGAACAGTAATCTTTCAAAGTTGAAAGGTTGAGACACTTTTCTTAACATTCTCCCACTTGTCGAACACCTTGCAAGAGCAAAGGGAGTATCAACACCATGATTTAATTGCTAGGGGCCGAAAGGCTCGTAAACTCTGAACACCATTTGAACTTCTCTTTGCTCACATGTTTTGTCAAGGAATCTACAACATTCATCAAATTATCAACTTTCTCCAAGTTTACCTTCCCATCCTCTACAATGTCACAAAAAAAATGGTATTGGACATCAATATGCTTAGTCCTCATGTGGAAATTAGGATTCTTTGCCAAACACATGGCACTCTAACTGTCACAAAAAATAGTAATCTTCCCTGCATCAAACCCAACATCAGAACATAATCTCTTAAGCCAAATGGCTTCTTTACAAGCATGAGTTTCTGCCATGTACTTAGCTTTAGTAGTGGACAAAGCGACCACAGGTTTCTGCTTACTCATCCAACTAATAACACCACCAAACATAGTGAGCACATAAGCGCTAGTGGATCTCTTGCTATCAATGTCACCTACCCAATCTGAATCCACAAATCCATGAATACAAAGTGAATGTCAAGGTCCTATAGGATAACCAAGATAACATAAGCAATACTTAGAAGTACCCCACAAATATCTAAACACTCTCTTAATTATATCCCAATATACTTGTCCAGGATTAGCCATAAATAGACTAAGGACACCCACTATTTGGGCAATGTCTGGTCTTGTATAGACCATCGTATACATCAAACTGCCAACTGCACTAGCATAAGGAACTTTGCTCATATCATCTATCTCAAAAGGAGACTTTGGACAATCTTCAATAGATAACTTTGTCCCCATTGTAACAGGGACAGTCAAAGGTTTACAATCCACTATGTTGAATCTCTCCAACACAGTGTTAACATACTTACTCTGGCCTAACCAAAGTTTTTTGTCTGCTCTATCTCTTCTGATCTCCATCCCTAGAATCTACCAAGCTTCCCCTAGATTTTTCATCTCAAATTGTACTGACAATTGAGACTTTAAATTAGAAATCAAACTTTTACCATTCCCAATGAGTAACATATCATCGACATACAATGCAATAATGAGAATGTGATTATTGTCAAACTTGTAATAAACACAATGATCTGATTTTAATCTTTGAAATCCAATACTCAACACAAAGGCATCAAACTTCTGGTACCACATACTAGGAGACTATTTCAAATCATACAAAGACCTTTTCAACTTGCAAACTAGATTTTCTTTACCTTTCACCATGCAATGCTATGGCTATGCCATATAGATTTCCTCCTTCAAGTCACCATGAAGGAATGTTGTCTTCACATCCATTTGTTCCACTTCTAGATCATACACTACTGCAAGAGATAATAGGAACTGACTAGTTGTCAGCTTTGCAATGGGAGAGAAAATCTCACCATAGTCAATTCCCTCCACCTGAGAATACCCCTTCGCAACCAATCTAGTCTTATAATTCTCAACACTGCCATCTACACTGAATTTCTTTTTAAACACCCATTTGCATCCAACAGGTTTCCATCCTTTAGGCAAAGGTACAAAGTCCCAAGTATTATTCTTTTCCAAAGAAGTCATCTCCTCTTCCAGGAACCTGCATCTTTCATACCCATAGCCTCTTTCACGATTCTAGGCTCATCAGAGTTAGAAATCAAAGCAAAAATACAACTGCAATCATGCAATTAATAACCAAACCTATCAAGTTGTTGCCTTATTCATGTAGACCTCCTCAAAGATTGAGGTTGATGTTCTTCATCTTCTTCTAAACTTTTAGAGCTATTAAGCTCTCCTCATTATTAGGTCCAATAGATGTTTTTGGTTCAACTTTCTCATGGGTGGAAGGAAGCTAAACCACATCATCTTTCTTCTCTTCTTCCTTTGGTTGCAAGACAATAGAAGAAGGATTGATCTCTCTAAATATCACACTTCTGCTATACAGAACTCTCTCAGCTACTAGATCCCAAAGCTTTCATCGTTTCACACCAATGCCATAACTGATGAAGATACACTTTATAGCCTTGTTCTCCAACTTAGACCTCTTCTCCTTAGGCACATGTGCATATGCCTCACAACCAAATACTTGAATGTGTCTTAATGAAGGCTTTTTACCAGACCATACCTCCATAGGTGTCTTATCAATGACTGCTGATGTAGGAGACCTCTTAACTAGGTAACAAACAGTAGTAATAACTTCAACCCAGAACTTTTGTTCAATACTAGCTCCACTTAGCATACTCCTTGCCCTCTCCATCAATGTTCTAATTATCCTCTCTGTAACTCCATTCTACTGAGGGGTATATGGAGTTATCTTGTGCCTCTCAATCCCCTATTCCTTACAGAACTTGTCAAAATCTACTGAACAAAACTCACCACCATTGTCAGTCCTCAAACACTTAATCTTTATAGCCTTCTGATTCTCTACAAGAGCTTTGAACTCTTTGAATCTATTAAAGAATTCAAATTTATTTCTAAGGAAATACACCCATGTCCTTCTACAATAGTCATCAATGTATGAAACAAAGTAAACAAATTTTGAAATTAAAGGAACATTAACAAGACCAAACACATTAGAATGAATCAAGTCCAACACCTCAAAAGATTTGTGAGAACTAGAATAAAACTTAACACAGTTTTGTTTTCCATAAATGTAATGTTTGCAGAAATCAAACTCAAGATTATAGTCATTCATACCCTCAACAAGATTTATATTTTTCAGGGTCCTCAAACCCTTTTCACCAATGTGACCAAGCCTTTGGTGCCATAACATTGTCTTCTTAGTTGGAAGTTTCATCTCTATAGAATGAGCACCCTTAGGTACCTAGAAAGCATGACCATCAGAAGTAGATGAAATAGTCTTTTTCACTATTGGTTCCAATGGTGAGGATGAAGACTCTGAAACTCTCTTCAAAATAGAGGCACTATTGCACTGAACTGCACATGCATCAAGCTGAAATAGAGTGACAATCTGAACACCCTTAGCCAACACCATAGATCCTCTAGTCATCTTGCATCCTCCATTTGATAAAACAACCTACACACCCACATCATTCAACTTAAAAAAAGAAGGTTTCATGTCAAACCAGGGATATGTAGAATACCATTGATTCTGTTCACTCATCCATCAGGGAATCGAATCAAGACTCTTCCACGGCCAACAATATTCAGGTGAGAATCATCACCCAAGTACACCCTTCCACCATCATATTCTTCATACTTCAAAAACCAATCCCAATGTGAGGTCATGTGAAAAGATGCACCAGAGTCAATAAGCCACATATCTTCAAATGCATGTGTTGCCAAGGCAGCAACAAATGCTTCTCCTTCGTCCTGAGAGGACTTGTCAGAATCCAAATCATAATTCTTCTTTTTCTTTTTCTCTTCCTTGCACTCCTTGTGGAAGCGACCAGGTTTGCCATAGTTCCAACATAGGGCCTTGGACTTTCTAGGAGACTTAGATCTCCCACAGGATTTGGATCTTCCTTTTTATTCCTTCTTCTTATCCTTTTTCTTTCCCTTCTCTTTAGATCTACCATGAACCGCAAGAGCCTCCTTGGCCGATTCGAAAGACTTTCTCTGCATCTCTTCAGACAATAGTGATGAAACCACTTCATCCATCTTGAAAGTGGTAGTGGTACTCCCAAGGGCCATAACAAGGTGGTCCCATGAATCTGGTAAAGAACACAGTAATGTCATACATGTATCCTCCTCCATCTTCACATGAACAAAAGTCAACTAGGCAACGAGCATATTGAATGTATTCAGGTGACCAACGAAAGATCCTCCATCTTCCATCCTTAGAGAATACAATTTATTTCACAAGAATAATTTGTTCACTAGGGATTTAGGCTGATAAACATCTCCAAACTTCTTCCAAAGTTCCTTTGCAGTCTTCTCTTCATGGATATTCAAGAGCACTGAATCAGCCAAACAGAGTCTTATCAAACCTTTATCTTTTCAATCTTTGAGATCCCAGTCTTCTTGAGACATTGCCATTGGTTTTGTACTAGATATGGCATCCCATAAATCTTGATCTACAAGCATATCCTCCATTTTGAGTTTCCACAACTCAAAATTATTGTCGTTAAACTTCTCTATCTCAAACCTCCCAGATGTGCTCGCCATCTCTTACCTGCAACAAAGATTTCAAAATCCTCTACACAAGATCCCACTCAAATGAAGATCAGCTCAAAAAACCCTCTACCCAACAACTAGAACCAAAGGTGATCAGGCTCTGATACCAACTGAAAGGAAGCAAGGTATGCAGAAACGCTTCCTACACTGATCTACTGAGGGAAGATTTATGCAAATATTTACTTTTACATTTATAGATTAAGATGCACATTAACAGAAAGATAATAACAACTTCCAAATGCAAACATAAAACCCACAACACAAGATATACGTGCGGAAAGCCCTTTCAGGTAAAAACCCCACACTCCAAAGTCACCCCATATATTATTCAGGAATCACAAAGATTACAATATACTTGCAGAGCAAGCTTTTACAAGAGTATATCCAACCAGAGATCTAGGAGGTAACTCGACTTCTATTAGATTCTTACACACAACCTCCATCTCAAGCACTTGATATATAGGAGATACAATATAGTACACCGCCAATGGTAATTACAAAACCATGAGCTAAAACCACCCAAAAGTGGCACCCAAATTATCTCCAATTAAAGATGCCTTGTGATGTACCAAAACACACACCAACATGTGTAACTCTCCCCTTTATAGCTATTTTATGTGTCCAACATGTTTTTACATTTCCTAAAAAACAAAAGGTCCAACTTTCGGAGGCCATAACTTTTGATCTGGGTGTTCGATTGACAAACCGTTTGATGCATAAGAAAGCTCATGAAGAGATCTATCACCCTATAACCCGCTACACTAGTTGTAACAATTTTTAGGATGTTTAGGGAAGTTTTGATTCCGGTAATTGAGTTCAAAGACTTTTTCTAGCAATTTCAAAAAATAGGAACTTTAATATGTCACAATCCAGATATGATCTTGAGATGAAACTCACCCGAGATGTTCATTTGGTTGTTCTGCACCTTCTAGGAAAAATTTTAGGTCAATCCGATCTCAATCAAAGGACTTACTAAAAATAGCAAGTCTCACTATTTTTAGCTCATTTGGAAGCCTTTGGAAACTTTGAAAGTTCTGGACCATTCTCCAAGGTAAAGGGTATTCAAAAAGACCAAAATTAGGAAGAATAGTAATCTTTAGAAGTTGTAAGGTTGAGACACTTTTCTTAATAGTGTCCTAATACTATCCCTTGTTCTACCATTATTAAACATTTTTCATGACTTAGGGATAGCTGATGGTCTTCACATCGCTGCAACACCTTGTCCAAGTTTTTTAGAGCTTCATAAAAAGTGGAACTATATATTGTGAAGTCATCCATATAGATTTCCACACAATCATTTACAAGCTCAGCAAAGATGGCTAGAACAGCTCTCTGAAATGTCACAGGAGCATTACATAGCACAAAGGGAAGAACTTGATATGCGAATGTTCCCCAAGGACAAGTAAAAATTATTTTGTCCCGGTCCTCTACTGCTACTTGTATTTGGTTATATCCACTGAATCTGTCTAAGAATGAGAAATACTTTCTTGTTGCGAGATTATCTAAAACCTGGTCTATGAAGGGTAGTCGAAAGTAGTCTTTATAGGTGGCTTTATTGAGTTCTCTGTAATCGACACACTCCATTTTCCATTTTTATTTGGGACCACTACCAAAGGTGAAACCCATTTGCTATCAGAGATGTGATAGATGAATCCTACTTGTAGGGGTTTTTCAATCTCTGTTTTGACAATATCTTTTACAGTGGGATTGAGTCTTCATTGAGGTTGACGAATTAGCCTAACATCTTCAGTATAGATGTGATGGGTACAAACACTTGGATGTATCCCTCTCATGTTTGTGTAATCTTAAGGAAAAGCCTTGGATCTATTCACCAAAACATCGAATAACTTGAGTTCATTTATTTGGGTTAACCACCTATTAATATTTAAGTTTTTTCCAGGTAGTAACATGATAGTTTTGGTCCCTGGGTAGTTGGAGGTGACAGTATGAACTTCTCTTTCTAAAGTATTGAGAGGACAACTATGTGGTATAATTTTCTGGAATCTGGCAATATCTTTGAAGAAATGCTATGTTTTTGGAATGATATTAGCTAGAGGACAAGGTAACACTATAAAGGAGGTGTAATTGATGTCATAACTGTGTTTGATATCATCAGTATGGATCAGATGTCCTAAAATCTCCTCAACCTCTAAAATTTCTTCATCACTAGAATCCATGGCAATACATTGTATGTTGTCTTCCAATTCATCTTCTAATTTTTTGCTGTGTTTTTTGATGACTACCATAGCCAGTGAGGCTATTTTCTTGTTTGTCAAAACAGTTTGATTCATCAACCCAAACTTGTTTATGCATAGCAGGTTGAGCATGGGGATACAAGGATAAGTGCTTGCTATCAGGGCTATTTGAAATGGTCATTCCCCCTGCTCTGTAGTCAATTTTGGCTGCAATAGTTGCTAACCATGGTATGCCTAGTATTAATGGATAACTGTCCTTAGGTGTGAGGGACTAGATTGTTAGGAAATCCACTGGATATTCCCAATTGTCAACCTTGATAGGGATATTTTTTAAGACACCTTTGGGAATAGCTATAGAATGGTTTGTCATTTGTAATATGGTGGTTGAAGGACGTAAGTCAATGAGTCCCAATTTTTCCATAACATCCACCATCATGACGTTGATGGTTACTCCCAAGTCCACAAGTGAATTAGGTATTGCCACATCATTGATTGTCACTATTATGAGTGGACTACCTGGGTCACCATATTTTGGCATTGAGATCTCTCTAGTCAGAAGGTTGGCTAAATATCCATTGATGTGCATAGTGTCAATTTGTTTCTTCTTCCTTCCTAGTGTTTTTATGCACAACTATTTGACTAACTCATTTAGTTCAGGAATTTCTTTAATTGCTTGTAACAATGGAATCTTGATATGGAGTCATTTAATTTCCTGTATTAATAAGGTTTTAGTGGGAAAGGTCATTTCTGGAGGGTTTTTCATGGGAGTCTCTTTGAGGCACTCTGGAAAGGGTGCTTGAGGTCTTGTTTTCAAGGTAGAGTCCTTCTCTGGAAGATCTACTGACTGTTTGACAACTTCTTCCTGAGGTGACTCTAGAGTTTTAGGTAAGGATTGTTGAGGAGGCTTCTCTTGGTTACTCTTGGGGTTTTTATTTGAAGGTATGGAAGGTGTCTCGGTTCCTTTAGCAAGTTCTTCATTTTTTTCTTCAAGGATCTCAATGATGGTAGGTTGTTGGAGTGTTTTTCTTGACCTTAACTATAGATTTCCATAATAGATAGCATGAGCTCCAGTCATGTTTTCCTTCTCCATGAAATACATTAGTGTGGTTTGACAGTTATTTTTTGGATTAGGGATAGGTTGCTGGTAGTTGTGGTTGATTAACTTGCTCATTTTGTTGAGTGTTTTGGGGTGTTGGCAAGAGGTTTTGTTGTGGGTTGGGCATCCTCCTTGGTCCATGATAGAAATGATTTGGAGACTTATTCCATTCAGGGGCATGATTCTAAGGATATCATTGTTGTTGAGTCTAATTTGGCCATTGAGGGTTTCACCAAGACTAATTTGCCCATTCAGGTGGTCCCCAATGGTAAGGTCCCCAATTAGGTGGTGCTAGAGGCCAAGGTGCCACCCATTGATTATTATTCCAATTATTTGGAGGGTACCGAGTTTGAATTCTGACCATAGGAGAAATTCCCTCCAGGTCTTTGGCCCACAAAATTGACCTCTTCCTCAGTGTGAGATGACCTTTTCTTAGAATTTTTTACTGCATTCAGGATCTCACATTGGTCAATGGCATGACTCTTCTCACAAATTTAACAATTGTCATCTTTGTCTAAAGGACACTCCCTTAACAGATATTTGTTTTGACACCTAGGGCAGTAGATGGATAAGGTTTCAAGATTACGTGTTTTGGACTATATTCCATCTAAGGTAGTGTTTAACTAAACAATGATAGTAGTTTTCAAATTTTCTATTTCCTCTCATAGTTTACCAATTTCATTCGAGCCCCTCAAGAGATTTGACTTACAGATAGCTTCGCGAGTCTGGGAAAAATTCTTGCATAACTCAGCAATATCACCAAGTTCAAGTTGGGACACATCTCCTTTTCCCATCAATTTTAGGCTTCTCCTAGCATCCTCATCAAGTCCCTTGAGAAATATGGTCTTCAAAATTTCTAGGCTCATTGTCTCTTTTCCACATCATTTGGATAAGAAGATGAACCTATCCAGGTAATCTTCTAGGCTCTCATCTTCTTTCATGGATGAATGATCATCTACTTTGAGAGCAATAGGATACGTAAATGTCTAGGTAACTCTTCGTGGGTTATCACCATCTCCATGGTTTTCTCTCCTTTCATTGAAAGGGTCATCATTGTTATCAGCCATGGTGTTAAAAGCAATGCTTTCCTCCTCAAAGGTTTGGTATGATGACTGAGTTTCTGAGGTATGTTGGGAAGTCTCAGGTTGATTTTGATTGACCAATTCATAACAAAGTTCTTCAGCTAAGACTTCTACCTCCCTATTTATGGTTGGAACTACTATTGGGGGGTTTTGGTATGAATCTTCCATGTTGACCTCATTTCTTGACCATGCAGAAAAAGAACTCTGACAACTATTTTTGTTCTTACTAAAAGAGGTATCCAAGTATTCTCCTATTAACACTAGAAAGAAGTGTTCCCTGGAAACAACGCCAAAAAATGACTAATTATCGTGAGGTCCTAACACATTAGTTGAAATATGTCAATTATGTCGACTGGGTATTGTCCAAGGCAGTTTGCAATAGGGAATGAATTTGGACATCTCATCATAGCAATGGTTTTCTATGTTTTTTAACAAGCCTTTAACAAAATGAATCTAAGATAGAATGTATACAATTCTTAATCTATAAAGCATTTGAATTTTAATCTAGAAAGCATAGAAACTAACTAGGAATCAACACATGCATTTTTAACTATAAATTTTGAAAAGATAGCTAACTATCAACTTAAAATGGATTAAAACTTGAGCTAACAACTGATAACAGACTTTATGAATGAAGAAGATGCTCCAAAAACTTTAGCAGAACAAACAAAACTTAAAGATTATTAACTTGAACACAATATCCTATAGGGACACACAATGCAACAATGCTAAAATAGAAATTTACATTAATCTAAACAAAACATTTACTAAATAGAATTGAACAACACAATTGTACAATAATAAAACACTTATCTGTCATATATCCTTCAAGTGGCCAGCTTGCAGGAGTTCTTATCGATCCAAATCACATGCATTATCTCAACAGCTGCAAAGTAATTCCATTTGCATTTGCATTTCCATTGCTTAGAATATATTACTTAGAATAAACTTAGTTGTATTCCTTCATTTCATAGAAAATTATCACAGAACATAATAGCTAAACATTACTTCTATATTGTATATTAGAACATAGCATAACATAATATATCTATTTTTTAGAATTTCCCAAAATCTATACTACCAAAATCCTAAATTTTAGGTGACGCATAAATGCCACTTGAAGAAGTCTTCAACAGAAAAATAGACTTTTAACTAGACTAAATGTCTGTTAGGTTCAACATAGTAAAGGCTCCAAGTGGAGTCATAAAATTTCTTAAGTGTTTTTAATAGAAAATAAAAGAATTGTCGATAAAGTCCATGATCATGTATTCCTAGATTTTTGGTGCCCTAAGATTCTGGTACTGCTGACTTTAGTTGCTTTTAAGTTCCAATAGGCTCTTCATAAAAACCTACATAAATACACAAACCTTTACACATGATCATGTCAACATTAGCGGAAAACTTCAATCAATTGGAAAAAAAGATTTGTACATCATTCTATTAAAAAAAACAAATGTTGCTTATAAAATTAGTAAATTGGCATGGTTTGGGTAATTGGGTAACATAGAAAGGGTTATATGATTTATTATGAAATGAGGTTAATTATACCTCATTATTACCTCTTCATCAAGTGGAAAAAAACACAACTAAGAGGACAACTGTTCATCATCTATTCTTAAGGTCTCACATCCCCTTCACACATCCACTCCTCCAACCACATCATCCACGCCTATGTCTAATCCAAGTGTGGATGTCATTATTCCGCCTACAAGTGGCATAATTATTCTTCCACTTACCACTCAAATGTCAAATCCCATCTATATATCTTCAACTATACCACGTGTCCATATGCAAGCTAATCCTTCGATACATCAAGGTCCACATGTCCAAACTCAAAACTCAAATACTTACGACTCCCAAAAAATCATGCAACAAATGCTAACCCAACAACAAGCCTTTTTCTAACAACTCTTAGCCACTCAACAACCACAACCACAATCACCATCACAAGCCCCCCAACATCACTGACAATCTTTGACCAATTAATTCTCAACAACATGCAATGAGACATCTGACATGCCAAACACTTATGAGACAAATGTTTGATGACATGCAAAAAGCCAATCAAAAGAAGTAAGAAGTTTGTCCATATCCATATGACAAATCAATAGTTATGAATCCATTTCCTCCACATTTTCAAGTACCAAAGTTTGATAAGTATAAAGGTAAGGGTGACCCTAGAGACTATCTAAGGGAATTCTATTGAGCTTGCATGTACATAGCTCATGAGGAAACTTACTTGATGAGACTTTTTACATGAAGTTTGGGAGGACCCGCCACTGACTGGTATGCTCATCTTCCCCATGGCATTAAAAGCTTCAAAGAGGTTGCAGAAAAAATCATAAATGACTTTTCATTTAACATTGAACATGAGTTGTTTGTGGCTAACCTTTGTATCATGCAAAATTTAAATCAAGAGATGCCCTTCCACTTGCAAACAATGTGTTGATAACTTTGATGAAATTTTGGAGAAAGGTGTAAAGATAGAAAAATCTCTTGTAGCAAAATGACTTGTTAAAAATTTTAAAGAAAACAAAGACACTAGAAACAATCAAACCAATGATAAGTCCTAATTTTGGTCCAAGAATAAGAACATTGTCAATGATGGCATAACTGATTCTAGATTGGTGCAAAATATACAAAATCCTCCATCGACACTCAACATACCTTCACCACAGAAGGTAATAAATAATCCTCTCCCAAACAAGCCTTATCCTGGGTTAAGGCCTAGACAAAAATATTCAGAATTGGAAGACCCAATAGAGGTTTTTTTTAGAAAGCTCTTGAACCATGGTGTCATTACACTACACGAAATTAGACCACATGAGCCAAATGTTGTCAAACCCCATTGGTTTAATGATAAGGAATTTTGTGAATATCATAGAATGACAGGACATAAAACTAGTGGTTGCATAGGACTTCAGAACCATATCCAAGATCTTATTGATCAAGGGGATGTGACTTTAGATGAACATCTTCCAAAGTCATCTAATGAGAAACTACAAGCCTACCAAGATCCACTTCCATCCCATGGTCAAAGTAATCCTTCTTCCAAAAGCAATAATCATGCCAATACACTCACTTGATCATCCACCTACGAATCTATTGTGAGTCATATTGGAGATTATTCCTCACAAGTAGCTACCATCACCATACAATCTTGACATCCTGATTGTGTTGTTACCACACGCTATAGTCGTATCACTATTCCAGGAGTTCCATCCTTATCCATGCCATCTTTATCCATTACAACTCCCAAGTATAATATCCTTGATAATCTAAGAAAGACCTCTACACCAATTTTGATCTTGGACAAATTTCACCTATGCATAAGGCAATATTGGAAAAAGCCCTGCTTGCATCCCATGTCCCCAATGACATTAATGTGGAACAATTTCAAGCCATGTTTGGACATCTTTCATCCACTCACTAATTGACCTTCACTAAAAAAGATATGCTCAACAATGATTCATCCCATAGTGAACCCCTCCACAAAGAGGTTATAATCAAAAGGCATTTAGTAAAAAGGGTCCTAATAGATGGTGGATTAGGGCTAAACTTGTGCACTCTACGATTGGTCCAACAATTGGGATACTCCGCTGTGGTTATTGAGAGACAACATTATATCACTATCCAAGCCTATGATGAAGCTAAAAGAAAGTCTGAAGGTACTATTAAGTTTCCTGTCAAATTAGGTCTAGCTCTAGTAGAAATCACTTGTCAAGTTCTCCCATATAATATCCTCCTAGGATGCCCATGGATTCATCTCATGAGGCCTACTCCTTCCATCTATCACTGATGCATAAAATTTTCATATAATGATAAAGAAGTTACCATTTATGATGATCCAAATCCTTTTGAATATTGTCACTTATTGGAAGGACTATATCATAAAGCTCACTATTGCCCAATCATTGATGTTGTCCAACCATCTACCTTATATGTTGATCCATCCACCTTAGCCTCTTCATCCAAGTCATATACCACCCATCCTGAGATCAAGACTATGTTTACAAACAAAGGGTTAGGATAATATATTTTGCAAGGGGATTTTTGTGTGGGACAATGCCCACTCTCTCCTAATAACTTTGGGTGTCCCCCTCCTAAAGAACCTAATTCAAAGGTCACTATCAATTGTGAGTCTACCTAGTTTCAGTGATGGGGTGAACTAGACAAGGAGGTTATTGATGAAGATATTTATAAAATACTTTATCAAGAAAATGATGAACAAGACAATCTTCCTCTTGATAAATATCCTAAAGGTTTTCACATGGCACAAAATATGGGTTACCAAGGTAAAGGAGTGATGTAGAGCGCACAGTGGAAGCGTACACTTGGTCAAATATTTGAACCTTTGAACCCGTCGAACCTGTTGAACCTTTGAACTCACTATTGGCAGGACTTAATACAGTCGGCACACTCGAAAACTCTTCCGCCAACACACCGATCTCACCGATGACAGCCTTCAGACCACACCCATCGGTGAGACTCCAAACATCGATGAACTCTAATCTTGCTGGGCCGATACATCGATGGATTTTTCCGTTGGTACCACTCACCCCTTGTCACCCCGATATAACTCAATCGACAAGATCACCGCTTTTGGCTCAATGCCACATTGTCTACCCGATGGTTTTGTCACTTTGATGTCCCTTCAACCACACTCATCTGCAAGACGTAGTTCATCAGTGGGATCTTTTGTTCTTCTTCTGATGCACTAATGAGTTTCAACCGTTGGCGTGACTTCCTTCGTCAGTGAATGCTTACAAGCTTTGGCCGATGCACCGATGGACCAACTCTTGACATCAACTTTGACTTTCATTTATCGGCAACACTTTGCCCTTCGGTGAAACTCTCGACTACTCTCCTGATATGCCAATGACTACTTCTACAACTCTGCAACTTTGCAACTAAACAACTCACATAGAAACAACAAAAACTCAACATAATGGAAAATGATCTACTCCTAAGGAAGTCATTCCACTAATTTCAAAGAAATCTCAACCAATGGAATGCTTCCGATCTACATTCCGTGTAATAAAACCTTACTTAGATATACATGACAGAACATAATTTCTTATTCCTCAGAAAATACATACAATTGATTCTCCCTCTGTGTCTGTTCGTTCCAATCTCTCCTTTTTCTTAATAAACACAAACCGACTATATAGACTCATGTTGGCAGTTACATACGATGGAAGGTGAATTGTCCTACAACCACTTCTACCATTCAGTTACACCCATTTAGTGCGGTTACAATCTTTCATGACACGTATACAGACTCAATGTTATGTCGTTACTCGGCCAAGTATGATTCAATATGGCGCTAGGGCCTTACAAATATGACACTTTGGATAGAACAAAATATGCATGGAATCCTTCTGAATCTTATGTCTCGAGGTGCTCCTACACCAAGGAGGAATTGGTTTACAAGGGAAAGGAACTAGATTGAACACATCGAAGCTACTTGTAGACCTAAACACTTGGTACTAGGGTTTAGAACACAAGAGAGAACATCTTTTGAGATCAAATCTACCTTAGATAAGGATGTTGAAGCATTTCCCGTCATTGAGAGTACTAATGAGGATACCTACGATGACTCCCTTGGGGGTAAAAGTTCAAAGCTATGTCACACTTTGGGCCAACTTATCAGCATAAATGAATTTAAGTATTTCCAACTAAAAATCAATTTTGGTGAAACTTATTTTCTATCTGGATTCATTCTAGCTAAATTATATCTAGGCCACAAATTTTCCAATTGGAACCATCCACTAAAAACATATGTAGCATCACTTTGGGGCTCATTTACGAAAAAAATGAAATTATTTGAAAAACTCAATGCTCTAACAACTCCTACTCATGCAAATAATCATTTTAAAAGAATCTAAAAATACCCTTTTGTAGAACAATCAATCTACTTTGTAAAAATATAATTTTTTAAACATTTCAATTAGTGTTTATATTTTATATTTTATTTCTACTAAAAGTAAGTCATCAGCACCAAAATATGGTGTCGATTATCCTCTCAACAGAAAATAGTAAAGTTTATCAAAAAAAAATTTAAAAAATATGATGCACTAGATGAGAGATTCCTTGTCAATATGACATTTTTTTCCTATTTTGGATAAATAATGAAGACAAAAGTTGACGTCCCATCGAAACAATTATGTTTTCATTACACATAATTTCCAAGATTTATTTAAAAATATATATTTATCAAATTGGGGAAGAAAATAATCCATGCACTAAAGTTTTGAGATATGAATACACAAAGAAATATAGAAGGAAAATAAATAAAATTTACTATATAAAGTGTGACATCCCATTCAACCTTATTTTTCATAATTTTATCAGGAACTAAATTATAGTGTCAATTTTATAAAATACTACATTTAAATAATTTTTTAAATTTTTTTTTAAATAGAAACATAAAATACACTAAAAAATCTACATTTTATTAATTTACATCATTTTAAAATTGAACTTATACGTCACTTTGTAGTGTTTCAAGTTAAAAAGTTAGATCGGTGTTGGTTGTTTCCTTTATAAAAGTGTGACACAGGTTTGTTCTTTTACCCCAAGGGTGTATCACCAAGTTATATGATTCATCTGTCCTTACCCTTACTCTATCCATGTCCTCACTACCATCACATAACATCCATCCCATATATCCTGAACTCATTGATTGCGACCAACAAGGGCCTCCTATTCTAGATATCTTCCAAAATAATGAGGCTATTGTTGAACTCTTGGGATTAAGATCAAAAATACCACTTGGAGATCATAAAGTTAGTTACATCATAGAACTCAACACACACACACACCTACTTTGGAGAGATGGTCAAATCCCTTAGTCACAAAAGTGAAAACATAAAAATCATGTCCCCTGGTGAAAACCACTTTGTGGCACTTTCAAACAATAAAAAAGTAAAAATAAAGGACGTATCCAATGGTGAAAACCTCCTTGAGGCACTTGAGGATGAGGAATTTGACCTCCCCGAAGATAAGGCATATCAAGAGAGATCTCCTATTCTTATTGAGGAAACACAAGAAATGAATTTGGGAACATTGGAAGAACCAAAGATCACATTTGCAGCTAAATCTTTGTCAACATATGAATTACATAGTTTCCTCAAGTGTTTTTTCAAAAAGAGAGCACCCAACTTTGCATGGTCCTATGTAGATATGCCAAGATTAGATCCTTCTTTGATAGTACATCATTTGATGGTATATCTTGGGGTCAAACTAGTCAAATAAAAATTGAGAAAAATGCATCCCAAAATTGCTCTCTTGGTTAAAGTAGAATTAGAAAAATTAGTTGATGTCGAGTTTATAAAACCTCTAGATTATCTAGAATGGGTGTCCAATATTGTTCCAGTTTCCAAAGTCACTAGGGGCATCTGGGTTTGTATAGACTTCTGAGATTTAAACAAAGCGTGCCCTAAAGATAATTTTCCACTACCAAACATTGACATTATAGTTCACCTTACAGCAGGACATGAGATGTTGTCTCTGATAGATGGTTTTTCTAGGTACAATCAAATCAAAATTGTTGGAGAAGACCAACATAAGAATGTATTTATATGTACTTGGGGTGTTTACTATTGGAAAGTAATGCCTTTTGGCCTTAAAAATGTGAGAGCCACATATCAAAGAGCAATGACTATGATCTTTCATGATATGCTTCATAAAATAATGGAAGATTATGTAGATGACATCCAAGGAAAATCGCAAACAAGAGAAGATCATTTACATGTATACTTACAAAAATCTGACCGCTTGGCAGAATATAAAGTTCACCTTAATTTGAAGAAGTGTGTCTTTGGTGTAACATCTAGTGAACTCTTAGGATACATTGTCTCTCAAAGAGGGATCAAGGTTGATCTTGCTAAGATCAAATCTATAGCCGAAATGACACCTCCATAAAATTTCAAACAATTGCGTAGTCTTCAGGGAAAACTTCAGTCTATAAGGAGATTCATAGCATAGCTTGTAGATAAATGTCAACCCTTTGCAAATATTTTGAGAAAAAATGTAGACTTCCACTAGGATGATAAATATTAGGAAGCATTTGATAAATTAAAGAAATATCTTGCAACACCACCAGTTTTGGTTCCTCCCATACAAGGCAAACCGCTCCTTTTGTACATGCTAGCTACATCTGTAGCATTAGGAGCTTTGTTAGCACAAAATGATGACAATGGGAAAGAAAGAGCTATATACTGCATCAGTCGTACTCTTGTAGGTTATGAGCTAAACTATACACCCATTGAGAGAGCATGTCTTTCCGTTGTCTTTGCTTCACAAAAACTTTGTCACTATAAGCTAAGCCATCAAACTAAGCTCATCTCCAAAATTGACCCACTCAAGTATCTCCTTTCAAAAGCCACATTGACAGGATGTATGGCCAATGGATCATGATTTTGAGTGAATTTGACGTTGAATATGTTGATAGAAAAGCCATAAAAGGATAAGTCGTTGCTAACCAATTGGCAAAGGCACCCATTGAAGTTGATCACCCACTTGTTTTAGAATTTCCTGATGAGTCAATCCTCACTGTTGACTCCCCTACCAATTCAAAATTATATTATGATGGATCTTTTACACATCATGGTTCAAAAGTAGGGATCCTCTTCGTCACACCACAAGGAGAACTTATACCAAAGGCTTATAGAATCTTGTTTCCTTGTACAAACAATATTGTAGAATATGAAGTAGTCATCAATGGACTAATAGATGAATATCAAACAAAAGATGACAAACTATGCCCTTACAAGAATTTGGTTGACACATTCAAGAAATCCATATCATGGATTTGATTTGAGCAAATTCCTAGAATCAGAAATAGAGCTATCTATGCCATGGCAACTATGGGCTCATTAATAGATGTTCCCTCTAATAGCCCATATTCAAAATTTTTGGTTGAGCAATTGTATATTCTTGCATTTGATGTACCTGAGATAGAACTTGTATGTGAAATTGTTGGTCCCAACACACCTTGGTACAATGAGATCTATACTATCTCCATGATCATATCCTACCACCTAACCTTTCATATGCCCAATGTCAAACTTTCATCTATCGCTCATCTCACTACACCATTCTCAGTGATACACTTTATCAGAGGACATTTTATGGGATTCTCCTTAGATGTCTTAACTCAGAAGATGCCCAAGCCGCGTTGCATGATGTACATGAGGGTATATGTGGTGCACACTCTAGTGGTCCAACCTTAGTCAAAAAGTTGTTAAGGACAAGGTACTATTGGCTAACTATGGAGTAGGATGCACATGACTTTGTTAAGATTTAAGTCTTCCTTGTCAACAACATAGTGATTTGATCCATGCACCAACATAGGAACTACAAGCAATCACTACACCATGGCCCTTTTCATAATGGGGGCTCAATCTTGTTGGTAAAATTCACCCTCCTTCATCCAATGGTCATTTATTTATTATCACTACCACTGAGTATTTCACAAAATGGGTCAAAGTTGTCCCCCTTACCTATATAACTGGTAACCAAATCGCCAAGCTTATCCTCCATTATATCATTCTTCGGTATGGTATCCCTCAAGCTATCGTTACTGATAATGGTAAACCCTTTAAAAATTAAGAATTTCACCACCTATGCCATCAGTTCCATATCCTGACAATGGTAAACCCTTTAAAAATCAAGGAGGTTTTTACCATTGGATACGTCCTTTATTTTTATTTTTTATTGTCCAAAAGTGCCACAAAGTGGTTTTCACTAGGGGACATGATTTTTATGTTTTCACTTTTGTGACTAAGGGATGTGACTGTCTCTCTAAAGTAGGCATGTGTGTTGAGTTCTATGATGTAACCAACTTTGTGATCTCCTAGTGGTATTTTTGGTCTTAATCCCAAGAATTTTGCAATAACCTCATCATTTTTTAAGACATCTAGAATAGGAGTCCCTTGTTGGTCCCAATCAATGAGTTCAAGATATACGAGATGGATGTTACGTGATGGTAGTGAGGACATGGACAAAGTAAGGGTAAAGACGGATGAATCATATAACTCGATGATACACCCAAGGGAGTCATCGTAGGTATCCTCATTAGTACTCTCAATGACAAGAAATGCTTCAACAACCTTATTTTAGGTAGATTGGAGCTCCAGAGATGTTGTTGCTTGTGTTCTAAACCATAGTCCCAAGTGTTTAGGTCTACAAGTAGCTTTGATGGGTTCAATAGTTCCTTACCCTTTTAAACCAAGTCCTCGTTTGCCTTGGTAACCCATATTTTGTGCTATGTGAAAACCTTTAGGATATTTAACAAGAGGAAGATTATCTTGTTCATCTTTTTCTTGATAGAGCATTTTAGAAATATCTTCATCGATAAACTCCATGTCTAGTTCACCCCATCATTGAAACTAGCTAACCTCACAATTTATAGTGACCTTCGAGTTAAAGGTTCTTTAGGAGGGAGATGTCCAAAGTTCTTAGGAGAGAGTGGGAGTTGTCCCACACAAAAATCCCCTTGTAGGATATATTTTCCTAACCCTTTGTCTTTAATCATAGCCTTGATCTCAAGATGGGTGGTATATGACTTGAATGAAGAGGCTTAGGTGGATGGATCAACATATAAGGTAGATGGCTGGACAACATCATTGATTGGACAATAGTGACCTTTAAGATACGGTCCTTCCAATAAGAAACAATGTTCAAAAGGTTTTGGATCGGCATAAATGGTAACTTATTGATCATTAAATGGAAATTTGATGCATCAATGATAGGTGGAAGGAGAAGCCCTCATGGCATGAATCCATGGGTGTCCTAGGAGGACATTATATGGGAGAACTTGACAAGTGATTTCTACTAGGGATGGACCTAATTCGATAAGAAACTTAATAGTACCATTAGACTTTCTTTCAGCTTTATCATAGGCCTAGAAAGTGAGATATTGTTGTCTCTCAATAACCGCAGTGGAGTATCCCAATTATTGGACCAATCGTAGAGTGCACAAGTTTAGCCTTGATCCACCATCTATTAGGACTCTTTTGACTAAACACCTTTTGATTATAACTTCTATGTGGAGGGGTTCATTATGGGATGAATCATTATTGAGCATGTCTTTTTTAGTGAAGGTCAAATGGTGAGTGGATGCAAGATGTCCAATCATGGCTTGAAATTGTTCCACATTAATGTCATTGGGGACACGGGACTCAAGCAGGGCTTTGTCCAATATTGCCTTATGCATAGGTGAAATTTGTAAAAGCTCCAAGATCGAAATTGGTGTGGAGGTCTTTCTTAGATTATCAAGGATATTATACCTAGGAATTGCTATGGATGAAGATGGCATGGATGAGGATGGAACTCATGGAATAGTGATAGGACTACGGTGGGTGGTAACAACACAATTAGGATGTCAAGATCATATGGTGATGGTAGCTTCTCGTGAGGAACAATCTCCAATATGACTCACAATAAAATCATAGGTGGATTATGAAGTGAGTGTATTGGCATGATTATTGCTTTTGGAAGAAGGATTACTTTTCAACCATGGGATGGAAGTGGATCTTGGTAGGCTCGTAGTTTCTCATTAGATGACTTTCAAAGATGTTCATCTAAAGTCACATCCCCTCGATCTATAAGATCTTGGATATGGTTCTTATGTCCCATGCAACCACTAGTTTTATGTCACAACATTCTATGATATTGACAAATTTCCTTATCATTAAACCAACGGGGTTTGGAAACATTTGGCTCATGTGGTCTAATCTCAAGTAGTGGAATGACACCAAGGTTCAAGAGCTTTCTAAAAACAACCTTTATTGGGTCTCCCAATTCTAAATATTTTCGTCTAGGCCTAAACCCAGGATAAGGCTTGTTTGGGAGAGGATTGTTTGTTACCTTCCATTGTGAAGGTATGTTGAGTATCGAAGGAGTATTTTGTATATTTTGCACCAATCTAGAATTAGTTATGCCATCATTGAAAATGTTCTTATTCTTGGACCAAATTGGGACTTGCCATTGGTTTGATTGTTACTAGCATCTTTGTCTTCTTTAAAAAATTTAAAAATTTCTTTTTGCTACAAGATCTTTTTCTATCTTTACACCTTTCTCTAAAATTTTGTCAAAGTTGTCAACACATTGTATTTGCAAGTGGAAGGCCATCTATTCATTTAAATTTTGCTTGAAGATATTGACAAGTTATTTCTCAAGAATTGTATGAGGGATCTTACTAGAGAGGATTTCGCCAACATTGTATGAAAGTGGCAATTGATTCTCCATTCCTTTGTCTGGTGTTACAGAGGTCGGCCATAGACAGTTCATGTTCAATGTTAAATGTTAAATGAAAAGTGATTTATGAATTTATCTGTAACCTTTTTGAAGCTTTTAATACCATGGGGAATATAAGAAAACTAGTTAGTGGCAAGGCATCCCAAACTTCATGGACAAAGTCTCATCAAGTAAGTTTTGTCATGGGCTATGTCCATGCAAGCTCAATAGAATTTCCCTTAGATGGTCTCTAGGGTCACCCTTACCTTTATACTTGTCGAACTTCAGTACTTCAAAATGTGGAGGAAATGAAGTCATAACTATAGATTTGTCATATGGATATGGACAAACTTCTTCAAAAGTGTACTTCTTTTGATTGGATTTTTGCATGGACCATCAAACATTTTTCTCATAAGTGTTTGCATGTCAAATGTCTCATTGGTTGATGTTTTGGAAAATGGATTGGTCAAAGATTGTTGGTGATGTTGGGGGTTTTATGATGGTGATTGTGGTTGTGGTTGTCGTTTTGGTTGTGGTTGTGGTTGTGGTTATAGTTGGGTGACTAGGAGTTGGTTGAAAAGGCTTGTTGTTGGGCTAACCTTTGTTGCATGATTTGTTGGGAGTGGTTAGTATTTGAGTTTTGAGTTTGGACTCGTGGACCTTGTGTATTGAAGGATTAACTTGTGTATGCACATGTGGCATAGTTGAAGATATATAGATGGGATTTGACATTTGAGTAGTAAGTGGAGGAATAACTATGCTATTTGTAGGCAGAATAATGACATTGGCACTTGGATTGGACATAAGTGTGGATGATGTGGTCGGAGGAGTGGATGTGTGAAGGGGATGTGAGACCTTAGGAGTAGACGATGAAGGAATGGTTGTCCTCTTAGTGTTGTTTTGTCCACTTAATCTCTTGGATGGATTATGCATATGTTTAGTATTCATTTCCTTTTGATGCAATCTCTTAGCTTATTTACTTGAATTACATTTTCAAAGTGCATATCTCATGAATTGTGGTATAAGTGGTTTATGTTTGCATGAGGATTATGGTGTTGAGATTCCTAGTGGTCTCCAAATCCTCTAAAGCCCCTTTTCCTGCGAAGAACATGACTCCAGACGGCTCTAGATGTCATTACCCTCCAATAGAGCCATCCTCCCCTTGAGTCGATGACTATTATGGGTCGATCCTAGGTCTACCAAAAGGTCCAGCAACACAAATATGACCCATGGCTCAATTAAAGCATTTGTTATGATCTAAGTCTCCACGTCACATCATTTTAGTGACTAACTAAAATAGTTGTTAATTGGCGTCAGTTCCAACTGAAGTCACTACCACCAAGCGCCAAGCCATTCTAGGAAATCACTCAAGTTCACCAACAGCCAAGTCAATACAAATCTCTAATCTTTAGTAACCCGTGTGGAATCATTAATGTAATAAATAAGCAACTAGCTTTAATTCCAGTTCACTATAGTTAGGTTCACTAATAGTTATTTCCTTTTAATAAAGCTCGACTGTATAAATAGGAGCAAGTCATCTCTTTAAGTTAGTTCCAGATTTTGATAGCAAGTTGTTAGTCCATTTATATTTCCAATTGGATGAAAACTCCTTGTTTTTCCAGTTTTGTATCCATGTCCCATTTCTGGACTTTGATTTAATGCAAATGAAGGGGGGAATTCTTCTTAAAGTTAGTTCAAGCTTAGAGGATCGTCTCCAACGAGGAAAGTAGGGCCCGCTTCCACAAACTAGAGGAGATCATTTGGTATTTTATGCAATTCTATTTTGTCTTTATGTTTAGTGAAATTATCTGCTTATGTTAACTTTGTGATGTGTCCTCTCTTTTCTATATAACTGTTTAGCTAATTGTCACCTACAGGTTTGTTTTATAAATTCTGAAAATACCCAAAAGAGGATTGTTATTTCATCAGCACTGATATATTTAGAGTGTCTCATGGATGTGGTTTGACTATGGATTCAATTAATTTGAAGTTTTGTTTTAGTACTTAAGATAGTTTCCTTCTGGTAATTTAATTAGTTTCTTTTCAAGCAAAGTGTGTTTATTTCTCTAGCAATTAGAATAATTTCCCTTTCAAGCCAAGTGTGTTTATTTCCAAAGCAACTAGAATAGTTTCTTTCCAAGTATGTGTGTTTCCTTTCAAGCAAATATATAGTTTACATTCCTTGCATGTGTGTTTGTTTCTGCAAGTTGAGTAATACTAGTCTAGGTCTTCAAGATTCATTTCACTATAATGTTTTTATCATGGTTCCTTTATTAATCATCTCGTAAAGGTCTATGTGCCATTACTTATTATGACTTCAATAGAACACTCAACATTCATCTAAACCATACAAAGACAAGAATTTATTATTTGTCATATGCCCTACTATACTTATTGCAACACATAGTCAAGAGATTTTAGAGATTCCACATAAATTAGTTAGCAAGGTAGTGTAGTAGTTATGAAAACATGAAGAACTAAACCAAGCTATGACTTCCTTGATAATAGGGTATGTACAGGATCATGATGGGCCAAACTATACCTCTAAGTGGCAATGAAAATGCAAAAATTAGACTTGATCAAGTTATGTGAAATTTTGAAGGGACTATCTACACAATTTGGAAAAGATGTAAGAACAAACTTTGTGGAGAATTGAATCTAGTTTATGGGCTACTATTTTTAAAAAAAACTAAATTTACAATGAACAACTATTAAATTTTTCAGAAAAAAATAAAAAGTGGGTGTCTGTCCAGTGAACCTAACTATGAGCAAAAAAATATTTTTTTTTTAAACTTTCAAAATAAGTAGAGGGACTCAGCCAGAATGTGATGCATATTTTTTTGAAATTTTTTTCCAATAAAACAATTAGTTATAATTTTTTTACTGTGACTTTTTTTTAAAAGTAAAAAGTAATTTTCCAGCCAACATAACTCAATAAAAAAAAAATGGAATTCAAAAAAAAAAAATTCAACCTATATCCAACGAATCATAGAGTGTGACGCATCTTTCGGATCTGAAAGGTGAAACGATTTGAATGTTATGGATGTTTTTCGATCAGTGTGTCAATCAGGATTTTAGACACACACTATATAGAAAATTATTAATAATTATTTAGTAAAATGATAATCAAGAAAATCTTATGTTTTTAGAAAGTTGACAATTTCATCTATAAACCCTTTTCATTTTATCAATTTTGCATAAAAAAGAAGTTGTCAGCACGAAGGGTGAAGTTTCGAAGAAGAGAGTGAAACAAGTAAACACATTAGAATTCAGGGAAAGTCAACTATGATAGTCCCAAGCCTAAATACAAGGTAAAACTGAAGCAAAACGGATATCTGTTACTAACAGATATCCGTTAATAATGGATATCCCATTATATAAATAACAGATATCCATTTTGTGGAGCGGGAAAATGATTTTCAAGGTTCTAGAAATGGATATCCATTTCTGGAAAACACATATCCGTTTCAAGAACCTTAGAAAAATTTGTTATTAATATATTTTTATAAAATAATTAATAAATCTATTATTTGAAAGGCCAAACTAATTATTTGGTGCAACTTATTATCAAAATAATAAACTCACTAATATAAGATGTATTGAACTAGTGTCAATATTAGTTCAAGGTATTTTATTTACTTAAATTTGTTCTATTTTACTTTAGAACTATTTTATTTATTACATACATACATCAACACATAAATTTTAACTCTATCTCTCTCTCTAACTATATCTCTCTATCTCTACCCCGCTCTATCTCTATCTCTATCTCTCCCTTTTTATCTATATCTCTCAGTATCCCCCCCCTCTCTCTCCTAGTTAAATCCTTTTCCTTGATTTCCTAGTTTTACTTTTATTTTCTAGACAATTTCTCTTTAGATGGAGAGAGAGAGAGAGAGAGAGTCCTAGTTTTCTTGTTTTCATTTCCCTCATCGATAAGGGAGAGGGAAAGATAGAGGGGAGAGATAGGGAGATATAGGAATGATAGGGGAGAGAGGCAAGAGATAGAGAGATAGTGAGAGATAGCTAGGTAGAGAGAGAGATAGAGAGGAGATAGATAGGAAGAAATATAGGCGACAGAGGGGAGAGATAGGGAGATATAGGAATGATAGGGGAGAGAGGCAAGAGATAGAGAGATAGGGAGAGATAGCTAGGTAGAGAGAGATAGAGAGGAGATAGATGGGAAGAAATAGAGGCAATAGAGGGGAGAGATAAGGAGATAGAGAATGAGAGAGATGTCCAGAGAGATAGGGAGATAGAGGAATGATAGGTGGGAGAGAGGCAAGAGATAGGGAGATATAGATAGGTAGAGAGAGAGGAGATAGATTGGGAGAGATAGAGGAGATAGAGGGAGAGATAGGGAGATAGAGAGTGAGTGAGATGTCCAGAGAGATAGGGAGAGAGATTGGGAGGTAGAGGGACCATAGAGAGAGGGAGATAAGGTAGAGATAGGGAGATAGAGGTTTAGGGTTTAGGATTTAGGGGTTACGAGTTAGGGGTTAGGGATTATGGGCATTATTTAGGGTTTAGGGATTTAGAGAGAGAATGCTTTTGACATGCAACTATAAACCCTAAATAATTCCCCTAAACCCTAACCCCTAACCCATAAACCCTAAACCCTAAATAATTCCCCTAAGCCCTAACCCATAAACCCTAAAGCCGAGAAACCCTAAACCCCTAAATCCTAAACCCCAAACCCTAACCCTGAACACTAAACCCAAGAAACCCTAAACCTCTATCTACCTATCTCTATTATTTCTCTACCTATCAATACCTCTCCCTATGTCTATGGCCACATCCCTCACTCTTTATATCCCCATCTCTCCCTATATCTTTGGTCATGTCCCTCACTATCTATATCTCCATATTGTCCTCTCTCTAAACACTAAACCCTAAACCTCTAAACCTACACCCCTAAACCCTAAACCCTAAATAATGCCCCTAAACCTTAACCCCTAACCCTTAAACCCCTAAACCCCTAAACTCTAAATCCAAGCAACTCTAAACCTCTATCTCCATATCTCTACCGTATCTCCCTATCTCTATTAAACTTCACTACCTATCAATCTCTCTCCCTATGTCTCTGGCCATGTCCCTCACTCTCTATATCTCCATATCATCCTCTCTCTCTAAAAACTAAAACCTAAACCTCTAAACCTCAACCCCCTAAACCATAAACCCTAAACCTTAACCCCTAAACCCTAAATCAAGCAACTCTAAACCTCTATCTCCCTATCTCTCCCCTATCTCCCTATCTCTATCATCCCTCTACCTCTCAATCTCTCTCCCTATGTCCTTAGCCATGTGCCTCACTCTCTATCTCCCTATCTCTCTCCTAAGTCTCCTCTATATCTTCTTATCATTCCTCTCTCTATAAACCCTAAACCTCTAAACTTGAACCCCTAACCCCTAAACCGTAAATCCTAAACCCTAAATAATGCCCCTAAACCCTAACCCCTAACCCCTAAACCTAAGCAACCCTAAACCCCTAAACCCAAGTAAGCCTAAACTTCTATCTCCCTATCACCTTTGTCCCTCTACCTCTCAATCTCTCTCCCTATGTCTCTGGCCATGCCTCTCACTCTATATCTCCAATCTCTCCCCTCGGTCTCCTTTATATCTCCCTATTGGTCCTCCATTTCTCTCTAAACCCTAAACCTCTAAATTTTAACCCCTAACCCCAAAACCCTAAAACCCTAAATAATGCCC